>JARQOC010000004.1:257540304-257729078 GCA_033576535.1 Allobates femoralis
CAAATACTAAACATGTATAGTTTTTTTTATATTTAAATGGTAAGAAAAAACCTGAAGTGTGCCAAAAAAATGTTGGTTTTGTCGCTGTTTTCATTTTTTGGGTTCTAGGGCTGTGTGAGGGTTTTTTTCCAACCCTGAGCTGATATTTTTACTGATACCATTGGCGGTAGATATGATGTTTTTATCACATTTTATTGTGTTTTTTGCAATGTTGCAAAGACCAATGAAGTGTGATTCTGGTCTTTTTTATTTTTTCTCATTATGCCATTTACCGATTAAATTTATTTATTTTATATTTTGATAGACTGGATATTTCTGAACACGATAATACCAAATATATGTGATACCCCAAAAGGGGTGTGATTAGAACTTTTCTGTTTTTAATTTTTTTATATTTTTTAAAACTTTTTTAACTTATTATAGTATTTAATAGTAACTTTGAAGCTGCAATAATCCGTATGGCAAAAACCACGCTCTCCAATGAACGCCGTCTCGCAGCAAGTTCACAGGAGAATCGTGATATAGATATAGCTGGAAAGACAAGAGGCAAAAAAGGGTCTCATTCAAGAATAAAAATGGTTAAAATCAAATATAGTGCTCACCTTTTGTGTTTGTGTGAGACACAACTACTGTGCACGCTTAAGAAACAGTTCTGATTGTCCTGATGAAGGAGTCTAGCAACTCCAAAATGCATTGACAAGAAAAGATCACACTGAAGGATATTTCATTTCTCTTTGATGTCTACTGGCACTGCAGGTTAACCCCTTCCATTCCACTCTCTAGGAGGATCATGATGATAGGCCTCGGGGGTTAACAGATAACTGTTGTAACAAATCATTGGCGCCCTGTGGTCCCATGACGGAGTTCCCGATGGGAGGGATTAGTGACACACCTCCTGTCAGCATGTGTTAAAAGCTGCTATCAGAGATTGACAGCGGAATTTAACTGGTTGACAGTCACAGGTGGATCTTCGTATAAAGGATATAGAGCTGCACTGCTGGGTATTTATAGGGTATTTATGGGAATAATGAATAACTAGAAAACCAAGAGAAAAGACCATGCATACAATTATTGTGCACACTTTTAAAGTAGAAAATTGTAGATTTTATTATCAAAGATTACATTTTAATATGGTTTGTTTTTGCTGTCTTTGAATCTTTGAATCTACAATTTTCTACTTTAAAGGTGTGCACAATAATTGTATGCATGGTCTCTTCTCTTGGTTTTACAGGTGGATCTCTGATCCAGATGCAGCTGTTAAGGCACTTGATATTTTGTTTAGAGTCATTGTACTCTCTAACAGGTTTTCTTACAGGATTGCCTGAATTTAGTGTAATGCATCTTCCCATCAACTCTGACAAACTTTCTTGTCCAGGCTAAAGAAAATCATCACTACAGCATGATGCTGCCAGCACCATATTTGTTGGTGGGGAAATTATTTTCAATGTGATGTGCAATTTTAGTATTCAATCACACATAACATTTAGACTCAAAAGATTCATCAGAAATAGATTTGGTAAACCATACAAAGTAGAGGTTGCTCTCCACATTAGATTTTTTGATAGTACAGCTACTATGGTAGCTAATGTAAGTAAAATACTTAATGATAACCATCCATGAGTGAAACTAAATTTAGGACTGTTTTTTTTATAAAGCAAAGGCAAAAGAGATACCGTAAGTAAATTTTTCTTCTAAAGTATAAGAACTAAATTTCCCAGCAACAAAAGATATGGTACTTGAATATTATTTGTTGAAAAATTGAGTCCTTTATCTAAGATATTTCAATAAACTACTATGATATATTTGGGGCTGGTTTGTGAGCTTCCAAAATGTGTTATGTAACAGTTATGAAACCTTAATCAGTTTGATAAGGCTACTTTGACATTCCTGTACTTTTTGAATTAAATACCAAAAGTAAATAAAGAAGGACATATTGCTAACATTGCTGCACCTCATCAACATTAGAGGAGACACAACTCATTTACTTAAGGTTCTATTCAATGAAATGTATTTAATTACTAGCACTATGGAGGAGACGGCTGTCCTACTACAGGTTGAACAATTAACAGATAAGGTCAGTTGACCTACATGAAACACAGTGTTGTTTGATATGACTTCACATATTGCTCTAGGTCACAAGGAAAGCTAAAGCTTCTTTATTTCTCTTTGACTTTTTAACCTCCAATGGAAACCTTTGGCTGACATCTCCTTTAGAAATTTGTGAAAAAGGACTATTGTTCTGATTGTCATTGAGCTACTTTTTTGTTTTTTTACTGTTTCCCAGTTTTAACAAAGTTCTGAGGGTTGAGTTATAGACTAGTGCAAATTCACAATACGTTCAAGAACCATCTGATGGTTTTCATCATTGTGCAATGGATAACTTTTCAACTACTTGTTTTAAAAGGGATTGCTAAAATAGTAATTATCCCCAATCCATAGGATAGGGAAAAACGTGCTAATCGCTGCAAATCCAAAAACTGACCAATGAGAATAGAGATTTGCAGAAAACTAGCATGTGCACCTTTGCGCCATTCATTATGAGACTCAGCTGGAAGCTAAATACCATGCTCAGCTTTTCCTAAGGCCAGCTTCACACCACGGTGTGATTAGGTCCGGGGCTGTCCAATGTGAATCGGACAGCCCCGGACCCGATTTGCAAACAGAACCAGAGGGCAAATATACCTTCCAGTACAGTTTGCAGCCGAGTTCTAAAGATCGCAGCTGCAGCTGCTGAATATTCAAGATCCTGAAAGCTCAGCAGGGGACAGCTGGTGGTGCTGAAGTTTAGCAGCGCTTGCTGCTAAACTTCAGCCGCTGGCATCCGGTTCCCGGATCCGATATTTTTGTCGTACTGGGGCGATACGGTGCCATAGACCCCCATGTTAAGGAGCGCCGCATCGCCCCAAATCTGGGAGAATGCGGGAGGATCCGATTTGGGCAGATTTTCGCCCCGGACACAAAAACGTTGCAAGCAACGTTTTTGTGTCCAGGAGAAAAATCCGAATTCCTATGGATCCTCCCAGACAGATAGAACCAGATGGCAAATAGCTTCCATCCGCTTGCATCCGGCCCCATCGCGCTGTATTATGTCAAAATCTGGTCTGGGGCTGTCTGGATGTGAAGCCGGCCTAAAAATCACAAAATGAAAGCAGTCAACTTGCGCATGCTCAACTGTGCTCCATTCAGACACAGCTCTGCAGAACAGGAGATCCTTTTGCCCAGACCATTTGTTAGTCTGCAGGGTTTTCTGTGTATATCTTAACCCCTTAAGGAGCAAGTCACTTTGCAGCTTAATGACCAGACCATATTTTGCAATTCTCACCAGTGTCCCTTTATGAGGTAATAACTCTGGAACAATTCAACGGATCCTAGTGATTCTGAGATTTGTTTTCGTGACATATTGGGCTTCCTGTTAGTGGTAAATTTAGGATGATATTTTTTGCGTTAATTTGTGAAAAAATTGTTAATTTGGCAAATATGTTGAAAATTTAGCAATTTTCAAGTTTGTAATTTTTATTCTTTTAAACCGTAGAGTTATGTGACACAAAATAGTTAATAAATAACATTTCCCACATGTCTACGTTACATCAGCACAATTTTGGAAACAAAATTTTTCTTTGTTAGAAAGTTAGAAGGGTTCAAAGTTCATCAGCAATTTCTCATTTTTCCAACAAAATTTACAAAGCCACTTTTTTTCGTGACCACTTCACATTTGAAAGCACTTTGAGGGGCATTGTGACATAAACTTCCTAAAGGTGACACCATTCCAAAAACTGCACCCCTCAGACTACTTAAAACCACATTCATGAAGAGTATTAACCCTTCAGGTGCTTCACAGGAACTAAAGTAATGTAGAAGGAAAAAATTTACATTTTACTTTTTCCAACAAAATTGTTGCTTTACCCTCAAATTTTGCATTTTCACAAGAGAAAAAGGAGCAAATGGACCCTAACATTTGTTGGGTAATTTCTCCTGAGTACAGCAATACCTCATATGTAGGGGAGGAGCGCCATTTGACGGAAAATTAGCTGAAATCGTTAGTGAACACCATATCGCATTTGGAGATTCCCTGATGTGCCTAAACAATGGAGCTCCCCCACAAGTGAAATTTTGCACTCATAATATGGGGCTCCCACTGTATTTTTGGTCACCAGCACAGGTACAACGGGCAGGTACAGGTTGCCACCCACCCCCAGCTGCCTAGTTTTACCTGGCTGGCAATCAAAATACAGCAAGCCCTTTTTTTTTAATTCTTGAAATAATTTTAAAAAAAACGAAGTGGGCTTTGCAGTATTTTGTTTCCAGTCAGGTACAACTAGGCAGCTACGGGCTGCCAGCCACCCCTCAGCTGCTCAGTTGTACCTGGCTGGTAACCAAAATACAGAGGAGCCCTTTTTTTAAAAAATATTTCTTTAAATAATTTTTAAAAAATGATGTGGGCTCCACTGTATTTTTAGTTTCCAGCCAGATACACCTAGGCAGCTGGGGCTGGAATCCACAGCGTGGAGAGGCCCAAGCATTCTGGGCCCCCCCACACTGCAAATTGCAGCCCGCAGCCGCCCCAGGAAATGGCACATTTATTAGAAGCACCATTTCCTGGCACTGTACCCAGACTGTTTCAGTTGCCCTGGTGCCGATGGCAAACTGGCTAATAGTGGCGTTAACGCCAGCTTTGTACTGGCAGCTGGCACTAAGCCCGAGGTTCATAATGTCTGGCCAATGTTAGACCCGGCCATTAGGAACCTCTAAATCAATGGTAAATAAGACACCACAGCGTGAAAAAATAATTTTATTATAACAAAAAAACACAAACACATATTTGGACTATATCATTATTACCCCCACATGCCCTTCGACGTAGTCCACAATGATGGGCCCACGACGGTCAGTTGCCTCCAGAGACTGCAGCAAAGGATCAAGGGTCCTTTAGTTGCAGTCTCTGGGGTCACACTGATGCTGCACTGTATGGCAATCATCTGTCATACAGTGCAGCTGTCAGTGCTGCCAAACCCAAGTCCCAGAGATCACATGATCTCTGAGGCTTCTGTCAGGTTACCAGATGTCGCCATGGGAACCTCAGGTTACCATGGTGATTGGCCCATCGCAATTACATTATGATGGGCCGATCACCGTGGGGAGAGGTAAGTGACCCTGCGCTCCCTCTCCATGGACCCTAAGTGCTGTGATCGGTAAGATCACAGCACTTAGGGGACAACACAGAGCCAAGGGCAGCGACCACACAGATCGCTGCCCTGGCTGTCAGATCACTCCTCTGAGACTCATCTCCTCTATGCAGGGGATGAGGCTAAGAGTAGCAGGGCAGAGCCAGGGGTCGGGCACCCGGCAGAGGTCTGGAGGAGAGCGGACACCAGAGAAGACAGAGGAGGGGCAGTGGAAGGAGGAGAGAAGTGGGAGGAGGGACAAGAGCCAGAAGCATAGGCAGGAAAGTAGGGAGAGGAGGTGATTGGGGCACAGGATTGGAGCCTGGAGAGCGTGGAGAAGATGGAGGAGAGCAGAGGGAGGAGACCCGGAAGATGAGGGAGGAAAGTGGAGAGAGGAAGGAGAAAACCGGAGAGTGATGGCAGGACAGCAGGGAGAGGAGGGAGAAAACCAGGAAGAGGAGGGAGGAGAGCAGGGAGAGGAGAGCGGGGAAAGGAGAGCGGGAGGAGGAGGAGACCAGGAAGAGTAGGGAGGAGAGTGGGGAGAGGAGAGTGGGGACCAGGTACAGCAGTGGAGGGGCAGTGGGCACAGGCAGGGGATGATTGCAGGAGATGGGCACAGCTGACAACCCAGCTTCTGCATCAATCGCAAAGGGAAGTGCTTATATTCAGCATTTCCCTGCGTGATCATGATGATATCGCTCTGTGTGTAGGGTCCACTAACAAGAGAACCCAAACCTCTTCCCCTGACCCTCAGCTGTCACTGACAGCTGTCTGAATTGACCTGTCACTGTATGTTTACAAGCAGTGACAGTTCAAAGCCATGATGGGATTAGCCGTCATGACGTGGGAACTGACATCTTTTCATGACGGCTAATACCGTCAATGGTCGTAATGGGGTAAATAAAGCATTCAAGCTATGATTCTACACATTAACCCTTACTTTCCACAAATTTTTTTTTATTATAAATTGCTTAATCCCACCATACTTCCACCTATATATTTCCCCAATTTATTATAGGTAATTATGCAATTTGACAACTAGTCTAGTACATTTATTACTATGTAGAGAGGATGTCAGTCTTTGACTTAATATGAACAGGAGCATACAGTTGAAGCCAGACTTTTATACACACTATATAAAAAGACACATATACATGTTCTTATCACTATCTGACATGAAATAAGAATAAACCTTTCCTGTTTTAGGTCAACTAGGATTTTTATAATTATTTATATTTGCCAGATGCAGAATAATGAGAGGAGAAAAAACACTTTATGGCATGTGTATTACTTTCTGCAAAGTCACTCTAAAATTACTATGCCTTTAATCAATTTAGGACAGCCCATATGATTATGTCATGTGTCTGGAAGCTTCTGATAGGTTTATTGGCAACTTTTGAGTTAAATAGAGACACATCTGTGGATGTATATTACGGCACACCTGAAACACACTGTTTTTTTGTGTAGCATCATGGAAAGGTCTAAAAAAAAACAGCCAAGATATCAGAAAGATAATTGTGGACTTGCACAAGTCTGGTTCGTATTTGGGAGCAATTTCCACATACTTGAAATTGCCTTATTCATCTGTACAAACAATTACCGTATATACACGTGTATAAGCCGACCCGTGTATAAGCCGACCCCCCTACTTTTGCCCCCAAAACCTGGGAAAATCTATTGACTCGCGTATAAGCCGAGGGTGGACCCCAGCACAGGTATACATCCCCCAGCAGTGGTATACAAGCCCCAGCAGTATGATATACAGCAGCCCCCAGTGGTATATACAGCAGCTCCCAGTGGTATATACAGCAGCCACAGTGGTATATACAGCAGCCCCATTGGTATATACAGCAGCCCCCAGTGGTATATACAGCAGCCCCAGTGGTATTGCAGCCCCTATATACAGCAGCCACAGTGGTATTGCAGCCCCAGTGGTGTATACAGCAGCCCCTATATACAGCAGCCCCAGTGGTATTGCAGCCCCAGTGGTATTGCAGACCCTATATACAGCAGCCCCAGTGGTATTGCAGCCCCAGTGGTGTATACAGCAGCCCCTATATACAGCAGCCCCAGTGGTATTGCAGCCCCAGTGGTATTGCAGCCCCTATATACAGCAGCCCCAGTAGTATTGCAGCCCCAGTGGTGTATACAGCAGCCCCTATATACAGCAGCCCCAGTAGTATTGCAGCCCCAGTGGTATTGCAGCCCCTATATACAGCAGCCCCACACAAATGCTGGCACACGTCCCCCCCTGTTGTAAGGCCCCCCCTGCTGATTACTTACCATCCCTGGTCTTCAGCAGCACCTCCGCGCCGGTCCTCTGTGCTCCGGTCCACCTTGGTCCCGTCCTCTGTGCTCCGTTCCCCGGCTGCATCCGGGGTCCCCGCGCGTCGCAGAAGCGATGACGTCATCGCTTCTGCGACCCGGCCGGTCACATGATACGGCCGGGGAACGGAGCACAGAGGACGGGACCACGGAGGACCGGAGCACAGAGGACCGGCGCGGAGGTGCTGCTGAAGACCAGGGATGGTAAGTATTCAGCAGGGGGGGCCTTACAACAGGGGGGACGTGTGCCAGCAGTTTGGGGGGCATTATCTACAGATATGCACTGCTCCCCCTGGCGCTGATTGACAGGGGGATGCAGTGCATATGTAATGAGCGGCCCCACGTGACGGGGCCGCTCAATATACAGTATCCCTACCGCCTCCTCCTGCCTCCCCAGCCCGACACAGCCCCCACCCCACTCACCCTGTATAGTGACTCGTGTATAAGCCGAGGGGGGGACTTTTCAGCCCAATTTTTGGGCTGAAAAACTCGGCTTATACACGAGTATATACGGTAAGTACCCTGTTTTTTTTATACTGTTTTTTACTGGCACTTGCTTTTTATTATTATTTTATTCTAGCAGAGTACTTCCACACGTTTGTTATACTGTTTTTTTCTGTGGTCTACTATGAGTGTCACTATCTCAAATAGCAGAATTTTAAAAAAGAGAAACTTTTAGAAATGACAGCATGATGAAATATGAGTATCAATTTTTGGTACTTTTTGGCACATTTGGAGACCTGTCAAATTTACAATATAAAAAGATTTTGACTTGAAAATTGACCAATTGACTCTGGAAATATCATGGCCACCGATTTGTCGGTGATTTTAATTAAAACGCGTTTAAAGTTTTTCAGACTGGTTACACAGAGACTCATTTACTTACGATCATTCAGCTATCCCAGGACCATGGAGTGATCTTTCCTCATGCTTATAAAATTCCTGCAGAGCTGCTCTCTCTTTTCTGTGAATTGACCTGCTATATCCAATGAAGTCAGATGAACTTCGCTTCGAGCGACTTAAATGAGACTTGTCCAATGTGTGCGAATACATCGCCGCTCGCTGTCCAAAAGTAATTCCCATCACATCAATTTTAAGAATTGTCATAAATCCCTCATTAAAGATACCGTATATACTCGTGTATAAGCCGACCCGTGTATAAGCCGACCCCCCTACTTTTGCCCCCAAAACCTGGGAAAATCTATTGACTCGCGTATAAGCCGAGGGTGGACCCCAGCACAGGTATGCAGCCCCCAGCAGTGGTATACAGGCCCCAGCAGTATGATATACAGCAGCCCCCAGTGGTATATACAGCAGCCCCCAGTGGTATATACAGAAGCCCTAGTGGTATTGCACTCCCTATATACAGCAGCCCCAGTGGTATTGCAGCCCCAGTGGTGTATACAGCAGCCCCTATATACAGCAGCCCCAGTGGTATTGCAGCCCCAGTGGTATTGCAGCCCCTATATACAGCAGCCCCAGTGGTATTGCAGCCCCAGTGGTGTATACAGCAGCCCCTATATACAGCAGCCCCAGTGGTATTGCAGCCCCAGTGGTGTATACAGCAGCCCCTATATACAGCAGCCCCAGTGGTATTGCAGCCCCAGTGGTGTATACAGCAGCCCCTATATACAGCAGCCCCAGTGGTATTGCAGCCCCAGTGGTGTATACAGCAGCCCCTATATACAGCAGCCCCAGTGGTATTGCAGCCCCAGTGGTGTATACAGCAGCCCCTATATACAGCAGCCCCAGTGGTATTGCAGCCCCAGTGGTGTATACAGCAGCCCCTATATACAGCAGCCCCAGTGGTATTGCAGCCCCAGTGGTGTATACAGCCCCTATATACAGCAGCCCCAGTGGTATTGCAGCCCCAGTGGTGTATACAGCCCCTATATACAGCAGCCCCAGTGGTATTGCAGCCCCAGTGGTGTATACAGCCCCTATATACAGCAGCCCCAGTGGTATTGCAGCCCCTGTATACAGCAGCCCCAGTGGTATTGCAGCCCCAGTGGTGTATACAGCCCCTATATACAGCAGCCCCAGTGGTATTGCAGCCCCAGTATACAGCAGCCCCAGTGGTATTGCAGCCCCAGTGGTATTGCAGCCCCACACAAATGCTAGCACACGTCCCCTCCTGTTGTAAGGCCCCCCTGCTGATTACTTACCATCCCTGGTCTTCAGCAGCACCCCGGCGCCGGTCCTCTGTGCTCCGGTCCTCCGCGATCCCGTCCTCTGTGCTCCGCTCCACGGCTGCATCCGGGTTCCCCGCGCGTCGCAGAAGCAATGACGTCATCGCGTCGGCGACGCGCGGGGAACCCGGATGCAGCCGTGGATCGGAGCACAGAGGACGGGATCGCGGAGGACCGGAGCACAGAGGACCGGCGCCGGGGTGCTGCTGAAGACCAGGGATGGTAAGTATTCAGCAGGGGGGGCCTTACAACAGGGGGGACGTGTGCCAGCATTTGTGGGGCATTATCTACCTATATGCACTGCTCCCCCTGGCGCTGATTGACAGGGGGATGCAGTGCATATGTAATGAGCGGCCCCACGTGACGGGGCCGCTCATACAGCAGCCTCCCCCCGCCTCCTCCTGCCTCCCCAGCACCCGGACAGAGCCCCCACCCCACTCACCCCGTATAGTGACTCGTGTATAAGCCGAGGGGGGGACTTTTCAGCCCAATTTTTGAGCTGAAAAACTCGGCTTATACACGAGTATATACGGTATATACAAGTACAAACAAGAAGGTAATGTCCAGCCATCTCTCCATTCAGGAAGGAGAGGAAATGGGTTTTGTGTCTCAGAGATGAACATTCTTTAGTCCAACATGTGCATATCAACCCAAGAACAAAAGCAAAAGACCTTATGAAGATGATGGTGAAAGCTTGTAAGATTTTGCCATTATCCACAGTGAAACAAGTACTGTATCAAAATGGGTTTAAAGGCCACTCTGCTTGGAAGAAGTCATTACTCCAAAAGAAACATAAGAAAAGCCAGATAAATTTTTGCAAATGCACACAGGAACAAAGACCTACATTTTTGGAGACATCTTGTGGTCTGACAATACTAAAATGACCATAGTTAAGTTTGGAGGAAAGAGGAAGAAGCTTGGAAGCCTCAGAACACCATCCCAACTGTGAAATACAGGGGTGGCAGCCACATGTTGTGTGGTTGTTTTACTGCAGGAGGGACTTGTGCACTTCACAAAAAAAATGGCATCATGAGAAATGAAGATTATGTGCCAATACTGAAGCAGCATCTCAAGACATCAGCAGGAAGATAAAGCTTGGGCGGAAATGGGTCTTCCAAATGGACAATGCCCCAAGGCATACGGCCAAACTGGTTACAAAGTGGCTTAAGGATAACAAAGTCAATGTTTTGGAGTGCCCATTACAAAGCCCTGATTTAAATCCTATTGAAAATTTATGGGCAAAGCTGAAAAGGTAGGTGTGAGCAAGGCGACCTACAAACATGGCTCAGTTACACCAGTTCTGTCAGGAGGAATGGGCCCAAATTCCTACCAACTATTGTGATACAAAATACACAAAAGGTTTGCGCCAAACTGCTTTCATTAAATTGTGGGATCAGTGAATGATCCCCTCTGCTCACCTTCTATTGTTGTGCCTGTCCGCACAACTGGAGTAAGAGTTTAATCTGTCTCCCAGCTGGGCTCTCCTATTTGGGCTCCAAGCAGCGAGGTGATAAGTGCACGTATTTCCCGTGTGTCCCGGTGCACGTGACAGCTCGGGGGAGTGATTGTGTGACGTCTGCCAGGTCCTGTATTCCTAAGCTGCTCTGTATCACGCTTCCCAGCAGGGAAGAAATTTGCAGCTCCAGATAAAACGAGTGATATTGTAAGCGCTAAGGTACATTAACAGGACACGGCTCACATAAGTATTACCTTTCAAATCACTTGAAAAAGGCGCAATTGGCGCTGAAACGCGTTGTGGCTAAAGGGATCCATATGCTGAATCATTAAAGCTGAAAGGTAATACTTATGTGAGCCGTGTCCTGTTAATGTACCTTAGCGCTTACAATATCACTCGTTTTATCTGGAGCTACCAACTATTGTGAGACACTAGTGGAGGGATATCCAAAACGTTTTCAAATCACTTCCAAGAATTATCCAGCGAGTTGAGGAAATTTGCACCTTGAGTTCTTTATAAAGCTATCAAGCAAGCTAGCCGAAACATGTTGCCTGCAGACATGATAAACTAACCTGTGTGTTTTTACGTGTTAAGAAACCTGTTTTTACCTGAATACCAATAAATGGAAATTTTATAAAGAACTCAAGGTGCAAATTTCCTAAACTCACTGGACAATTCTTGGAAGTGATTTGAATGCAGCTACAGGCCTGCTGGAGTCTGTGCTGAGAGGGAGGAAAACTGGAGAGAGAAGTGAGGTGAGCGGACCCTTTTTTCTTAATGTAATGTAAAAATTCAAAATGTTTGACCCAAGTCATACAGTTTAAGGGCAATGGTACCAAACACCAATGAAACTTGTGACTTTGCAGAAAGTAATAAAAATTCCTTAAAACTTTCTCTCTCATTATAATGGCATTTGGCAAATATTAATAATTATGGTAATCCTAATTGACCAAAATGGGGAAAAGCTTATTCCATTTTCATGTCAGATAGTAAGAAAAACATGCATATGTGTCTTTTTATATAGGGTATGTAAACTTCTGGTTTCAACTGTAACTATAGTGAGTTGCATCTGGACTCTGAAACCTATGGGGCCCCAAAATGTCCCTTTTGACATATATAAGAAGATCACTGCTATTCCAAAATATTGGAAATTTTGCATTGAAGCTCATAAACTTCAAATTCCACCCTGCACATTGTATGAAGTACAGAATAATATTGTCAGAAGTCAAATCTCCTGTTCTATTATGCAGCTAAAGATATGGGTACATATAATTTTATATGGCAGTAAGACTTTCACCTCTTCTGTGTTTTACACTCACCCCTGGTTTTGGCTTACAGTCACTGGCAGACATTTATCATTGCATTTATTCTGGATTCCGATAAAAATTTGTACAACTATTTCAGAGAGCTAAAGGCCCAGTTCATCATCCACATTTTTTTAAGTGACTTTTTTTTGTCTTGTGGACTTTGTTGCTGTTCATTGCACTAAATTTTTTTAAATAGTTCACTTGTGATGATGAATTTGGATCAAAATCAAAGATGTTCTTTTTCTTGTCTTTTACCTTTTTGCACCTTTTTGAAGCAAAAAGAAGAAGAATCCTTTAAAATGTTGAAAATGAATGTACGACTACTGAAAATTCAGATTAGACAGCTTTTGTAATCAAGTACTGTACTGGAGTGCACTCAAATGGAATTACTGTAGAGTTACACTGGAGATACTTGGGTATCGCACATAAATTTTGTGAGATTTAAAAAAGTCTCAAATGATGATTAAGGCAACAATATGTGGATAAAAAATATCAGCCACACATTGTCAAGCAAAAGAAGAAAAACAGAACCAAGAAAACTTAACTTTCCCACTGTTACAAGGTGTACCCATTCCAGGACAGTAACTAACTCTTTCTTGTATTTAAAAACCTTACCTAGCAGACCTCAATATGAATGAAGGTTGTCCCGTACTCACTTCTCAGCACGTGACTTGGGGTTGCGCCTGCAAGGGTTAATCTATCTCCTCTCACTCAATCCAGCACTCGACCTCTGTCCTATGCTGAAAGGGAGCATCAATCACACCCGGACTCAGAATGCGCACCCCGCTTCACACACGCTGCCACCACTAACCGGATTTGGGGGGGCAGGGGCTGATGAGTTCCCCTAAACTAAGCCTTGTCAGACAATCATCAAAATCACATCTTTCTAGGGCTGAGAATTCTTTAGAGTATACAATGTTCAGACTTATTAAAGTTTTAAGCTTTAATATAAAAAGTACAGTGCTCACAATAAAAGATATAAAAAATGGAAATAAAAAGTGACATACAAATATGCAAACAATGAAATAAAAAGGAGAAACTTACAGAAACCTAAACTTGACTTCTGTTGCCTGATGGGAAGAGCGGAGATATATGGAGTGATGATCACAGCAGCTCGGCTGACCCATCTCTGTGACACTTTGCCTTGGCTGAGAGCATCTAGTTATAGACTCAGCCTGGGGGGGTCAGATTTCTAGACCAGCCTTCCATTTTAATAATCTACTTCTGGGTCTATGATTGGACAGTCACTAATTTAGCCATGCATACATTATTTTTCAAGTGCTTCTTTGTCTAAACCAATTATTTTTCCACAGTAAATATCAACTGCTATACTACTCCATTTGGTGGAGTCTTTGATCCTATTCTCTTTCTGGCTACAGGGTAAAGTTTGTCACTGTGTGCTTTTCCCAGAATGTCCCCTGGGGAGACCTGCCATCACTGTGACCGCAAAGTTAGTGCTTATATAAAACCTCTTGTGGACTGACGTGGAATTTATCCCCTTAACTGTTCTGGTGTCCAGTCCCTGAGATACATATTTCACTACAAAGGTAAAGAGTAACCTGAGTCCCAAAATGGAGACACAGCAATGGGAAATATAATATATGGAATGTCCAGCTCAGTGAACAGGGATAACACCCTACACTTGCACTAAATACAAGAAACTGGAAAAAAAAACTGAGCCAGAGCATGCAAGGTATAAAAGTATGTTGAAAATGGCTACTAAACAGACAAAACCTAAGAAAATAACATATGAAAAAATATCTGCTATAAATAAATAAGTAAAAAGCAAGTGCTTATTTATAAATAACACAGGGTACCTAATAAGCACATTTTTGACCAAAAAAAGCACACAAGGTGTACCCATTCCTGGACAGTACGTACCTCATTCTAGATTTAAAAACCTAACCACGTGTCTGAGCAGAACTTAATATGAATAAGGGTGAAGAATGACATTGGTCCCAAAATGGAGACACATCCATGGGAAGCATAATATATTAAATGTCCAGCTTATTGAAGATGGGGCCACACCCTATACTTGCACTAAATACAAGAAACTGAAGAGAAAACAACTGAGCCAGAGCCACTGGGACAGCTTTATGCTTTTTTTTAATTAAAAATGTGTTTACTAAGTACCCTGTGTTATTTATAAGCACTTGCTTTATATTTATTTATAACAGGGTATCTTTTCATGTTTTTTTCCTCATGTTTTGTCTGTTTAGTGACCAGTGTGAACATGCTTTTATACCTTGCATGTATATCAATTTATGCACTGGCTCAGTTTTTTTTGTTTTTTTATGAATACAGATGAGTGGACCCAAACTTTAAAGTTTGGTGTTTATCCAGAGCACATACTTTATGTATGCAAAGCACTCAAGGTACATAGTGCACAATGCTCAGCCCCATGCAAGCATTTGAATGGCTCATAAAATTTAAATTAAAATTAGCATTAGCAGATGTAGCCTGTACAAAAAAAAAGACACATCCCCACACCAAGAAGTGCTTTATTTATGGCCGAACTGCCAAATCAATGACTTCCAATGAGATTCGGGTCAAGTTTTGGTCTAGGACAGAACTTTATCTAAAGACCAGCTAAATCCACAGAACCCGAACTTCAACGGGTTCGCTTATCTCTCCTCATGAAGTCTTTCTTAAAGTTTTTGACCTGCACATGAACCTCAAACGTTCTCATGACATCCCTGAGGTTGTCTCAGGTCACACAGCGGGTATCATACAGCAGGGAATCCCGCTGTGTGACCTGAGATAACCTCAGTGGCATAAGCGCTCATAAAACTAGCTGTCTCATCAGAGCCGCGAAATAGCATGAGATGTAGCAGATGTATCTCCCCGGTATTGTGAGACAGCGTGTGTGAGGAGCGATGATGTCAGGGAGTGCAGCGCACTTTAAACTTGAGGGATAGCCCCTGTGTGACCCCTTGAGTCTGAACTGCAGTAAAGTTTGTGATGGCACCACTTATCACACTCTTACGCGTGCCTGCATGCCTGCTCTAGCAGCTCTCTCATTGTTGCCAGGGATGGAGGTCGCCATTCTACATGGTACTCCATTGCCGAATGGTCTCAGGGGGTTGCAGGGTCTACTCATCCAAGGGCATTCTTTGCCACCACCTGCCCCCTGAACACCCCATCATGGCCACCACTGGAGAAGGGGATAGAGGTATTAGGGATGGCCATCTCTTCTAAGAGAGATGGGAGCAATTTGAGCAACACCAACAAGCCCTTCAGGATCGATGGTCCCTGTGGGTTTGGGTTCAGCTGGCTGGCTAGCCAAGAGAGGCTTAGCCTCTACCTGATGCAACATTCTCTGCAGGTCGGCCTCCTGCTGTCAGTTTTCAAATTCGTCGATAGTGGCAACCCAGCTTTCACCAACCATGAACCATCCCTTCCTACCCATAACCTTCATGAAGGTGACCTCCTCCCCAACATAGATTATGCAGAGTCTTTTGGGAAGAAGGCCACACAGCAAGGTGGAACAGCTAACGTTAAACCGATGACCAGTACCTTCTTCAGTTATGAAGCCAAACCCCCTCTGCTAGATGAATGCCACCACCTTGCCTCTGGTACATTGGCCATCAAAGTTATTGGCCTCCGGTCCATGCAACCACCCTCAGGTGATGGCATCCAAGAGCCGAATCTCCTCAAGAAACAGACATGACAGGGTGGTTCATGCCATATGGGATAGTCGCTTGGAGGAGGTAGGGGTCCCCACATGAAATTTTTCCAGTTGAAGGCCTCTGGCAGAGATGCTAAACAAGGCTGGTAAACAGGGCCTTCTGCCTCTACTACCTCCATCTCTTCCTTGTCCTCATCCTCCTCAACCTCCACATCCTCCTTGCCCTCCCCATCATCATGCTCACGGATTTCCAAATTCAGCAACTGTAGCACTAGCTGCAGATGTAATAGCGCCAGGTATGTATGCAAAATCCTCCTAAGTGTGATATCTGCAGCTCCCAGCTTGCATGGGGAATGCTTCACCTTCTGACTATGACTTCCGCAGGACTTCCTTTGGCATCCGAAATCAGCACTGGATCCTGACCTTGCTGCACATGAGGCACAATGCAGGTATCTGGCTGCTTCAGTTCTGGTGCTAAAGCACTCTCTGCCCCTGGAGTGGTAAGAAAGATGACATCCTCCAAAGCTTACATATCATGCAGTGGATCCATGATTAATATTACAGTAGACACATGGAAGCAAAGTATATCACAGCGTAGCTGAGTTGTACTGCACTGCCAAGATGGTGTCAGGCTCCGCGATGACACCTGTTTGCTTTACCTAGGGGCCTGTCTCCTTTAGTGCCAGGACACAATCATATACAGGATATTATTGTTTGCATAATCTTGTTGCCTAGCTCCTCATTAACCCCTCCATGGGGTGAAATGCAGAAGGCACTTGACTTACATTACAAATACCATTCCCCATGCCACAGGTAACACCTCAGCATGCGCTTTAGTGGTGTGATTATTAAAGCCTAACGTATTTGGAGGAGAAATAACAAAAACAAATACTTTTTTTCAGCTCACCTGCAATTCATCTGGAATGCTGAATAAGGTTAGTGGGCAGCAAAGCACAAACAAGTTCAATATTAATGATACATATAACACACTTGTGCACATGAAAAATTCTGTATTCTAAACATATGGAATTAAATGAAATAAAGTAATTGCACATTTTCAAGAAGCAATGTCCATAGTATGGTGTTTCATGAGTGTGAACAGACCTATAAGACTATGTATGTGAAGCATATAATGGACATATGCTATATTTATATGAATTGCTATCACATAAGTGTAGAAAGGATGGCCTCACATGCTGCTGAGCCTCTGCAATAATAAAGGTTTGATCTCCAAAAAAAAACATACCGTATATACTCGTGTATAAGCCGACCCGTGTATAAGCCGACCCCCCTACTTTTGCCCCCAAAACCTGGGAAAATCTATTGACTCGTGTATAAGCCGAGGGTGGACCCTAGCACAAGTATACAGCCCCAGCAGTGTGGTATACACCAGTCCCAGAGGTAGATACAGCAGCCCCAGTGGTAGTATACACGCAGCCCCAGTAGTATATACAGCCCCAGTGGTAGTATATACAGCCCCAGTGGTAGTATACAGGGCCCCAGAGGTATATAGCAGCCCCAGTGGTAGTATACAGGGCCCCAGAGGTATATAGCAGCCCCAGCGGTAGTATACAGGGCCCCAGAGGTATATAGCAGCCCCAGTGGTAGTATACAGGGCCCCAGAGGTATATAGCAGCCCCAGTGGTAGTATACAGGGCCCCAGAGGTATATAGCAGCCCCAGTGGTAGTATACAGTGCCCCAGAGGTATATAGCAGCCCCAGTGGTAGTATACAGGGCCCCAGAGGTATATAGCAGCCCCAGTGGTAGTATACAGTGCCCCAGAGGTATATAGCAGCCCCAGTGGTAGTATACAGGGCCCCAGAGGTATATAACAGCCCCAGTGGTAGTATACAGTGCCCCAGAGGTATATAGCAGCCCCAGTGGTAGTATACAGGGCCCCAGAGGTATATAGCAGCCCCAGTGGTAGTATACAGTGCCCCAGAGGTATATAGCAGCCCCAGTGGTAGTATACAGTGCCCCAGAGGTATATAGCAGCCCCAGTGGTAGTATACAGGGCCCCAGAGGTATATAGCAGCCCCAGTGGTAGTATACAGTGCCCCAGAGGTATATAGCAGCCCCAGTGGTAGTATACAGGGCCCCAGAGGTATATAGCAGCCCAGTGGTAGTATACAGTGCCCCAGAGGTATATAGCAGCCCCAGCGGTAGTATACAGGCAGCCCCAGTAATGCAGGCCCCCCCCAGCGTCTCTCCGGTCACCTGTAAAGCAAGCTATACTTATCAGTGTCCCGCTCGCACCCGCCGCTGCCGACATCCGCGATCCTCCATCTTCATGCGACTCCTCTTCCTGTTTCCTGTGCGCGTCGCCGGGAATGACGTCATTGCCGGCGACGCGCACAGAAACAGGAAGAGGAGTCGCATGAAGATGGAGGATCGTGGATGTCGGCAGCGGCGGGTGCGAGCGGGACACTGATAAGTATAGCTTGCTTTACAGGTGACCGGAGAGACCCTGGGGGGGCCCTGCATTACTGGGGATGCGGGGGCTGCTGTATACCGATGTATACATCGGTATGTACCGATGTATACATCGGTATACAGCACTGACTCGCGTATAAGCCGAGGGGGGTACTTTTCAGCCCAATTTTTGGGCTGAAAAACTCGGCTTATACGCGAGTATATACGGTAATAATAATTAAAATACTAGTAATTAAAATAATAATAATAATAATGATGGACCTTACCATTGTAAGAAAAAAGGAAGTGTGGATCATTGATGTTGCAATACCAGGCAATAGCAGGATTGAGGAAAAGCAATTTTAAAAACTGACACGATATGAGGATTTAAAGATCAAACTGCAAAGACATTGGCACAAGCAAGTGAAGCTGTTCTTAGTGGTAGTCGACACATGGGATGCGGAGCCTAAAAACCTTGGCCAGCACTTGAAAACAATTGGAGATGACAAAATAACTGTCAGCTGCAAAAGGCCACCTTATTGGGCTCTGCACGCATAATTCGCTGATATATCACGCAGTCCTTAACGCTTAGGAAGTGTCCAACTAGTGATTTAATACAAAATCCCGCATAATGATCTTATCTGCTGTGTGTAACTGTTGTATATGTATAATAAAATAAAATAAAATAAAAATATAAAAAAAAATATTGAACTCTCTTAAACAGATGTTTTAAGGACATTGTAAGATTCCTGGACTTCACAGCTGCTGCCACATCTGCCACCTTGCAGGTAACATAAATACCTGCAAACTCCAGGAAGCTTAAAAAAATATATTTTAAAGCTCCAAATAATTCTACAGGTTGAAAGAAAACGGAAGACTTAACAGCTGGGTCTTCTGTCAAGTGTTTTGGCCTCAAACAATCAGGAAACGTCTTAGGGCCATTTTCTATTTCAAACCATTTTCCCGAACATAGCTGCGTTTGGTGATTTTTTAGTAAATTGCTTGGATTTCCGAAGACGAACCGGATCTACAATGTTCAATATCAAATTTGAAAATGGTTTCAATTTTTTGGGGAAGGTTCGCTCATCTCTAGTCTGCATTACTCTATTTGGTTCTGTCCTATCCAACTAGGGAGGGGCGATTTATATTCACCTTACACTCACCTTTTATGCTGATAGGTGGTTGGAGTTCCAGATCCTAAATGTTAAGTCCCAATTGTTTTCCTTCGGATAAATCTGTGAGTTATATCCCTTCCAGCACCCCTACATTTACTCTTAGTTTGGGAGATTTCTCATATTCTGTTTATTTCTGGGTTCTACTTAGTTTCTTCTGTCTGACCTGGGTTACTATGTGAACACGTTCCTAGGCCTCTGTCTCATCATTTAGTTATGTGTATTTTGTTTTCTGTTATCCTTGTTTTTGTGTTGCATATTTACAAGAGTTAGGGTTGATTTAAGGACACTGAGTCAGTCGATATTTAGTGGGGTCACCACTGCATATTCTTAGGATTACAACTTCTAGGCAGGAACAAATCAGGGTCAGATTAGGGGCTACCTTAGGGTCCCATCACACTTGGCGACGTTACAGAGATCCTGACAACGATACGACCTGGTAAGGATCGCTGGAACATCACTACATAGTCACTGGTAAGATATCAGTCAGATCTACTTAAACGCATCAACGATATGGCGACTTCTATAACGACCTCGACGGTCGTTGGGACCCTGTCACACAGAAGCTAGTCTGACGACTCAGACCTACATGCATGAGTTTTGAGTCGCCAACGAGGTCGTTGTTAAGCCATCAAACACATCGATGCATGCTGCCCAGCAGGAACCCGACAATCAAAAAATAGTCCAGGCCATTCAGACAAGATCGATGATGTCACAGCAGTGGCCCCGTAACTGCTACATGTCAGACATAGCCAGATCGCTGGCGAGGTCACTGTTGCGTCACAAAACCTGTGATGCAACAGCGATCTCCCTAGCGATCTCGCTATGTGTGATGGGGGCTTTAGCCTTAACATGGACCTGTTGGGCACAGTTGTTGTTTTTCTTTCTGTGTTCGTATCTAACCTGTGTGAGTGTGTGTGCACAGTCTTAACATAGGCTATAGCATTATCAATCTTTTCAACAACTATGCTGGAACTATAGAATTTTCAAAGAACGTCCACTAATTATACTTAAAGAAACATACACTAAACATCAGGTAGAGCTAAAGCTGATTATGTGAACAAAAAGCAGGAAGAGAATTTCAGACTTAAGACAGCAGAAAGATGCAAACAATCAAGTTCTGCCGGTATTGCATGTTGTATTCTGACTAACAATTTCTATGGAAATGTTGCATCTATTAATAAGAAGATTAATGTTGGGGTTTTTCTAGCAAGTAGAAATAAAGCTGTTTAATTACTGATTGAACCGCTAATTCAAAGAAAATAAACATGTCTGTAATTAGTAACTACATAGAAAGTGAAATGAGGAAACAGCAGGAGACTTACATAAAAAGATACCGTAGTTAAAAACTGAATTGACCAATGCATGGCTTGGTCAACAGTGTAATGGGGAGGAAAACAGCACATTTAAATTAAAAACAAAATTAGTTCTTACGGTTCAGAGGATCAAAATATATACCTATTTTTAATGGTACCTTACACCTAAGATATCATTCAGATGGCATTTTGAGAAACCCATTTCAATCAATCTGTCACAAAAGTTAACCTTGTGAAAACAAATAAGGCTGGGGTCACATTTTGGCCAGGCAATTGCATCCACCGCATCCAGATGCGGATGCGGTGAACGCAATTGCCTTCACACACATTTTTTAGGAAAAATCTGTGCAGGAAACCACAATCCGGTAAACGGATTGCTCCGGATGTGTAATCCGGAGCAATGCGGTTACCGTATACTTTGCTCATCCCTGCTGCCGCAGGGATAAGCAATGTGTTAAATGTGTATAAAAACATTATTAATATTAGCTGTGGGCAACATGTCTCTAGGAGGTGCCCACCCCCTAGAAACATGCTGCCCACTCCTCTCAGCATGTTAGGGGTCAATAAGCCATTTCGAGTAAGCCGGCTATTGTCGGCTTTGTACTAATTTATGAATGAAGCCGCCGCTCCCCTGACAGTAGAGCAGATACTGTACGTAATGTACGTATAGTATCTGCCGCTGTCCGAGGTCCTGTAGGCATTTACATTAGATCTATGGAGGTGCGCTGCTCAAAGATCTAATGTAAATGCCTACAAGACCACGGACAGCGGCAGATACTATACGTACATTACGTACAGTATCTGCTCTACTGTCAGGGGAGAAGCGGCTTCATTCATAAATTAGTACAAAGCCGACAATAGCTGGCTTACTGTAAATGGCTTATTAACCCCTAACATGCAGAGTGGAGTGGACAGCATGTCTCCGGGGAGGGTCGGTACCCCCTAGAGACATGTTACCCACAGCTAATATTAATAATTAATGTTTTAATACACATTTAACACTTTGCTTATCCCTGCGGCAGCAGGGATGAGCAAAGTATACAGTAACCGCATTGCTCAGGATTACACATCCTGAGTGATCCGCTTACCGCCTTGCGGTTGCCAGAAGCGCTCCGAAAACTGCATCCTGCATGATTTTTAGTGCAGGCTGCAGATCCAGAGCTGGTAACCTGATTGCATGTAAAGCAATCCGATTCCCATAATGGGCTCCTATGGGGAGTGTTTCCTGATCCGGTTTTGAGCTTTTTGAAAGCTCAAAACCGGATCAGGATTTAAAAATCCTGCCGCATGTGTGACGCTAGCCTAAAAGGATCATTTTAAAGTCAAACGCTTTGGCCCTTGTTCCTGGTTGGAGATTGAGGAAAGGCACAAAAACCCATTGGATCCTCAGATGATCCCCTAATATTTGCAAGTTCAGCAGATTTTACTGTTTATTTTGGGTTTAAATCTACCAAATTGAATGTATCATAAGAAAAATTACATATTATTTCAGCCATATTTTTACGTTCATTGTATTTTAAGAACCCTTTTTATACATTTTCTCTTTCAATTTTCTATTTGATTACCTACAGTTAGGGCCAGAAATATTTGGACAGTGACACAATTTTCGCGAGTTGGGCTCTGCATGCCACCACATTGGATTTGAAATGAAACCTCTACAACAGAATTCAAGTGCAGATTGTAACGTTTAATTTGAAGGGTTGAACAAAAATATCTGATAGAAAATGTAGGAATTGTACACATTTCTTTACAAACACTCCACATTTTAGGAGGTCAAAAGTAATTGGACAAATAAACATAACCCAAACAAAATATTTTTATTTTCAATATTTTGTTGCGAATCCTTTGGAGGCAATCACTGCCTTAAGTCTGAAACCCATGGACATCACCAAATGCTGGGTTTCCTCCTTCTTAATGCTTTGCCAGGCCTTTACAGCCGCAGCCTTCAGGTCTTGCTTGTTTGTGGGTCTTTCCGTCTTAAGTCTGGATTTGAGCAAGTGAAATGCATGCTCAATTGGGTTAAGATCTGGTGATTGACTTGGCCATTGCAGAATGTTCCACTTTTTTGCACTCATGAACTCCTGGGTAGCTTTGGCTGTATGCTTGGGGTCATTGTCCATCTGTACTATGAAGCGCCGTCCAATCAACTTTGCAGCATTTGGCTGAATCTGGGCTGAAAGTATATCCCGGTACACTTCAGAATTCATCCGGCTACTCTTGTCTGCTGTTATGTCATCAATAAACACAAGTGACGAAGTGCCATTGAAAGCCATGCATGCCCATGCCATCACGTTGCCTCCACCATGATTTACAGAGGATGTGGTGTGCCTTGGATCATGTGCCATTTCCTTTCTTCTCCAAACTTTTTTCTTCCCATCATTCTGGTACAGGATGATCTTTGTCTCATCTGTCCATAGAATACTTTTCCAGAACTGAGCTGGCTTCTTGAGGTGTTTTTCAGCAAATTTAACTCTGGCCTGTCTATTTTTGGAATTGATGAATGGTTTGCATCTAGATGTGAACCCTTTGTATTTACTGTCATGGAGTCTTCTCTTTACTGTTGACTTAGAGACAGATACACCTACTTCACTGAGAGTGTTCTGGACTTCAGTTGATGTTGTGAACGGGTTCTTCTTCACCAAATAAAGTATGCGGCGATCATCCACCACTGTTGTCATCCGTGGACGCCCAGTCCTTTTAGAGTTCCCAAGCTCACCAGTCAATTCTTTTTTTCTCAGAATGTACCCAACTGTTGATTTTGCTACTACAAGCATGTCTGCTATCTCTCTGATGGATTTTTTTTTTTTTTTCAGCCTCAGGTTGTTCTGCTTCACCTCAATTGAGAGTTCCTTTGACCGCATGTTGTCTGGTCACAGCAACAGCTTCCAAATTCAAAACCACACACCTGGAGTCCACCCCTGACCTTTTAACTACTTCATTGATTACAGGTTAACGAGGGAGACGCCTTCAGAGTTAATTGCAGCCCTTAGAGTCCCTTGTCCAATTACTTTTGGTCCCTTGAAAAAGAGGAGGCTATGCATTACAGAGCTATGATTCCTAAACCCTTTCTCCGATTTGGATGCGGAAACTCTCATATTGCAGCTGGGAGTGTGCACTTTCAGCCCATATTATAAATATAATTGTATTTCTGAACATGTTTTTGTAAACACCAAAATAACAAAACTTGTGTCACTGTCCAAATATTTCTGGCCCTAACTGTATATTTACTTAAAATATAGTGAAATCTTGCATTTTGCACACTTGCCAATAAGCTTTATCTTAAGGTACCATAACACGCCGCAATATCGCCTGGCGATATGTGGCGATCTAACGTGCATGCTCACGTTTTTCGTTGTTGCCTCAAATTGCCGATGGCAGTGTCACACACCGCAATCTCGCCCTGAACCTAAGGTGATGTGTCGTTCCAGAAATCGCCTCACCTACAGCGGAACCAATCTTGCTTCATTCCATCGCCGCTTCACACGCCGCAATCTCTAAGGCAATGTACATGTTCAGCGCGGCGAGGAGATAGGCGTGCCACAGTGGTTTACACCGAGCCCATACGTGCTAATTGGACAACGCAACAGCGTTACGATTGGTCAGCCTACTCTGGAAGGCTGGCTAATACATGACGCCATTGTCCATCGGAGTTTGGCACAAATACATGCTCGTGTCGTCAATTGTGGCTCCTGCAACACACTTTCGAGGCGCCAAAGCGTCACACAGGAGCGGTCTTGTGCAGTACAGTGGATTACACTAAAGAATGGCTATGTGTGCATCTGTAGGTGATGGCGTTAAGATGCAAACCACACTATGCACATATGTACCTGTATTGGTCCACGCCATGGCAGAGCTGCCATGGCTGAACTGAACTATGTGTGTGCACACATGTTTGCGTGTGTGTACTGAAGTGTACCTACATCCCGCACAAACACCATTGCATTCTCCATGTGTGTGGACACATTCCTACGTGGCCAAACCCATCATAATGAACATGTACACACAGTCACGGCATACAGTGTGTGCCAAAGGGCTGGACCTGTGTACTAGACATTAGCACACAATGGTGCATGGACCCATCAATACCATTTTATGGATCACATACCTCTGTGCACAACATAAAACTATGTGCAACTGCCCTGTATTCAAAAGTAGCGACACACATAGGTAAGTTGTTTTGTTTTTTTTTTTTTGGTTGGACTTCTTGTGCACAAAAAAAGGAATTTGAACAACACACACAAAACTTTAAAAACAGAAGTGTCAACATCACACAAATAAATACAACATGATGATAAATAATGTCCATACCCATACATTTGACAGTACAGACAAAAAAAAAAATACTAACTAACTAACTAATGTTTCAAAACCCAAAATAAACAAAACACAACCAGTATCCTCTTGGTGCAGCCACCCTGGTGACTCCACCCTCCTCATGTTGATTCCTCACAACACCAGCCAACCTACACCTGCTAGTGGTGCCAGGCCACTGCCCCAGGTCCATTAAAGAAGGAGCAGTATGCGTCTCTGCTGCTCCTGGCATCCTGCTGACTGAGACCCTGGCTCAGCGGCTGGAATGGTGCCACACCATGGTAGGCAGCACACCAATCCCCGGGACTGAGCTCCCCTGTTGTGGGGTCCACAGAATTCACATAACTTGCTGGCGTGTATGATGACCGATCCCTACGACGCAGGAAGTTATGCACCACACAGCAGGCCAGCACTACCACATCGAGAGATTTCAGTTTCATATGTAAAGGCGTATAAAACACACAGAATTTATTGTCCATGAACCCGAACGCATTTTCAACCACACGGCGAGCCCGGGATAGCCAGTAATTGAAAATGCGCGGCTCACATGTAACCGTCCTCTGGGGATATGGCCATAGTAGGTGAGCCTGAAGTGGGAAGGCTTCATCCCCCACAAATGCAAAGTTGAGATGACCGGTTGTCTCATCATTTGAGGGCAAGTTCAGAGCACCTCTCCGTAGGTCTTGGGCGAAGGAGCTGTGTGCAAACACACCCCATCTGAGACACGCCCGTTCATGCAAACGTCCACGTACAGGAACTCATAGTGAGAATCCACCAGGGCCTTGAGGTCAACGCTAAAATATCCTCTGTAATTAAAATACAAGGGCCCGTATTGGGTGGTTGCGTGATCTTCACGTGCTTACCATCCAATGCACCGCCGCAGTTTGGAAATTGCCATCGATCGTCAAAACTTCTGGCAACATCCATCCAGCGGGGGTTGTTGGGAACTGCATGTAGGATGACAGCAGACAACTCACGATGGCCTCACACGCCTCGGGGATCAGGCGGCTCAGCAGTGGCCGTGAGACTGCTGCAGAGTATTACAGGTCTGTCCTCGAACGACCTGTTGTCACGAACCTCAAAGTTACAGTCAAACGCTCCTCAGGTGGCACAGCTCGACGCATCAAAGTGTCCTGTCAAGCTATTAATGGCTTTATGCGTTCCAAGAGGAATGTGAAAGAGTCCTCGAACATATGGAGATACAGTGTTGGCTAAAAGTATTGACACCCCTGCAATTCTGTCAGATAATATTCAGTTTCTTCCTGAAAATGATTGCAATCACAAATTCTTTGGTATTATTATCTTCATTTAATTTGTCTTAAATGAAAAAAAAACAAAAGAGAATGAAGCAAAAAGCAAAACATTGATCATTTCACACAAAACTCCAAAAATGGGCCAGACAAAAGTATTGGCACCCTCAGCCTAATACTTGGTTGCACAACCTTTAGCCAAAATAACTGCCATCAACCGCTTCTGGTAACCATCAATGAGTTTCTTCCAATGCTCTGCTGGAATTTTAGACCATTCTTCTTTGGCAAACTGCTCCAGGTCCCTGATATTTAAAGGGTGCCTTCTCCAAACTGCCATTTTTAGATCTCTCCACAGGTGTTCTATGGGATTCAGGTCTGGACTCATTGCTGGCCACCTTAGAAGTCTCCAGTGTTTTCTCTCAAACCATTTTCTAGTGCTTTTTGAAGTGTGTTTTGGGTCATTGTCCTGCTGGAAGACCCATGACCTCTGAGGGAGACCCAGCTTTCTCACACTGGGCCCTACATTATGCTGCAAAATTTGTTGGTAGTCTTCAGACTTCATAATGCCATGCACACGGTCAAGCAATCCAGTGCCAGAGGCAGCAAAGCAACCCAAAAACATCAGGGAACCTCCACCATGTTTAACTGTAGGGACCGTGTTCTTTTCTTTGAATGTCTCTTTTTTTCTCCTGTAAACTCTATGTTGATGCCTTTGCCCAAAAAGAGAGAACATTCTTCCAAAATGTTTTAGGCTTTCTCAGGTAAGTTTTGGCAAACTCCAGCCTGGCTTTTTAATGTCTCGGGGTAAGAAGTGGGGTCTTCCTGGGTCTCCTACCATACAGTCCCTTTTCATTCAGACGCCGATGAATAGTACGGGTTGACACTGTTGTACCCTCGGACTGCAGGGCAGCTTGAACTTGTTTGGATGTTAGTCGAGGTTCTTTATCCACCATCTACACAATCTTCCTTTGAAATTTCTCGTCAATTTTTCTTTTCCGTCCACATCTAGGGAAGTTAGCCACAGTGCCATGGGCTTTAAACTTCTTGATGACACTGCGCACGGTAGACACAGGAACATTCAGGTCTTTGGAGATGGACTTGTAGCCTTGAGATTGCTCATGCTTCCTCACAATTTGGTTTCTCAAGTCCTCAGACAGTTCTTTGGTCTTCTTTCTTTCCTCCATGCTTAATGTGGTACACACAAGGACACAGGACAGAGGTTGAGTCAACTTTAATCCATGTCAACTGGCTGCAAGTATGATTTAGTTATTGCCAACACCTGTTAGGTACCACAGGTAAGTTACAGGTGCTGTTAATTACACAAATTAGAGAAGCATCACATGATTTTTCTAAGGGTGCCAATACTTTTGTCCACCCCCTTTTTTATGTTTGGTGTGGAATTATATCCAATTTGGCTTTAGGACAATTCTTTTTGTGTTTTTTTCATTGAAGACAAATTAAATGATAATAATACCAAAGAATTTGTGATTGCAATCATTTTCAGGAAGAAACTGAGTATTATCTGACAGAATTACAGGGGTGTCAATACTTTTGGCCAACACTGTAGTTCCTGAAATCGTACGGACTAGTATCCTCCAGTTGATGCAGCAGGTGCATGTGACTCAGGTCGTCCTGTTGCCGAAGCCAATCTCGAACCCACACAAGCTGTGGTCTGCGAGCCTGCAACCTCTCAGCTCTATCCTCCAGCCACAAGTCCTCTTCCACCAAGGCAAGAGCCACAATAACATCTTCATCAGGGTCCATGATGATCTCACCTACCAACCCCTGCAAATGGAACAAAAAAAGCCTATCATCAAAAGAACACGTTATCAGGCATCACAAATAACCACTACCTCCTTCCCTACACATCTCCTAGCCAGTTACACACATCCTAACAGACTCTGCTCATATGGCCACCCACATAGATATATTGCACCATTGAACGGTCACAAACAACATTACACTGCCTCACAACAACACCTGTTATCACTACACCCATGGGCCTCCTCCACAACTATATTTCCATTGTCCAAATCGTGACATCATTACCATACCCCCATATAGCTGCCCATAATGTATATGTACTACCACAAGGCCTAGGAAAATACAAAGCTCAAACACACAGTCAGATGCTTATTAACAATTAAATACAAGAACATGCTAAACATACCAGAGCCATGTTCTACTGACAAATTATCATCCCACGCAGCTAACAATCGCATAGTCATCATGTCCAACAGACATCCCTGTGGTGTTGATAAGGCCGGATCTTCACAGGCAGACATTCCCAAGCCACATGGGCCACTCCACATCTCAGTATCGCCAGAATAATTCCATTATATCTGGTAAAGACCAGTACTATGTGGCCACATTTCATATGTTCCACTAAACTAACCACAGAGGCCTCCTTGGTACATGATCCTATATGGCGAAGGCAAAATGGATTGTCAATGAGAAGGGTGTTTTGTGGCAAGGAAAGCCATCCACCTATTTTGCAGCACACAACATCAAACACATCATTACAAACTACATACACCAGGACTTGGGCGTCTGCTACAGTACACAAGAACAATCCGTAATGCAAAGGTGTATCAAACGCTATACACAGCCATATCAAAACTCATGTCTCAACATCAGTACTTACTTAATGACTCTGGGCAGCAAGCATGCCGTAGCTCTGTTGTTAGCGTTTTCTATGTGGTAACCATCCAATCACAGAGCATCTGCGTCATCTAATTGACGTAGCTGCCTGGGCGTTGCCACCTGAGACTACTAATTAGGTGCCTGGGCTGCTTTGTGATTGGTCATGTTGTGTATAAAATTGAGGGGGGAGTCCTGGAGGGTACGGGACTTCCTTGTCCCTCCAGGGCAGGTGAGGGGGAGTCCCAGGGGGTATGGGACTTCCTTGTCCCTCCAGGGCAGGTAAAGGGGGGAACCCGGAGGGTGCGGGACTTCCTTGTCCCTCCAGGGCAGGCGAGGCTAGGGTCCCGTGGGGTACGGACTTCCTTGTCCCTCCAGGGCAGGTGAGGGGGGAGTTCCGGAGGGTATGGGACTTCCTTGTCCCTCCAGGGCAGGTGAGGGTGGGTCCCGGGGGGGCGGGACTTCCTTGTCCCTCCAGGGCAGGTAAGGGGGGGTCCCGGGTGGTCTAGGGGACCGTCGGGCCTCCTCTGACGGGGAGTTCTCCTCATCTGTAATATCAAAATTGGCAAGACACGGATTTTACAAAAGGAACACAACATAGGGCAAACATGTACTGTGTGTGTATCAATGTCATTAGGGCGTGAAGGCTAGCCTGAAAGGTTTGGGTCTTGAGCACATATTTTGGATGTACAACACCCTATGATTAGCAGGGGATGGAATTTGACACCAAACACAAGAGCAGACAGTAAGCATCTGGTGGTGCCACCATGGGGGCAAACACATAGCAGTCAGCTTGTAGTCACTTTTCCATTTTGTGATCAATGTGTTGTGAAATGCTATGTGTCAGAGTGTGCACATACAGTATGTGCTGCCAGGTGTGATGTGGCCCTTCAAATTAACATTAATATATTGTGGTGAACTTTGCTGTCATTACACACCTATGTTCGGCCACACACAGTTCAAGGACCACTATAGCCGTCAACATTAACCAAATATATGAGTGTATTCTGCACCTTCATGTTGCAGTGTGACCAACATGCAAATGCGATCCACAAGGTGGTTTATGTCACACTATGTGCCATGGCACAATACCACATGATGGTTGGGTAGTGTTTGGAGTAGGATGATTGGCATGTGTGTGTTTGTTATTGCTACATACTCACCACAAAGTCTGGCAATCCGGGCACGAATCTCCACAATCCGCCCTGGGGACTTGTGTTTGAGGTTCGCCAACTTTTTTGAATTAGTTTGTGGGTTCTCTCTACACCCACTTTCTGGATCAGGGCCCGCTGGATTTGGCGCAGTATGTGCTGCTTGCGCAGCCGTGGGTGGCGGTGACGCTGGTGGCACCAGTAGTCATGCCAGTCACACAGGTCTATCAGTATTAGGAGTTCTGCCATCCCCCATGTGGCAGCGTGCTGTGCGACCGCCATGACTCCTCTACTATGTGCAGGGGAGGAGCAGGCACCTGGCATGCAGGGAGGAATGAACAGAAATGTGATGACGTCACCACGCACACTGGCGCCGCCAAGCAAGGTTGAGGGCACTAACAAGTTAGGCAGAGTGGGAGCAGTACAATGTACCCATCTGAGTCACCAAAATTACACGTAGGGTGATTGTAGTGCATGGCCCATGGCACCCATCTACGATGTGTAGGCCAACATCTGAGGTGTCTTGTGTGGCACTATACTCGACTCAGCGCAACTTAATACACGCGGACAACATAGCTTGCGCTATTCAATGGCGCGCGTAATTGCACTGAGTTTGCGGACGATTGTGTAGCTGATGTGTGTGGTGCTGAACGGACAGCTCTTCAAATATGAGGCTGTGTCAAGTGACAACCAAAGGGAACACAGTAGCCCACACCAATCATCTCAAATGGGGCGCAGACAACAGCACGCTGAGGCACGCCTACGGGAAATCATAGGCAACGCTCTTTCCATCACAATCGCCCTGTCACACGCCGCAACATGGAAATATCGCCTTAACGATTGCGGCTGATTACTGAGCACTGTTCAGGAATCAGGCGACGACCGAGGGGCGATTTATCGCCACTATATTCCCCAATCACCTGCCGCAACCGTGAGGCAATTTCACGGTGATTGCTGCGGGGCGACATCGCCTTTATGATCTCCAGGCGATATTACGGCATGTGACAGTACCTTTAGTCTCATTCTTCCTGTTTTGTACTGTAGTCTTTTCAGAAGATTTATTATTTCTACAGACAGGATTACAGTGAAAGTCAACACTCTATATATAATAGATAACAAATTGTCCACCATTCAGAAGAGGGCATGGTCACAGCACATCCTTGCAATCTACTCAAGTGACTTGAATACTCATTACATGTTTCAGAACAATACAGTAAGGATTGAATGAGTTTATTGCAGTTAAAGGGAATCTGTCAGCAGGTTTTTGCTACCTCATCTGAGAACAGTTTGTTGTAGGCAAAGAGACCCTGAATCCAACTATTAATTAAGTGGACACCACTATGGAGTTGGAGTTACATAAAATATAGCTTTTATTATTAATATATAAAAGTGGACACATAAACGTTATGATACGAAGCATAAGGACAAAGACAATCCAAAACAACTGCAGTGGGGTGGTAACCCCCTGGGTACAACCATTTACCATGGGACACAATTCACAGTGGTATTAAGTTACATGAGTAAGGGGTATATTGGTTGACAATTATTGAAAATACCAGTACAACAATCACTCACCCATGATATACTCTTGTGATGGACCGGATGGTTCCACAGGGGGCCCTGTCCTGCAGCACGCCCCTAACAGCTGTTTCGCCGCTGCTTGGTCGCAGGGGCTAGTTCTCAACGTGATTCTGGGCTGTTAAATACACTGCCACTAAGTGCCGCCGTCCGCCCTGTAAAGCGTCATTTCCGCTTATCCTAAAGCAGAGCCTAGCGATTCTGCAGGCGCCGGACGTCATGACGTCATCGGCGCGCATGCGCAATACACCCGTCGGTGCTTTTAAAGATAGAGCGATGTGCACATCTTGAAATAAGACTCGCGGCGGCCATTTTGTTGAAGACCTGGCTGGACTAATTTACCTAATAGAATCTAGTGGTTTTGTAACCACATCCTTTGGGACATATAGAGGGATTTATGCATAATGAGCTTAGCCATCCTGCATTGGGGAGTGACATTCATACATCAGACATACTCAATCTTATTTTAGTGTGTGACAAGTATTATTGAAAGTGCATATACATATATTAAACAGTATTATTAAATAAAAATTGAAGATAGTGAGTGAACAAAAAATCATTACTGTATAAAAGGTTATGACACAGAACCAGCTGTGAACAAGTGATAAATAAACACATCTCATTTTTCTATTAATTATTATTACATCCTATGCGCATACAAACTACCAGTTTAAGAGCATATATTCAATACATCATTGACAGCCCTCATTTAAACACATGATGGCAACCACCGATTCATGCTTCTCCATATGTTTCATTAAGGAATCTTCCAAGATATTAGATGCCCAATAGATTCGTTTTCATTGTAAATTTAGGTCCAACGTGGTCAAAGGACAGTGTTTCAACACTGCTCCGTTCATCTCAGTTATAAGTTTTGGGAAACTAAAATATACAAAACATGAGTTAAAATCACAGTAGGCTCTAGGACGCACACAAGCACTAGCAACAGGTTTTTGCAGCTTTACTGAACATGCACAGGAGATCAGCTCACTATAAAAAAGGGGCATAACTTATCACTTCATTAAGTCCCTTGGGGGCAAGTGTTTCTAACCTGACTATCCACCTACACTCCTCTTGAGCTAGTGTTTTAGCCAGGTCTCCTCCTCTGATGCCACCCTGGATTCGGTCAATTCCTTTAATAATCAATCCTTTGGGATTACAGTCATGAAAAACCCTGAAATGCCTGGGCAAGGTTTTTAATGTATTCAAGTCAATGATTTTGGCGGCTCCCTCTATATCTCTGACATGCTCACGCACTCTTATCCGCAATTGCCTCGTGGTAAGACCGATATAGATCCTACCACAGGGACAAGTTGCATGATAGACTACGTGAGTAGTGCTGCAGTTGATGTATTTGTTTATCTTGTATTTTTGATTACTGGAGGAGAGAAATTCTTTTGAACGTTTGATGTTACCCTGAGTACAAGCTAAACAATCACCACATGGATAACATCCTATTAGTGGTCCTACTGCTCTCTCTCCAAAGAAATTGTTCTTTTTAGGAACGTAATGGCTTGCACTCAGGATATCCTTCAAATTTCTACCCCTTCGTGATGTTAACAAAGGTCGTGTTGTTAAATGTTTGGCCAATACTGTATCTGTAGACAACACAGACCAATGTTTACTCAAGATTGATCTAATATTCAACCACTGGGAATTAAAGGTCGAGATATACCTGATGGGACCGTACTCAGCCGGCTTGACCTTGGGTTGAAATAACAACTGTTCCCTTCTCATTTTTTTGGCCTTCACATACCCTTGCTTTATACTCCGATTGCTGAATCCTCTGGATATAAAACGTTCGCGCAGATCATTTGCTTGTCTTTCAAAATTGGTGTCACTTGAACATATACGCCTCATTCGTAAGAATTGACCGGCTGGGATAGATTTAATAGTACTCCTATCATGTGCTGATGAGGCGTGGAGGAGGGAGTTTACCGCAGTACTTTTTCGATATACATCAGTTTGTATAGTGCCGTCTTCTCCCACCTCTAAAAGCACATCCAGAAAGGATATACACTGTCTGCTAGCCTGATAGGTCAACTTAATGTTGAGATCATTCTTGTTGAGAACATTCATGAATTCATCCAAACTTGGTCTAGATCCTTGCCAAATAATTAGCAGATCATCAATGTATCTAAACCAGTGCATGATGCCCCCATTACCCACAATGTCCTCGGATTGCATCAATGACCGCTCCCAGCTTCCTAAAAATAAAAATAAGAACGAGATTGATCTGGTGAGATTGGAATCAGCTGCTAAACTTGACCTTGAAGACCTGGGGAGTGATGTTCCCACACCACCAGGTATGTTCCCTCCCAGTCTGGTATCTAAATCAACCACTTTTCCCTCTTTGGCTCTATGCCCGCAGGTTGAAATCTTCACTAAATTAGTTACAGAAGATTTCAAAAAATTGTCAAAATTTGGAGGTAAAGACAATCTCACTCCTGCACAAAGACAGGCACTAAAAGAGTTAAAAAATCTAGATGATATAATCATTAGGAATTCTGACAAAGGGGGGAATGTGGTTGTATGGCCAAAAACACTCTATGAAAAAGAGGCCTACAAACAATTAAATAATAAAGATACTTATCAAAAAATAACACATGACCCTACCTCCATTTTTGTTGCTGAATTGTTTGTGATCCTACAACGTGCCCGGGATGATGGGGTGATTTCTAAAAAGGTATTTGAGGGTTTGTTGGTTGAAAATCCTAAGACACCAACTTTTTATTTAATTCCAAAAATACATAAGGATCTCAACAACCCTCCGGGACGCCCCATCGTTTCGGGTAACGGGGGCTTATGCGAACCTTCGTGCAAGTTTGTTGAATTTTATCTAAAAAAACTGGTTGTCACACTTCCGTCCTACGTGCGCGATACCACTGATTTACTAACTAAAATAGAGGGCTTAGTTATGACCAACGACATGTGGCTAGTAACAGCCGATGTCGAGTCCTTGTATACATGTATCGCGCACGGGGACGGGATGCGAGCAGTACGCCTCTTCCTGGGTTTGACCGGCTGGGATACAAGTCTGTGTGACCTGATTGATGAATTGCTTGAGTTCATTCTGACCCACAATGTCTTCGTTTTCAATGACCGCTTCTATGTACAACAACGAGGTACAGCAATGAGGGCGGCTTGCGCCCCATCGTATGCAAATTTATTTTTAGGAAGCTGGGAGCGGTCATTGATGCAATCCGAGGACATTGTGGGTAATGGGGGCATCATGCACTGGTTTAGATACATTGATGATCTGCTAATTATTTGGCAAGGATCTAGACCAAGTTTGGATGAATTCATGAATGTTCTCAACAAGAATGATCTCAACATTAAGTTGACCTATCAGGCTAGCAGACAGTGTATATCCTTTCTGGATGTGCTTTTAGAGGTGGGAGAAGACGGCACTATACAAACTGATGTATATCGAAAAAGTACTGCGGTAAACTCCCTCCTCCACGCCTCATCAGCACATGATAGGAGTACTATTAAATCTATCCCAGCCGGTCAATTCTTACGAATGAGGCGTATATGTTCAAGTGACACCAATTTTGAAAGACAAGCAAATGATCTGCGCGAACGTTTTATATCCAGAGGATTCAGCAATCGGAGTATAAAGCAAGGGTATGTGAAGGCCAAAAAAATGAGAAGGGAACAGTTGTTATTTCAACCCAAGGTCAAGCCGGCTGAGTACGGTCCCATCAGGTATATCTCGACCTTTAATTCCCAGTGGTTGAATATTAGATCAATCTTGAGTAAACATTGGTCTGTGTTGTCTACAGATACAGTATTGGCCAAACATTTAACAACACGACCTTTGTTAACATCACGAAGGGGTAGAAATTTGAAGGATATCCTGAGTGCAAGCCATTACGTTCCTAAAAAGAACAATTTCTTTGGAGAGAGAGCAGTAGGACCACTAATAGGATGTTATCCATGTGGTGATTGTTTAGCTTGTACTCAGGGTAACATCAAACGTTCAAAAGAATTTCTCTCCTCCAGTAATCAAAAATACAAGATAAACAAATACATCAACTGCAGCACTACTCACGTAGTCTATCATGCAACTTGTCCCTGTGGTAGGATCTATATCGGTCTTACCACGAGGCAATTGCGGATAAGAGTGCGTGAGCATGTCAGAGATATAGAGGGAGCCGCCAAAATCATTGACTTGAATACATTAAAAACCTTGCCCAGGCATTTCAGGGTTTTTCATGACTGTAATCCCAAAGGATTGATTATTAAAGGAATTGACCGAATCCAGGGTGGCATCAGAGGAGGAGACCTGGCTAAAACACTAGCTCAAGAGGAGTGTAGGTGGATAGTCAGGTTAGAAACACTTGCCCCCAAGGGACTTAATGAAGTGATAAGTTATGCCCCTTTTTTATAGTGAGCTGATCTCCTGTGCATGTTCAGTAAAGCTGCAAAAACCTGTTGCTAGTGCTTGTGTGCGTCCTAGAGCCTACTGTGATTTTAACTCATGTTTTGTATATTTTAGTTTCCCAAAACTTATAACTGAGATGAACGGAGCAGTGTTGAAACACTGTCCTTTGACCACGTTGGACCTAAATTTACAATGAAAACGAATCTATTGGGCATCTAATATCTTGGAAGATTCCTTAATGAAACATATGGAGAAGCATGAATCGGTGGTTGCCATCATGTGTTTAAATGAGGGCTGTCAATGATGTATTGAATATATGCTCTTAAACTGGTAGTTTGTATGCGCATAGGATGTAATAATAATTAATAGAAAAATGAGATGTGTTTATTGATCACTTGTTCACAGCTGGTTCTGTGTCATAACCTTTTATACAGTAATGATTTTTTGTTCACTCACTATCTTCAATTTTTTATTTAATAATACTGTTTAATATATGTATATGCACTTTCAATAATACTTGTCACACACTAAAATAAGATTGAGTATGTCTGATGTATGAATGTCACTCCCCAATGCAGGATGGCTAAGCTCATTATGCATAAATCCCTCTATATGTCCCAAAGGATGTGGTTACAAAACCACTAGATTCTATTAGGTAAATTAGTCCAGCCAGGTCTTCAACAAAATGGCCGCCGCGAGTCTTATTTCAAGATGTGCACATCGCTCTATCTTTAAAAGCACCGACGGGTGTATTGCGCATGCGCGCCGATGACGTCATGACGTCCGGCGCCTGCAGAATCGCTAGGCTCTGCTTTAGGATAAGCGGAAATGACGCTATACAGGGCGGACGGCGGCACTTAGTGGCAGTGTATTTAACAGCCCAGAATCACGTTGAGAACTAGCCCCTGCGACCAAGCAGCGGCGAAACAGCTGTTAGGGGCGTGCTGCAGGACAGGGCCCCCTGTGGAACCATCCGGTCCATCACAAGAGTATATCATGGGTGAGTGATTGTTGTACTGGTATTTTCAATAATTGTCAACCAATATACCCCTTACTCATGTAACTTAATACCACTGTGAATTGTGTCCCATGGTAAATGGTTGTACCCAGGGGGTTACCACCCCACTGCAGTTGTTTTGGATTGTCTTTGTCCTTATGCTTCGTATCATAACGTTTATGTGTCCACTTTTATATATTAATAATAAAAGCTATATTTTATGTAACTCCAACTCCATAGTGGTGTCCACTTAATTAATAATTGAGAGGAGTGTTACTTACTTCCAGCTATATATACACCTTAAGGGAATGATGTACTTTCAATCATGAGAATTTTTATAAGGTGTATAGTGATTTTGTATAAATACCTGAATCCAACTATGTATCACTTAGGTTACTGGGTGCAGCGGTTCTGACACAATCAACTTTTTAGTACTAGGCAAGCAGCAGAGCTGAAAAAGCTGCCCCCCACTGCCCACACCAGGCTGTATATACAAAGTCTATAGACAGTGAGATGCTGCTGATAACAGCAGGCGGTATGCCAAACTTGGGCTTACCCGCTCCTCAGTCCAATGAATGATAAGCTAAAACAAACATAGCAGGTGAACAACAATACACTTTGTGCTAAGAAAGGCATGGTTTAAATCTCTGTGTTAACTCTTCCAACATGCTGTATTCAGATTACATAGCAAAAGCCCGCTGACAGATTCCCTTCCATGTGCCGAACATGAAGTACTAGTCCAATATAAGGCCAGGAGGTCAGTATGAAAATTGCAAGATTTTGTTTTTCAGTATAAATAATGATTTGAAAAATATTTATTCATTTCACATAAAAACCTTGTAAAAACAGTAATTTTCTGACAAATCATTTAAAAAAATGTATCATCTAAAATTTACAGTAATTGCGACACATTAAAGGTAGCACCTTTTTGCTAGTTTTAAATGTTATGGTTTCACAGCAAGACAAGACTATCTTAGGAAATACATGTGGTGCTACTGTCAGCAGACTGGCCCATATGTGGTACACATATTAAGGGTGAAATGTGTGACTTTTTTTTATTTAACCTCTAACTAAATATAAGAAAGAATAACTGTAAAATCAAGAAACATTATGAAAAATTAAATGAAACTGTTAAAAGATTGAAAAATTGTCAAAAAAATGGCTTTATGCAAGATGTAGATTTGAAACTACCCTCTAGGCCAGGGTCTCAAACTCCAGGCCTCGAGGGCCGCACACAGTCCAGGTTTTCAGGATTGCCAAAGCATTTGACAGTTGGTAATCAAATTACCAACTGTCAAACTCCAAGGAAATCCTGAAAACCTGGACTGTGTGCGGCCCTCGAGGCCTGGAGTTTGAGACCCCTGCTCTAGGCAGACACATTCATGCCCCTATCCGATCAGAACTCTTACTTTAAAGGGAACCTAACAGGTCCCTCATACCATCCAACCCACCAGGGTCAAAACACCTTCACCTGCGGACATGCACAGTGCGCTTCTCAGAAGTCAGGATGCATACACTCAGCTTCAGAGGCACAATGATGTTGTGAATAAAGATGTGCATGCACAAGAGTTGCAGAAAGCTGATGAATGATGCCACTGAGGCGGTCGACATGGTATGGAGTACTCGGATACCAGGATAGGCGGTTGCTTCGATGGGGGAATCATGGCTGGTCGGTTCCCGGTTCTGTGCCCTGGACCCTCAGTGATAGGGAATGGGGGTGATGATGATGGGGGAATTGGTATTGTGACGCCACCTGTGGTACCTGGTAATGTGAATACCAGCGCTGCGGCCTGCCGCTGAGGTGATAGAGGTGCAGCTCAGAGTGGTACAGCTCCCCACAGGTGGAGTTTTACCTCAGGGCAGCAAGGTGGATGAGGGGAGTCATAGTTCTTACCTCTCTGATGATGCTGAGGCCCTCCAGGTGCCAGAGGAAAGGATCACAGACACCGATTCAACTCAAATGTCACTTTACTGGTACCAGGGAGATAATACAGTACACAGCCACAGTCTGATTGAACGGGGACATAGCCACAGATTGTAAGATGATCCTGTAGAGTCTGTTGATGGTCCCTTTTAATGGCTTTTGGGGTCTGTGTTCCTCTTTACCCTCTTTAACCACTCTGCAGCGCTCCTACGCCAGCCCACTGGTCTGTTGCAGTTAAGTACATTCGGTTCCTTACCGGTACGGACGGAAACGGCAACAAATTAATCCCCCCGCCACCTGAATTTGGTCCTTTTCCTTAAAGTGTCCTGGACCCAATATAGGACTGAGGTTGAGGTACAGTCTGTGGTGCTATGGCTCCCTTCTGTCGGTCCCACATCTTGTCGGTTTGCAACCAGGGATAGACCACTGATTGCCTCGGCTCCGGTATGCCGGTGTCAACCCCGGACTTCCCCAGCTGGCTCCAACCAGGCCTGGTTCGTCCCCTCCGGTTCCCGGGTCACCCTCTATCTAAGAGGCGCCCTCCTGTCAGGAATGCTGTCAGGCAAGTCCTCTCTGGCTGCCTTCCCAGCACTGTCTGACTAGAATTATCTCAGCTGTCCCTCAAATCTCCCACTCTACTCTAAGCTCCACCCCCTGGACCTACTGAATATACAGTCCCTATGCTAAGGTGGGCTAGTGTATGGGTGCTTTGGACAGACTCCATAAGGAAACCTCAAATCCATAGCTACGGAGGCACTACACATTCTGTTTGGGGTGCAGTACCTCCCTGTGGCGCCTAGCCATAGGGGCACCACACACACCCTTGGTGAATTACACTCATCTGCAAGTGTTAAAACCAAACCGGGTTTGAGTTGAAATTTTATTACCACTTTAACCGGGTAATGTTTAATTCAAAACAATAACAATATGCATTCTTTGTGATCGTCCCTTGCAGGAGATATTGTGCTTTTAACATTGCAAACAAAACATGAATAAGTATTGGTCCACATCGGCCCAACAGGGACCGGGTACCAGTCTCTGATTTAAAGTTCAATCAGGCTTCATCATAACAAGAAAGTGCACTCTATAATACCGCTGCAAGGAAAAAGGGCATTATATTCAACTATTTCCATCAATTAAACATCTCAATCTTAATACTTGCTCACCCTGATCGCATACCACCCTCGGGGTCCAGCATGGCGTTCATATGTGATGGTATTGCCCCGATATAGATCTCGATCTGGTTGTCCTTGTGGAAGGTGGGACTCCACATGCCTCCTGGCGATGAAAATTTTGGAGTAGAGACCTTCCCAGGCGAAACCATAACCAGTTCCCATTTTAACGGCGGTGACTACTCCTTTCCTGTGCTGGTCGAGAGGTTGTGGTGGTTGGGCTTGGGCGCACATACTCATTTGCCCACCAGGCCTCACGTCGCCTCTGCCGCTTGACCTCATCGTCTGGGTTAGGTCTGGTGAACCAGGGACGGCCCACCGGTTGCCAGGGATATCCACCATCAGCCGGAGACGGGACCATCCTCCTCTGTCCGGCTTCGATTTGTAGTACTGGTGTCTCAGCCCTCCATAGTTCGCGGGGCTCCTTGGTGCTGCCGGTGGCTCCTTCCTCCAGGTCCCTCTCATCTTCCTCGGTCACGTTGAACTCCTTGGGGAAATGGATCAGGTCTCCTTGCTCAGCAGATTCCTCCTCAAGCTCCACAGCTGGCTGGTTTAATGGTTTGGTGGGGGTGTGTCTTTCATCAGTTATCGGGTGCTCGGTTTGGGTTTCGAACGAGACTCCCGATTCCTTTCTGAGCCGGAGTTTCCTGTGCTGCTCTGCCCGCCAGCTTAATTGCAGGAATAGCGGTCTCCTGGAGGCGGGTTCGTAGATCCTGGAACGCTGCTCTCCATAATGCAGCATCATCTCCCTCAATTTCAAGGGTAGGCACTCCCGGAGCCGCCAGGTCCTCCTCGACCTCCTGGATTACCGCTCCAAGTTTTGGGACTGCCATCTTTACCAGGCCACACATGGGTAACGGGTCCGGAGTCTGACCAGGTATCATGTTCTGACCTCCAGCCGCACACTGTTTGATTTTTATAGTCCCGAACTGGTGCGGCCTGGCTCTCGACCCGCCCCCTTGGTTGTTTGATAGCAATGGGGGCGGGGAGACATTTTGGTCCCTATGCTAAGGTGGGCTAGTGTATGGGTGCTTTGGACAGACTCTATAAGGAAACCTCAAATCCATAGCTACGGAGGCACTACATCTTCTGTTTGGGGTGCAATACCTCCCTGTGGTGCCTAGCCATAGGGGTGCCACACCACCTCTTGCAAATCATAATATTATGACCACAGGGGAGTGATAACTTGCTGAGAGACCTGATTAGTTTGCGGAAACAACTCCCCATTGACTAGTCACAAGCATAAATAGCATATTAAAAACAGGGTTTATAAAGACTTTTTTAAAACATGTGATTAGGAGTAAAACATGATAAAGGTTAAAGGTAATATACATATATTAAATTGACAGGTCACTTTACTGAGCTCAATGATTGACTGTGGCAATAGTAGAAAAAATAGAGGACATATGTGGAATCTAACTGCACTGCCTTACAATCAATCATATACAAAAGAAATCAGTGAGTGAAAGTGTCTTTACTCAATGTGTTTCAAGGTGTATTCCTCACCTCTTCATTAGGACAATTACCAAACATTGGTGGTTGTCCTGATGAAAGGGTAAAGGGGGTGTCACACGCGTCAATGTCGTCAGCGAGATGATCGCTGACGACATTGACGGCTGATTGCTGGTGAGCTGTCACACAGACAGACTCACCAGCGATCAATTGACCAGTGACATCATGGAAACGATTTAAATATCGTTTCCACGATGTCCTGCTCCCGCTGCCAGCCTGCTGGAAGCGGGAGCAGGCTGGTCTCCAAGGTAAACTGCGGGTAACTAGGCAGCGCGCGCTGCCTAGATACCCGACGTGTACCTTAGTTACCAGCCTCCTCCGCTCACCCGGTGAGCGGAGGAGGCTGGTAACTAAGGTACACAGTCGGGTATCTAGGCAGCGCGCGCTGCCTAGTTACCCGCAGTGTACCTTGGATACCAGCTCCCAGCGCTTGTGAGAGGCGCTGGGAGCTGGAATATCGCTAGTCCCAGTGTCACACGCAGCGATGCTGCGTGTCCACCGGGCGACAATCGCCAGGTTTCTGAGCTGGTTCTGAAACCTGGCGATCATCAACCAGCGATTTATCGCTGGTTGATGCAGTATGTCACACGCGTCAATATCGCTGCAACGTCACGTGCAGCCGATATCGTGCAGGCGATATTGACGCGTGTGACACCCCCTTAAGGGATACACATTGAAACGTGTTGAATAAAGCCACTTTCACTCATTGATTTCCTTGGTATATGATCGATTGTACAGCAGCACAGTTGGATTCTACATATGTCCTCTATTTTTTCTACTAATACTTCGGCCTGTGGATTCTGCAGCAGCTGTTTGGAGCCTTTCATACCTGTTGTGAGTGACACAACCCTCTAAGGTGAGCAGTATCATTTCCGCTTACCTGTCATCGTTTTTATCAGATAAGACACTATCTACAAAATATAAATAAGACAGCGCCTCACCGGTTGGTACTATTCAATTCTTCTTCTCTATTTCTGCGCCCAAGCAAGCTTGCTTATAGAAATAAAGAAGATGAATTGAATAGTACCAACCGGTGAGGCGCTGTCTTATTTATATTTTGTGGTTATATGGTCCAGGATGGACTCCCTGGGAATTGACCTGCGCCTTGATTTGGGTAGTGATTGTACCCAATGAATCTACAGTGCTGTGACTCTTTATAATCTGTACTATTGCGCTTTCTATCCCACAGTTATTCATTCATTTGACTGTTGCAATGACATCGATGTAGTCAACAACAGACATAAGGACAGTGGTGGAGACACTGTTAGACCAGGGGGGGGATTAAAGCAGTTTTTTCTTAAAACACAGGTTTTCTGAAAATAGAAAACCCCTTTAAGTTTTAAGTGTTATTTACAAAAAGAAAAAATAGAATATTCCAGCGTGGAAACTGTTTGGGTGATACAAAATGCAGTGACCTGAACCAAATAGTTCAGAGCTTAATGGACAATTATTATTATTATTGCTTATTTATATAGCGCCATTAGATTTCATCGCGCTTTACACGTGCAAGGGCAGACAAGGACAAGAACATTAAATGACGACAATCAAATCATACAGGTACAGTAGGGCAGAGGACCCTGTCCATGAAGGCTCACAGTCTACAAGGAATGGGTGGGGAGATGGTAGGAGGGGGAGAGCCGAGCGAGAGACGGCGCGAGGATCAGGTCTCAGTGTAGGTTGTAGACAATATGAATATCCCAATAATAATTTTATTTATATAGTGCATACATATTCCGCTGCCCTTGAACACAACATTTATGTAATGTACATGTTCAATTAGTAGACAATAATGTAAAATTGATCAAATATGTGCTAAGCTTAGTATCACAAAATGTAAACATATAGGTAAAGTTTACCTGTATGCCGGAAATATCAAATTAGTATATTATTTCTGCATCATTTTCTCATTTGTTTTTCTATTTGTGGCCTGCAGATCGACCTTTTTATATTTCCTCATTCAAAGATTTCCTGGAACATTCCCCAGTAAGATATTTACTGCCAGCATTTACCTCTGATATCATTTTACATTTGTTGTCTTATAGCTCCTGATACAACCACTTTGATGGAAAGAGTACCATGAATGTATTTTAAAATGAAGAAGCAATACACGTCTTTTCAAAGGCACAGATTTATAAGTCCACACTTCTTCAGCCATTTATGTTGTGTTTTCTCCCCAGTGATGACTTGCATCACTACAGCCCTATTTCCATCTTTACTTGTCACTTGGCATTTTTGGCCAGAGAAGAGATGTAATTCAGACCTCATGTGACATAGATGGAATTAGCCAGTTCATAGCAGGCTGCCTTTGCTCACTCTTAACAATAGGGTCGCCAAACGTCTTACTGTGATACTGGATGATTGACTTGACATTGAAAAATTAAGGCTACATTACTAAACAGTAAAACAAATATTTATTTTATCACACGTTATGTATCAGTAATGGGTTGTTGTCTCCATTTTTGTTTATTTTCAAGGTATTTAAGTGTAATGATCAATGGTAAGAGGTGAGCTATCAATGGTCTACTTAATTCCTCAGGGTTTTGGATTTGTAGGAATAGTAGAGAAAATTTGGGATGAAACTCTTCTGGTAATTGATGGGGGTCTCAACAATGCTTTCCTCGAAGAATATATCCAGTGCATAGTTGATTACACACGTAGAATAGCATACTGCTTTAATGAATTAATAAGTCTCATTTTATATATTATATAACAATAATGGAAGGCAGGTTAGACCAACTCTGTCATTCTCTACCATTCAACTCTATCATTCATTGATATCAGACTCATTTTAAATACATCAGTGTTCACCAACTCCAGTCCTCGAGAGCCGCCAACAGGTCATGTTTTCAGGATTTCCTTAGTGTTGCAGGTGTTGGAATCATCACCTCTACATGTAATTAAATTATTACCTGTGCAATACTAAGGAAATCCTGAAAACATGACCTATTGGCTACCTTCTAGGACTGGAGTTGGTGAACATTGATATAGATGAAACAAGATCTTGACAAAAGAAAACTTAGAATGGAGTTCAGAATACATTTATGCTTATTGACAAATGTAGACTAAGCCTTGCTTAAACTTATAATAACATGGTCATGTATGCATTATATTACCATACTAGTTTCCAAGTAAGTGTATTATTTGTTCTTCCTTAAACCATTGCTAATCCTTTAATGTCTCTGGATTTATTTAATGCAATGAGAGCACTAATCCTACCTCTTCTAATAAACAGTGATTCTAGCAATTAGTAAAACTATGGCTTCTAATGTTGAATTGAGTGTCAATTCTCCTAACACACAGAAAGGAGGCATTTTCAACACTTTTCCAGTAACCTACATTTACTTGAACAAACCTATGAATGTGCTTAACGTTATCCGATGCCAAAATGTAAGCATAACTATTTCCTGTTTAGTCCCATGATCCTAATTATAACTTATGTTCCATCTTTGGACTGTCACGCTGGGTGTAAGGAGACACCCAGCGCTGGATGACGAAAGGGGGGGGAGGAGTCCCTGATGCTAAGGGCACAAAGGGTAATGGTGACCCCTAGAACTGCTAGCGCTGACACCTGGTCCCCTAACGTCCCTATACAGTTTTCGCAACTGTTGCCGCCAGGATACCTATTCCCTGACAGTCCCTGGGCTGCCACTACACAGGGATTAGAGCAGGTGATCACTAATCAGCCCAGCTAGCAACTAAAGAAACACACAAGGGAAACAAACAAAGAGGGAAGAGATACACTTAGCTTGAGCAGGTCCAAGCAGCAAACCAACAGACTCCAGAAAACACTGCTTTGAGCTAGGATGCAATTAGGAACACCTGAACAGCTATCACCAACAATGCATCCTGGGAGTCAAGGGGAATATATACACAGCTCAAGATAAGGGATCAGCTGGATCCTAGTGACCTCCAGCTTTCACTAAAATGGGAATACCTCTTAAAGCGACAGAGACTTTTTTTAGGATTTGGACTGTTTGGCCAAACGCTGGGACCTTCTGCGAGTGGCCTCTACAGTCTCATCCTTGCCATCTGACACACCTGTGACATGGACAGATGATACAATATAAATGTCAAAGCAGTACTGCAATGTTCGTATAATTATAATATCACATTTTTCAAACTAAGCAACAGAAAACAGTCTTGTATGAATAAACTTGCTAATTAATGGAAAGTAAAAGTAAATTTGTGGCTGATTATCATGAGTTACCAGTAAAGATGAGTGAATGGGGATAAATTTGAATTCAAGTGTTCACGTTCAAATTTCGAATTGTCATGAAGTTAATTTTCTTATTTATGCTCTGAAGTCTCTTCAAGCCCCAAAGGATAATAAATGTAAGATCTTAAAATAAAGTATACCCACCTTACCTGTCATCACTCCATCCCCTCACTGCTCACTATCACCGCATCTTTATCTACTTATTGCTACTGACGCTGAAATCTCTGGGCCCCTCCACCTAGGCCTGCACTTCTGTCTCTGATGAGGCCCAGGAGGGTTCTACACACATGCTCACATAAGGCAACAGTGCATGTTTTGGTGTCATGATGTCATGATCTTTCACATGTTTGCTCAAAATCCTCACAGGCCTCTCATGCTAGGCAGGCCAGGACTTCTGGCTCCGAGGTCAGGAAGAGCTTTGCACAAGTGCACAAAATTTCATGATATCATGATGGTGATTTCAGTTCAAGCAGCAGAGATAAGATGCCGTGAGGATCAGACAGGTGACAGTGAGAAGTGGAGGAAAACAAGAGGTGAGTGGTAAGGTGAGTATAAAGATTTTCTAATTCTGTAATTTTTGATGGCTTTTAATGGGTCAGAAAAAAGCAGGTTTGTATACGGTAATTAGAATTTAATTCCATCAATTCGCTCATCACTAGTTACCATATTCTTTAAAGCATTTACAGACAATTATATATACCTCGTAGAAAACCAAAAACTATTATCTGAAATATTTCTGTACAATGCCTATTTTCCATATGCTGCTTAGCAATTACAAGTGAATTTATTTGATGGAGGAATGGTAAAAGTTCTTTCATTTGCTGTAATTGAATAGGAAAATAGAGTTCAGTGTTTTAGAAATATAACATTTAAGGAGAAATCAATAAAAACTAATGAAGACATGTTTGTCTGCACTTGTTGTTATACATAAGGTCCTTTCATTATATTCAATACTTGTCTTATTGTGGGTTGTTCTTAGAAATTCGAAGAGCCACTTCCTGTGGCTTCAAAGTAACAACTGTGCTCCAAACAAGTGTTAATTTCTGTTCTGAAATGAATGGTAATATGAAAAATGTATTACTTACAGTTTATACATGCATTATTCACTTCCCAATGGTAAAAAAACACACGTGCAGATTAAGATAAACCTATTTTTCCTCCCTGTATTCAATCCATCAAAGTTTCATAAAATATAGATGCAACATTTTGATAAAAACAGCTGTCGTAACATACTGCTGTCCTTCACATAAACTCAACATTACATTTTGTGCTATGTAATCCCTAAACTTTATGTAGGCACCTCTGTTTTATAGATAGACATTGATGGCATGCATACCAGATAGATAAAAAAAAAGCATGTGCTGTGAATCCCAGGGAAACATAATGAAGCAGCATGTCTTTTAGGCTAAAAAAAAATCATGTTTTCATGTTTTTAATTCGGTTTCATTATAAATGTTGGGGCTAGTTTTTAGTTAGATTGTTTGGGATAGGGAATTCCAGAAAACTGATGCAGCACGACAGAAGTCCGGGAGACAGAAGTCGGAGGTTTGCATTATGGATGATGTTAGTGTAGATCAGTTGCTTTAAAGAGAGCAAAGGTATAGAAAGAAAGGAGAGAGGAGATGTATGGTGGTTCACAACTGTGGAGAGCTTTGTGGGTGAGACTGATCAGCTTATATTTTACTCTGTAGGGGATGGGAAACAGACTGGACAAGTTTGAGACATTGGTGTAGCGGCTGGACAGAAATATACTACAGGCTGCCACACTTAGGAGGCAGGAGGAAATAAAAATATTTCGTTGGAAGTTCCATCTTCACGTGTTTTCTCTTTGGAGTGGATGATCGTGGCAGCACGGACTGTGACACACCATTTTCTTCCCTATCATTTGACACTTAGGATCCCGTCACACTTGGCGACGTTCCAGCGATCCCGACAACAATAGAACCTGGTAAGGATTGCTGGAGCATCCCTACATAGTCACTGGTGAGATGTCAAACAGATCTACTCAACGACGCAGCAACGATACGGCGACCCGTATAATAACCTCGGCGGTCGTTGGGACCCTGTCACACAGCAGCTAGTCTGACGACTCAGACCTACGAGGCTGAGTTCTGAGTTGCCAACAAGGTCTTTGTTAAGGCGTCAAACACACCGATGCATGCTGCCCAGTGGGAACCCGACAATCAAAAAATGGTCAAGACACAATCGTTGATGTCACAGCGAGGGCCTGGTTGCTGCTACATGTCAAACATGGCGAGACCTGTGCAAAACCATAGCAAAACTTGTGATGCAACAGCGATCTCGCTAGTGATCTCGCTATGTGTGACGGGGGCTTTAGGATGGACTACATTGTTTATTAGGAGGGAGACTAATCAGAAGAAAGTTTCAGTAATCCAGATGGAAAAGAATAAGGGTACCTTTACACGCCGCTACAACAGGATGGATACAACCCGCTACAGGCTACGATTGTAGCTTGCGTCGTCAATATAGCCCGTAGTAGCGGCGTGTGAAGACGGTAGGAGGCAGCCGGCAACAGATACATCTGTTTCCGAGCACTGCTCTGAAACAGGTGGCTACAAAGCCGATTGCAGCGAGCTGTATCGGCGTGTAAAGAAGCTACAGAAGGGATGTCTATACACCAGGCGATGTACCTGGTATGTAGCTGGGGTGTGACACAGGCTCCGGGATACCGCGCCCCTTCAGCGATCATTGGAGGACGCTCCAGCATGACGATTGGTAGTCGCTGCATAGGGAGGCATATTTAAGGAGCTGACCAGTCACACTACACATTTGCTCGAGCGTCATGTATTAAACAGCCCCCTGCGATGCCTGCCCAATCATGATGTTATTGCTTTGTCCTATCAGCGTACGGACGTCTCGTACTCCACAATTGTGGCACGCCTATGTGCTGTCCCTGCTGCACCAGGTCCGCCCATATTAGCTTGTTGTAGCGGTGTGTAAATGAGGTGAGGTGAGCTACAGATGGCTACTTGAGACACCCGGCGATATATCTAGCTGTAGATGTAACGTAGCGTAGCGCACCTTGTGGCGGCGTGTAAAGGTGGTGCGTTTCCCGTTTGTAACCGTTTGGCCGTGCTCGTGCACGTGAAGTAGCTGGTTGTATCCATCCTCCAGTAGTGGCGTGTAAAGGGCCCCTAAGAGTGAGAAAAAAGAGGTTTTCCCATTTCAAAGGTGTTAAAAGGTTAGATTCTGGAGATGTTTTTAAAATACAGGTCACGTAAGGAAATAAGTGATGAGATATACCGTATATACTCGTGTATAAGCCGAGTTTTTCAGCACATAAAATGTGCTGAAAAGTCCCCCCTCGGCTTATACACGGGTATATATGGTAATAGCTTTACAGCTTAACAGCGCCCCCTCCCCCCCGTGGTATCCCGCCCCCCCCGTATATACAGCCCCCCCCGTGGTATCCCGCCCCCCCCCCCGTATATACAGCCCCCCCCGTGGTATCCCGCCCCCCCCCCGTATATACAGCCCCCCCGTGGTATCCCGCCCCCCCCGTACATACAGCCCCCCCCGTGGTATCCAGGGCCCCCCCTTGCTGCACCTGTAAAGGAAGATATCAGTATACTTATCGCTGCCGCCGCCGCTCCGCTTCTCGGTCACCGCGCTGCTCCGGCCGGGTCTTCATGTTTCCTGTTCCTTCTCCGGCGCTCAGGAAATGACGTCATTGTTCGAGCGTCGGAGAAGGAACAGGAAACATGAAGACCCGGAGCATCGCGGTGACCGAGAAGCGGAGCGGCGGCAGCGATAAGTATACTGACATCTTCCCTTACAGGTGCAGCAAGGGGGGCCCTGGATACCACGGGGGGGCTGTATACAGCTGGGGCTGCTGTATACAGCTGGGGCCCCTGTATACTAATGGGGGGGGGTCTGTATACCCCTGGGGCTGCTGCTGTATATACCCCCTGGGGCTGCTGCTGTATATACCCCCCCTGGGGCTGCTGCTGTATATACCCCCTGGGGCTGCTGCTGTATATACCCCCTGGGGCTGCTGCTGTATATACCCCCTGGGGCTGCTGCTGTATACTACCACTGGGGCTGCTGCTGTATATACCCCCTGGGGCTGCTGCTGTATATACCCCCTGGGGCTGCTGCTGTATACTACCACTGGGGCTGCTGCTGTATATACCCCCTGGGGCTGCTGCTGTATATACCCCCTGGGGCTGCTGCTGTATACTACCACTGGGGCTGCTGCTGTATACTACTACTGGGGCTGCTGTATACTACTACTGGGGCTTCTGTATACTACCACTGGGGCTGCTGCTGTATATACCCCGTGGGGCTGCTGCTGTATATACCCCCTGGGGCTGCTGCTGTATACTACCACTGGGGCTGCTGCTGTATACTACTACTGGGGCTGCTGTATACTACTACTGGGGCTTCTGTATACTACTACTGGGGCTGCTGCTGTATATACCACTGAGGCTGCTGTATACTACTACTGGGGCTTCTGTATACTACCTCTGGGGCTTCTGTATACTACCTCTGGGGCTTCTGTATACTACCACTGGGGCTGCTGTATATACCTCTGGGGCTGCTGTATACTACCACTGGGGCTGCTGTATATATCTCTGGGGCTGCTGTATACTACCACTGGGCTGCTGCTGTATATACCACTGGGGAGGCTGCTGTATATACCTCTGGGGCTGCTGTATACTACCACTGGGGCTGCTGTATATATCTCTGGGGCTGCTGTATACTACCACTGGGGCTGCTGCTGTATATACCACTGGGGAGGCTGCTGTAACACTGCTGGGGCCTGTATGTACCACTGGGGAGGCTGCTGTATACCACACTTCTGGGGGCTGTATACTACCACTGGGGAGGCCTGTATACCACTGCGGGGGCCTGTATACCACACTGCTGGGGGCTGTATACCTGTGCTGGGGTCCACCCTCGGCTTATACACGAGTCAATAGGTTTTCCCAGATTTTGGGGGCAAAAGTAGGGGGGTCGGCTTATACACGGGTCGGCTTATACACGAGTATATACGGTAGTTAATAAAGGAAAGTTCTGTATGCTGTTTGGGTGTTATGGATGAATCCACCAAGGAAATTGCACTTTCAAGTAAAGGTAGATTAGTAGAGGGAGGAAACATGAAAATTTTTATTTTGGAGAGAATCAGTTTCAAATAAAGTGAGGACTGATGTTAGAGACAGCAAATAGAGTATACCTGGTATTTTGCATTAAAGCTAGGGTCATGTCAGGAATAGAAGTGTATAATTGGGCGTGATCAGCATATAGTTGGTAATGGACACCAAATCTGCCGATGGTTTGTTCAAAAGCCAAATGTCCAATATTGTAGGTGTTTACTACATGGACAGACTGAAGATATGGATAAACTCTTCTTACATCAGATGTCTTTGTTCTCAAAAAATACAACATAGTGATCTTGGGAGATTTTTGGAAGTACACTGAGATACAGGCTGATTTTCTGCTAAGGGGAAAAAAAACAAAAAAAAAACTCTTTATTTCTGATTTTCTAGCGAGTGTGACCGCGAGCTAAGTGTGACAGAGCAAGTGCGACAGAAGTAAGTGTGTGACTTGTGATTCAGTGAGGAGGTGTTTGGGAATCCTGCAACAAATACCTGTGTGAATTGCTGACTGTTTTTTTTTTTTTATCTTTACCTTTTTAATTTTATTGGGCTTTCTTAACTTTCCTTTCTCTCTACAAGTTTATAGACTCTTATACAAGTTTATAGACTCTTATGGTGTAGCTATACTTGCAAGGGGTTAATTAAGGGTGGGGGTGCATAATTAAGGGTTTATAAGAAGCAGCTGGTTGGGGCTTCCAGTCCTTTGGAAGTACACTGAGATACAGGCTGATTTTCTGCTAAGGGGAAAAAAAAAAAACAAAAAAAAAAACCTCTTTATATCTGATTTTCTAGCGAGTGTGACCGCGAGCTAAGTGTGACAGAGCAAGTGCGACAGAAGTAAGTGTGTGACTTGTGATTCAGTGACTTTGGATTCAGGGAGTTTGGAAGGGAGGATTTACTGAATTGCTGGTTGTATTTTGTTAATACTTTGCATTTCTTTTTACTTATCATTTCTGTCTGGTGCAATCCCCATTAGGAAATGAGCTCCATGATTGGCAATGCCATCCAGTGTACATCTTGCCACATGTATGCATTCCTTGACCAGCCGATCGAGGGTTCATACTGCTGTGTGAGATGTGAGTACGTTGTGCATTTGGAAGCCCAGATACTGGATCTAAATGAACAACTGACAACGCTGAGATCCATAGACAATATGGAAAGGAGTCTGCTGCTCACTGAACAGCTGCTCAATGGGATAGATGTGGGGTAGGATGGTAGTATGGAGCTGCAGGACCGTGAGGTAGCTAGCTGGGTGACAGTTAGAAGGCGGGGTAGAGGGAAGGGTGCCAGGGAGGCTAGCCCTGATCTGGCACACCCCAATAAATTTGCTATGTTGGCAGATGAGGGGGGTGTAAGTTCAGGGATAGCACTGCTGCAGCAGGGCATGACCTCTGAAAGCCAGAGGAGTGTCTGCTCCAGTAAGGGGAAAACAGGAGAGTAGGGCAGGCCAGACAGGTGCTGGTAGTGGGGGACTCAATTATTAGGGGAATAGATAGGGCAATCTGTCACAAAGACAGGGATCGTCGAACAGTGTGCTGCCTACCTGGCGCTCGAGTCCGGCACATCGCTGATCGGGTTGACAGATTACTGGGAGGGGCTGGTGAGGACCCAGCGGTCATGGTGCACATTGGCACAAATGACAAAGTTAGAGGTAGGTGGAAGGTCCTTAAAGATGATTTCAGGGAATTAGGCTGCAAGCTTAAGGCAAGGACCTCCAAGGTAGTATTCTCTGAAATACTGCCTGTACCACGTGCCACACCAGAGAGGCAACGGGAGATTAGGGAGATAAATAAGTGGCTCAGGAATTGGTGTAGGAAGGAGGGGTTTGGGTTCCTGGAGAACTAGGCCGACTTCTCTGTTGGCTACAGGTTCTATGCTAGGGACGGGCTGCACCTCAATGGGGAGGGTGCAGCTGTGCTGGTGGAGAAAATGGCTAGAAGGTTGGAGGAGTGTTTAAACTAGGGATTGGGGGGGAGGGTATTCATTGTATAGGAGGGGAAGATAGTGTAAACAGTAACCTGGGCACAAGTAATAAAATTGGAGGTGGCATGGGGGGTGGGGTTAGAACAGACAATCTAGTAGGAAGGAAGAGAGGTAAAGAGAGATGCATAAAGTGCATGTACACTAATGCCAGAAGCCTCACCAACAAAATGGAGGAATTAGAATTGATTTTGTTTGAAAATAATTATGACATGGTGGGGATTTAGGAGACTTGGCTGGACGAGAGCCATAACTGGGCTGTTAATTTACAGGGCTATTGTCTGTTCAGAAATGACCGTACAAATAGGCGAGGAGGAGGTGTATGTTTATACGTAAAATCATCCTTAAAACCCATCCTGCGTGATAATATAGGTGAATCTAATGGAAATGTAGAGTCCTGTGGGTGGAGATAAGGGGAGGGGGAAAAAATAATATATTACTGATAGGGGTTTGTTATAAGTCTCCAACAATAATGGAAGTGGAGGAGAATATCCTCATAAAGCAAATAGATGAAGCAGCGACTCAGGGAGAAGTCATTATTATGGGGGACTTCAACTACCCTGAAATACATTGGGGATCAGAAACCTGCAGTTCCAGCAAAGGTAATAAGTTTTTGAAAACTATGAGAGACAATTACCTTTCACAACTGGTTCAGGACCCAACAAGAAGGGGGGCACTGCTGGACCTAATATTAACCAACCGGCCAGACCGCATATCAAATATACGGGTTGGAGGTCACTTGGGTAATAGTGATCATAACTTAATAAGCTTTCAAGTATCCTTTACTAAGACGTGTAGTAGAGGGGCCACAAGGACACTAAACTTCAGGAAGGCAAATTTCCAACGGTTGAGAGATGATCTTAGTGCAATAAACTGGGACGATGTCCTGAGACATAAAAGTACACAACACAAATGGGAGATGTTTATTAGCATCCTGAATAGGACATGTGCACAATATATACCCTATGGGAATAAGCATGCTAGAAATAAGAGGAAACCACTATGGTTAAATAAAGCGCTAAGAAGTGCAATATGTGACAGAAAGAAAGCATTTAGGGAATTAAAGCAAGTAGGTAGTGATGAAGCATTAAATAAATACAGAAAATTAAATAACATTTGTAAAAAGCAAATCAAGGCAGCAAAGATTGAGACAGAGAGACTCATTGCCAGAGAAATGAAAAAGAATCCCAAAATATTTTTTAACTACATAAATAGTAAGAAACTAAAAAATGATGGTGTTGGCCCCTTTAAAAATAGTCTGGGTGAAATGGTGGATGAGGATGAGGAAAAAGCCAATATGCTAAATGACTTTTTTTCAACAGTATTTACACAAGAAAATCCCATGACAGACAATATGATCAGTGATAACAAAAAGTCTCAATTAAATGTCACCTGCTTAACCCAAGAGTAAGTACGGCATCGTCTAAAAATCACTAAAATTGACAAATCACTGGGCCCGGATGGGATACACCCCAGAGTGCTGCAGGAATTAAGTACTGTCATAGATAGGCCATTATTTTTAATATTTAAAGATTCCATAAAAACAGGGTCTGTACCACAGGACTGGCGTATAGCAAATGTGGTGCCAATATTCAAAAAGGGGACAAAAACTGAACTTGGAAATTATAGGCCAGTAAGCTTAACCTCTACTGTGGGTAAAATCCTAGAGGGTTTTCTAAGAGATGCTATACTGGAGTATCTGAACAAAAATAACCTCATGACCCATTATCAACATGGTTTTACGAGGGACCGTTCCTGTCAAACTAATCTAATAAGCTTCTATGAAGAAGTAAGTTCTGGACTGGACCAAGGAAATGCAGTGGATGTGGTGTATATGGACTTTTCAAAAGCTTTTGATACGGTGCCACACAAAAGGTTGATACATAAAATGAGGGCAATGGGGATAGGGGAAAATATGTGTAAGTGGGTTAAGAACTGGCTTAGTGATAGGAAACAAAGGGTGGTTATTAATGGAACACACTCAGAATGGGTCACAGTTAACAGTGGGGTACCACAGGGGTCAGTGTTGGGCCCGCTTCTATTTAATATATTTATTAATGACCTTGTAGGGGGCATACAGAGTAGAATCTCAATATTTGCAGATGACACTAAACTCTGCAGGGTAATCAATACAGAGGAGGACAATTTTATATTACAGGAGGATTTATGTAAACTAGAAGCTTGGGCTGCTAAATGGCACATGCGCTTTAATGGGGATAAATGTAAAGTCATGCACTTGGGCAGAGGAAACAAAAGGTATAATTATGTGCTTAATTGTAAAACACTGGGCAAAACTGTCACTGAAAAAGACCTGGGTGTATGGGTAGATGACAAACTCACATTTAGTGGCCAGTGTCAGGCAGCTGCTGCAAAGGCAAATAAAATAATGGGATGCATTAAAAGAGGCATAGATGCTCATGAGGAGAACATAATTTTACCTCTATACAAGTCACTAGTGCGACCACACTTAGAATACTGTGTACAATTCTGGTCTCCGGTGTATAAGAAAGACATAGCTGAACTAGAGCGGGTCCAGAGAAGAGCGACAAAAGTCATTAGAGGACTAAGGGGTCTGCAATACCAAGACAGGTTATTAAACTTGGGGTTATTTAGCTTGGAAAAACGAAGGCTGAGGGGTGATCTTATAATAATGTATAAATATATGAGGGACAGTACAGAGACCTTTCTAATGATCTCTTTACTCTTAGGCCTGAGACTGGGACGAGGGGGCATCCTCTACGTCTGGAGGAAAGAAGGTTTAATCATAATCACAGACGCGGATTCTTTACTGTAAGAGCAGTGAGACTATGGAACTCTCTGCCACATGATGTTGTAATGAGTGACTCACTACTAACATTTAAGAAGGGCCTGGATGCCTTTCTTGAAAACTATAATATTACCAGTTATACATACTAGATTCTTTGATAGGGTGTTGATCCAGGGAATTAGTCTGATTGCCGTACCTGGAGTCAGGAAGGAATTTTTTCCCCAATGTGGAGCTAGTGTTGCCACATGGGTTTTTTTTTGCCTTCCTCTGGATCAACATGTTAGGCTATGGGTTGAACTAGATGGACTTAAAGTCTTCCTTCAACCTTAAAAAACTAAAACTAAAAACTAAAAACTATCCAGACATTTGCTAGGAATCTCTCTTAGGAAAAAGTGATGGGTCCATAAAATTCTTATTTTCTCTCACTGACAACTTTATCTTTCCAAAGATAGAAGACAGAACAATAAGATCGGTCATCTTGGAATTAATTCTCACCAAAACAGAGGAAATAAAAGTGGCTGGGGATTTAGGCGGCAGGATTCATGCTATCCTTGAATTTTGCATTACAAGAGGAGGAAGACTTGTGATGACTCAGACTTTGGTGATTTACTTCATGATGGCAAATTTTAATGGACTCAGAAAGAGGGTAGAAATTGTGCAATGGCTGGATGTTATGAAGACAGAAATGTCCAAGAAGGATGGGAGATTGTGCTGAATTAAATTTTCACTACAAAATAAGTTATAATCACTTAAAGAAGGAAGAATTAGAAGCATTTAAAGGGATCAGGGTGGATAAACACAGAACTTAAACACTTGCTAAAAAGGAAAAAAAAGAGATGTATATCAAATGGACAGAAGGGGGCATATCTAAAGAAAAATATAATGCTGTCTGCAGGGACTGCAGGGCAAGCATTAGAAGAGCCAAAACCAATAATGAAGTGAGAATTTCAAGGGAGAACAAAAGCAATAAAAATAATTTGGGGGTAAGTCAAAAGCAAAAGAAAAGCCAAAGGTGCTTTAGAACTTTTACAGGATGAAAAGGATGAAGTGGTCAAAAATTATGTAGAGAAGGCCAAACTTTTAAATTCATATTTTACATCTATGAATTCTAAGAAAACAATGCAACATCAACTGATCTTCTCTGTGCTTTCAAAGTAATAAAAGAATCCACACTATCTATAACTAGAGAGATAAGTAGAAACAAATAGAGCAGCACTGCCCAGAGGGTGCTAATCAGCTCAGCTGTCTTCCCAGCACTTGTATATACTTGAAAAAATGCTGCAGCACTCCGTCATTAGATGTATCTTATGCCTTTATTACGGCCACAGGTACCATAGGGCAACATATCGGGCACAAGCACCCTTCATCCAGCCAAGCTGGATGAAGGGCGCTTGTGCCCGATACGTTGCCCTATGGTACCTGTGGCCGTAATAAAGGCATAAAATACATCTAATGACGGAGTGCTGCAGCATTTTTTCAAGTATAACTTGAGAGATAGTGAGGGAAGACTTAGCTAATTTAAATTAATTTAAATCTCCTGGTCCAGATAAATTACCTGCTAGGGTACTGTAAAAGACTGTAGAGGAAATTGCAGAATCACTAGCCAAAACCTTTGAAAATTGCTGGAAACCAGAAGAAGTCTCAGAAATTGGAGAAGGGAAAATGTCCCTCTTTTCAAAAAAGGAAGGAAGGTGGAGCCAGGAAATTACAGACCAGTGAACCTTACTTCTATACCAGGAAAGATCTTTGAACACAATAATAACAGTAATTAACCATAGCCAGAATGGGTTTGTAGCAAACAATTCATGCTAGACTAATCTAATTTCCTTCAATGATGGAATCACTGACTGGGTAGATCAGGAAAATGTGGTAGTATCTCATACTATTTCTATTGAAAAAATGACCAAGTATGGGATTGACAAGGCTATGGTTAGGTGGATTCATAACTGGCTAAGTAATCATGCTCAAAGAGTCATGAAAAATGGTTGCACTTCCAATTGGAAGAGTGTTTCAAGTGGGTTTCATTAAGCCTCTGTCTTGGACCCAGTGTTACTCAACATTTCTATAAATTATCTAAATAAGGGAACTGTAGGTAAACTAATTAAATTTGCAAATGATTCAAAGCTAGAAGAGAGAGCTAACACTAGAAAAGACAGATAAAGGATTCAGAAGGATCTAGATAATCTGAAACAATGGGCAGCCGGGTTTACACACTGCGATGTCCCAGCGATCCAACCAACGTTCGGGATCGCTGGGACATCGCTATCTGATCACTGGTGAGCTGTCACACAGCAGATTCACCAGTGATCAGCCACCCGTGTAAAGACCTCGATATTGTGGAAAAGAATATAAAATATTCTTTTCCACTATGTTGAGGTCCTGCTACACTTGGGTAAGCGGAAAAATGCTGGTAACCAGGATAAACATCGGGTTACTAAGCGCAGCGCTCTGCTTAGTTACTCGATGTGTACCTTGGTTGCCAGCGTGCTGTGCTCGGTAACCAGGATAAACATCGGGTTACTAAGTGCAGCGCTGCACTTAGTGACTCGATGTTTATCTTGGTTACCGAGCACAGCACGCTGGTAACCAAGGTACACATCGGGTAACTAAGCAGAGCGCTGCGCTTAGTAACCCATTATTTATCCTGGTTACCAAGCACAGCGAGCTGGTAACCAAGGTGCACATTGGGTAACTTAGCAGAACGCTGCACTTAGTAACCCGATGTTTATCCTGGTTACCAGCCAGGAGCTCGTTGATCGTTGGTCTCCCACTGTCACACACGCTGATGCTGGCCGCCCAGCGGGAGACCAACGATCGGAAAATGGCCCTGGCTATTCTGCATTGGTGAGCAATCAGCGAGCTGATCGCTGATCATTATTATTATTATTATTATTTATTCATTTATATAGCGCTATTAATTCCATAGCACTTTACATACATCAGTAATGCTGTCTCTCTCTTGGAGCTCACAATCTAAACATCCTATCAGTATGTCTTTACAAGGTCGCTGCAATGTCACAAGTTGCTGCGACATCGTTAACGATGTCAACACGTGTATACCAGCCTTAGTAGAATAGTATTTAACAGGGAGAAGAGCAAAATTCTACATCTGGGCAAGAAAAACAAAAATAACATCTACAGAATGGGAGGAACAGCACATGTGAAAAAAACCTGAGTATACTAATAGCTCACAGCTTGCAAATGAGTCAACAGTGTGGTGCAGCAACAAAAAGGGAAAACATAGTTCTGAGATGTATTAATAGAAGCATAGAGTCTAGATCACATGAAGTAATTATATCACTCTATTCCTCTTTGTTAGACCTCATCTGGAATACTGTGTACAGTTCTGGGCACCACATTTTAAAAAAGACATAGAAAAACTGGTGCAAGTTCAATGAAGAGCTACAAGGATGGTAAGTGGACTGAAAAATATGTCCTACAAGGAATTATTAAAGGATCTGGGAATGTATAGCTTGCAAAAAAGAAGTATAAAAGAAGACTTAATAGTTGTCTACAAATATCTGAAGGGACGTCATAGTGTAGAGGAATCATTACTATTCTCATTTGCACATGGAAACCCAAGAGGCAATGGAATTAAATTGAACGGAAGAAGACACACATTAGATATTAGAAAAAACATTTTGACAGTGAGGGTGATAAATGAGTGATGAAGGCTGCCATGAGAGGCGGTAAATTCTCCATCAATGGAAGTCTTCATACAGGGGCTGGACAGACATCTGTCTGAGATGGTTTATTGAATCCTTCATTGAGCAGTTGGTTGGACAAGATGAACCTGGAGGTAAATTAAAGAGAGAAGAAGAGGGGGACTAGGACTGAATCTTGAGAAACCCCGACAGTAAGGGGAAGAGGCAAGGAACAAGAGTTGGCAAATGATACAGTAAGGAAGCTGTCAGAGAACTTTTCTGAGGTCAAGAAAATGGGGCCTAGTAAAGAGAAACTGCTTATCCAAAGTGTCAATTGCAGCAGAAAAAATCCAGGATAATCCTTAGGGAGTAGTGACCATTATATTTCCAATTTCATCCATTCAGACATGTCCAACTATTGAATACCATATGAACCATTTTCCTCTAAACCTCTCTGTTTGTCACACATCTTTCAGTTCTCTTATGCTCATTCCTATGTCTGATATGATGGTATCAAGCCAATGGGTTTTAGGTCTTCCTTGGCCTCTACTCAAGGGAAATTGCTTTCAACACATGACCAAAATAAGATAGTTTCTGTTTTATGACTTTTTTTTACCAGGGATGTCTGTGCATTGGCACTTTCCAGAACAGCCTTACTTGTGATCTTGGCTGTCCACAGGACTTGTAGAAGTCTCCTTCAGCACCACAGTTCAAACAAATTGATCTTTCTTTGATCACCCTTTGTCAAGGTCCACACCTCACACCTGTACAACATTATATTTAGCTGTTACTCGTTGCAAACTGTAATAAAGGCAGGTTCAGTAGAGTTTAAAGAGCAGAAACTGGATTGTAAAGAGTCAAGAAGAGAGTTAACTGTGAGATAGTAGATCAGATGAGAGTGGACCAAGCATTCAAGGAGTTTAGTGATAGAGGAGTGATTAGAACAGATCTGTAGTTAATAGAGCGGTTCTGGTTGAGGGGGTTTTATATTTAGTCAAGCGGTTATGATAACATTTTTGAATGAGGAGGGAAAGATTCTGGAAGGAAGAGAAAGGTTAAATGTTTTAGTTAGGTGGGCAGTGACAGAGAGACTGAAGGAAATTTGAGGGAATAGGGTCATTGATGCATGTTGTAGATCAAGAAGAAGCGAGGAGTCTAGTAACGTCTTCTGTGACAAGCTGAAAGGTAGAATGTGAACTTGAAGTGCGAAAGAGAAGGAATCCATCTGTGAGGTTATTGAACAAAAATGTCCTGACAGATATAGTTGATTTTTTTCTTAAAAATAAGTGGACATATTGAGATTGTCAGTGTTGAGGTTGACGATTTTGCCTGTACTTTAGGATCTAAGGAGAAAGTCAAAAGTCTCAAAGCTTGTTTTGAATTATCTAAAGGGTACTTCACACACTACAACATCACTAGCGATGACGCTGAAACGTCACAGGTTTTGTGATGTAACAGTGACTTTGCCAGCGATGTCACAGTGTGTGACATGTAGCAGCAATCAGGCCCCTGCTGTGAGGTCGCTGATCGCTGCACATCGTTCAGGACCATTTTTTGGTCCTTGGTCTCCCACTGGTCATCACGCATTGGCGTGTGTGACAGCAAGAGACCAAATATCAGCGACCTCCAGAGGCTGGTACCCATGGTAAACAATGGGTATCTAGGCAGCACGCAGCACATAGTTACCCGATGTATACCTTGGTTGCCAGTCTTCTCAGCTTCCAGGCTGGTATCCAAGTTACACAGCAGGTATCTAAGCAAATCGCTGTCCCAAGTTACCCACTGTGTACCTTGGATACCAGCCAGGAAGCGGAGAAGGCTGGTAACCAACGTATACATCGGGTAACTAGGTGCTGCGCACTGCCTAGATACCCGTTGTTTATAATGGTTACAAGCCTGCTCCCGCTTACCGCAGCCTGTCAGAAGACAGGAGCGGGAACTCAATATCGTGGAAAAAATAGTTTATATTCTTTCCATGATGTCGCTGGTCCACTAGTCGTTGGTGAGTCTGCCTGTTTGACAGCTCACCAGCGACTACATAGAGACTTTCCAGCGATCCCTGCCAGGTCGGATCATTGGTGGGATCGCTGGAAAGTCTCGGTGTGTAAAGGGGCCCTAATAGTCATGTGATGAGGGTGCTGAAGTAGGCTTGTTTAGCAAGATACAGAGATGAGTTCTACATTGTGAAAATTAACTTTTAGTGGATAAAGCATTTTGCTGAAAGTGATTTTCTCCATTGACACTTGGCACAACAGGAGCCCTAATGGGGAAAAAGTGTTTACAGTATGTTCCAGGGTTGCCTTCATTTGTGTCAGATAGATCTGCATGCAGCAGGTGCTGCTTTCACCGAGGCACTTTACAATGTCTTATTATAATGTGACAATGTTAAATTTGGACAGGGGAGGTAGAAGTTCACAGCTAAAAGTGACTTCTGAGTGTTAGTAAGCTGCTGGGTGTAGATGGCTTGTAGTATTCTGTATGTGTGGAATGAGTGAGAGTAGTGAACATGGGGACAGTTCTTGACAGAGAAAGAAAGAAGCTTGTGGTCAGAGAGTGGGAGAGGAAAGTTAGGAAAAGGCAAAAAAGATCAACTATGAGCACCATGAAAGAAAGGACTAGCTACATGGTGAATTTCAACACATGTTACATGGTTACTCACCTAACAGAGTATATGCTTAACTTCACTTGCCAGAAATGCAAGCTTGTGTCACTATTGGAGGTGCAAAGGGTAATACGTGCAAAGCCTTCAAGAGAGAATAGCTACATTAAAACTTATCATGGAAGGTGAGAATTGTCTTGGCAGAGTAGGAATAACTCATTATTATTATTATTATTATTATTATTGTTATTAATAATAATGATAACTCTTCAGAATATTCAAAGAGAAGAACTTTTCAGCGTGTATATGTATGCATATGTGCATGTATGCAGAGCAGAGATGGACGAACCCACAGATGTTTGGGTTCAGCAGATCTAGGTTCGGAACTGGGCTTGACCTGAACTTGAGCCCATACCTTGGACCCCAAACACAATATAAGATTGTGAAACTTTACAGTTATAAAATGTTGGGTAGTGGGGTTGGGCTGCTGCAAAAGGAAGGGAAATGGGGATTAAAGTGGGAGACTTATACCTCAACTGGAATACTGTGTCCAGTTTTGGGCACCACAGTTTAAAAAGGCAATTTAAAAACTGGAGCAAGTTCAGTGAAGAGGTACAAGGGTGGTGAGTGGTCTGCCAATCATGTCCTATGAGGAGTGGTTTAATCTAGAAATGTTTAGTTTATGAAGTAGAAGATTGAGAGAAAACCTAATAGCTGTCTACTATTGTAAGACTGTTATAGTGTACAGGGATCAGCCCTACTTATATTTTTACAAGGAAAGACATGAAGCAATGGGACAAAACTGAAAGAGAGATGGAACAGATTAGATATTAGAAAAAACCTTTTGACAGTGAGGTGAGGAATGGAGGTCTTCAAAAGGAGGTTGGACATACATCTTTAGCGTATGATTTAGTGAGTCCTGCATTGAGCAGGAGGTTGGACCTGATGACTCTTGAGGTCCTTTCTAACGCTATAATTTATGATTATATATACTTAGCAGAACTGGGAAAAGACCAGGTCCAGTGTATTTCCATCTTCACGTGTGGAAGAGTTAGTAATCTGTGTAAGGCTAAAAGAGGAGGTTAGAGAAAGGAGATAAGTAGCAGATGCAGAAAGTGGATTATTAATGGGAATGTTAAAGTCCCCCATGATGAGAGTGTGAATGCCACAGAATAAGAAATGTGGAAGTCAGGTGGTAAAGTGATCCAAGAACTGGTTTGGTGTGCCTGAAAGCAATATACAACCATCACTCGCAGGGAAAAAGGTTTGAAGAGTCTAACAGTATGCTCCTCAAATGAGGTAAACACAAGTGAGGGTACTGGAGGGATAACCTGGAAACCACATTGTGATGAAGGAAGTAGATCAATTCCTCCACCTATTTTGTTCCTAGGTCTGAGAGCATGTGAAAAATGTACACCACCATAAGAGAGCAGCAGTAGCAGTCGTGTTCGAATTCTGGATCAAGAGCAATGACAACCAGAAGGTTAAGATTAGGGATGGGCGAATCTACTCGTTACTACTCGGTACTCGCCGAGTAGTAAGGGATTCGCCCGACTCGTTACACTGCGAGTAATCTCAGGGATTACTCGCAGTCAGTAACGAGTCCGCAGGGAGCGAAGGAAGAGAGGGGGGAGAAATGCTCCTTACCTCTCTTCCGGCTTCTGCTATGTGCTGTGTGCTGGGCTCTGGGACTTGCGGTCTGCGGCAGCTCCAGGGTCCTAGAGCCCGCCTACACAGAGATGTAGCAGAGCTGAGATAGTTCTCAGCCTGCTCACTCCCTGTGCATAGATATGTATATGTATGCACAGGGTTGTGGCAGTGAAGATGTCGTTTTTGGACTACGTCGGACGGAAGAGGATTTTTGGAGTAAAGATGGAGTCTCTAATGTCTTTTTTGTTTTATTTTTAATAAAACATTTTTCTCTGTGTTGTGTTTTTTTTTTATATTGTGTATTGGAAATTCATGGCGGTCATGTCTAATATTGGCGTGACCGCCATAAATTTCGGGCTTAGGGCCAGCTGATAATACAAAGCTGGCCCTAACCTCTTTATTACCCAGCGTGCCAATGCCACCAGGGCCGCTGGAAGAGCGGGGTTCAGCGCCAGAAGATGGCGCTTCAATGAATGCGCCATCTTCTGGGGCGGCTGCGGGCTGCAATTTGCAGCGGGGGGTGCCCAGAAAGCTTGGGCATCCCTGCGCTGCAGATTCCAGCCCCCAGCTGCTTAGCTGTACCTGGCTAGACATAGAAATTGCGCGGAGCCCCACGCATTTTTTTTTTTATTATTTCATGAAATTCATGAAATAATAAAAAAGAGGGCTCGCCTATATTCTTGTGTCCGGCCAGGTACAAATAGGCACCTGGGGGTTGGGGGCAGCCCGTCGCTGCCTGCTGGATCCGGCTGGTTACAAAAATACGGCGAAGCCCATGTAATTTTTTTTTTTGAAAAATCTATAAAACAATCCTAAAAAAGGATTGCATCTTTACTAACCCCTCGACCATGGTGGAGGGGTTAATAAAGAGGCAGTCCCTTTTTTAGGATTGTTTTATGGATTTTTCAGAAAAATTTCACGTGGGCTTCGCCGTATTTCTGGAACCAGCCAGATCCAGCAGGCAGCGACGGGCTGCCCCCAACCCCCAGGTGCCTATTTGTACCTGGCCAGACACAAGAATATAGGCGAGCCCCCTTTTTTTATTATTTCATGAATTTCATGAAATAATTTAAAAAAAAATGCGTGGGGCTCCGCGCAATTTCTATGTCTAGCCAGGTACAGCTAAGCAGCTGGGGGCTGGAATCCGCAGCGCAGGGAGGCCCAAGCTGTCTGGGCACCCCCCGCTGCAAATTGCAGCCCGCAGCCACCCCAGAAGATGGCGCGTTCATTGAAGCGCCATCTTTTGGCGCTGAACCCCGCTCTTCCAGTGGCCCTGGTGGCAATGGCTCACTGGGTAATTAAGGGGTTAGGGCCAGCTTTGTATTATCAGCTGGCCCTAAGCCCGAAATTTATGGCGGTCACGCCAATATTAGACATGACCGCCATGAATTTCCAGTAATCAATATAAAAAAAAAAACACAGAGAAAATTTTTTATTAAAAATAAAACAAAAAAGCCATTAGGGACTCCATCTTTATTTTAAAAATCCTCTTCCGTCCGACGTAGTCCAAAACGCAATCTCAGCTCTGCTACTTCCCTGTCTGTGCTTAGACAGACAGGGATGTAGCAGAGCTGAGAACTGACTAAACAGTCAGGGTTCAGCTCAGGGCATTAGGACCTGAGCTGAACTCTGCTGTCAGCCAGACTCGCTCTGCTCCGCAGATTCCCGAGCAGTAACGCAAGTTAATTTATTCACTGCTCTTGTCACCATTCGGGAATCTCCGGAAAAAGAAGCAGAGAGACTCGGGGAGCGAGTCTGCGGCTGAGGCGGCAGCGGCGGCGGAGGCAGGGGTAAGTAGCCGGCCGGGCCGGTGCACCCCCCCTCTCCCCCCTCACCCCCCCTGACCCCCCTTCCCCCCTCCCCCCATCAATCTTTTTTTTTTTTTTTTTTTTTATTCTTTAAAAGCCAGCGGCTTTTTGCTGCTGGCTTTAAAAGAATAACATGGGGATTTGCAGGTTTTTCCTCTGCTGCCAGACCCCTTATAGGGTCCGGCAGCAGAGGAATCGCTGCAATACTCGCCTCCCCATTCATTTACATTGGACTCGCTAGACTCGCAACGAGTAGCGAGTCCTGGACTCAGACTCGTTACAGTCTAGCGAGTCCGAGTAATTTAGGATTAGCCCATCTCTAGTTAAGATAATTGGTAAGGAAAAAGTTGTGTTACACATTCCAAAGGGCAAAATTAACATATTATTATTCACTTAATTGTTAAATCATTTACTACCATTGCTTCAATTATTATTGTGCGGTTGAGGTTTAAAATAATAATCATTTTTGTAAGAAAGCTTGTTAACCAAGCAAACCAGTTTGCAAGAAATATAGACCTAAAGTGTTGATTGTTTGACCTTTAAACAGTTGACAATAGTAGCAAAAAGCTTGAAAACTTTCATTTTTCTAGTATAGTTATACAAACCTTTCAAATAAACTTTGTGAGATTATAATTTTGTTACATCAACTGAAGTAAACCATTTCAAGGGAAAGTTATTACGTTAAAGTGAAGTTCTAGTTTATAGACACTTTTTTCACTTTTGGCAATTAACACTACAGTAGTATCAAACCCACTGAAGTCAAATGGCACACTTATTATAAATTCATATACATCATTTTTCCAGACATATTTTTTTATTGCCTGAGCTGAACAAAACTGATGGAAAAATTCTTTATGAACCTTTCCATCATTAATAGCCAAAGACATTCCGTCCTAAAACTGATGGTCATAATGCTTCTATTTAGGTAAAAATTATAAGGTTTACAACATACAAAATTTAGGGTGGCAATATATACGAAGAGTTAACTTTCAATCCCCATTTCAGTACAGCTTGTGTAAATGATTTACGTTTCTTGAAAATCTTTGAGTATTACCGTACTTGTGAGAATGGAGTAGTAGTAGTTAAAAACGTAAAGAAAAAAAATCTTTTACACTGAAAATGTTCCTAATGGATGCTACAATCATTGAAACAGCCTTGTTCATCCAAATGTGCCATTTATGATAGCCTGTATTCTGACAATGCTTTAATGGACAACTGAAAGAGACCTCTATTTTATGCTTTCTCTTGGGTAATGAATAGGTAAAGGACTACTATGAAGAGTAAACACCAATAAAGTTATTAACCCTCTCTTGAAAGTTGCATAATCCCAAAAACAAAAAAAACTAATAATGTTAAAAAGTCACCATTAAAGTCAATGGTCTTGAAATCTGCTTAGGATTTTGAAATAGGCTTAAAATGTTATTTAAGACTTTAAATGAAATGTAACAATTTTTTTCTCCAAAGTGAAATGGTGAAAAGCTTACAGTGTAACTGCCATCTAAATTTTTATTTAATAACAATGTAGAGCAAGAGGATTTTAATAAACTTTCAAATATACTTTATAAGTGAAATCTGGTGGAAAACCATTCATAAACCTTCCACAAGATGTCCCCACTAGACTGTGTCTGAAGCAGATTTATATTCACTCAGTCAGATCATCTTTACACTGAATACGGCCACATTACCATATAAGGGAATGGGTGGGGCCTACACAGTGTGTGAGCTACTGACTGCAACTGATGAGGTGGCAATTAATCAGATTACCTCATGCTACAGCATAGTGATGAGCAATGTCAAAATGTCAGGATAAGCTGTCCTTTCCTTGGCTGAAGCTTATCTGATCTGTCACTTGGTTCTTGCTCTGCTGGCTCCCCACACAGCTCACAATCTCTGATCTTATCCATTCTCTGCTGTCACATTGACCTGCTCCCTATCAGCTGCTGGCCATGCTCTCACAGCCCTAAAATGCAGTTTTTAAAAGCAATCAAAAAGGTTGAAAAAGTAAGTCATATGGCACAAAAAAAGCATTATCTTAGCTGCTATGTGATCCATCACTATCAACCAGACCAGTATTGGGGTTTTTTTTTATGAAATTCCCAGTAAGCAATGCAGCTTTCTGAATATTAACACTGTTAGGATTTAGCTCTGATTGTTGGTTCCTTGAAGTCATCACATGACCACAAATATGTAAATCACATACTTGAGGTTATGGCTGCTCAAAAGGGCAAATAATGCCAAATCCTAAATGTATGTGTATTATACACTGTTAAGATTCAGAAAGCTGCAATGCTTGCCAGCAATTTCTGGTCAAATCCTTTAAATCTATACTTACTCAAGTTACAAAAGTACAACATTGAACAACGAATGTAATCAATTTAAATGCACATATTAGCAACATTTGTTCTTATGTACTTTATAGTATCATGTATAGGAATGTACAATACTCCAATAACTATTGCAAAGTTTTATTCAGAGAAGAAACGTGATAAATATGCTCATTTCAATATTGTTTTTCTTATACCGTGGTCTACAACAGATGATGTGAAGATCAGCTTTGACTGAAGGAAGAATAACAATGAGTAAAGTTCACCATCCAGTTAATTCTAGCTTATAATGTTCATTCTTTACCAAGAATTGGGGCAGAGGGAATGTGGAATCACCAGCAGATTGTTTAACCTCCCTGTAACTGTGCAAGCCTGTACTAAGATACAATAACACCGGGCATCGCTGAACCACATTTTTGTCTCTCGTCCTTGTAATGAACAGGTTAACCAAGCAGAAGTATATTTAAGTTATAAATAAGCAAAAAAAAATCTTTCTGTCAACGCATTTCAATTTAAGTCTCCTGCTAAGCAAACAGCTTCCAGAGATAGCTTCTTGTGGCCAAAGCAGCATGGACACAGACTAGTGACTCACAAAGATCAAAGGACACTGTTTAGCTCTTAGATTAACCTGTTTATGACAGAGGGTCTCTCGGTGGTACCAAACCCCCTTATGGAATGAAGACTCCTGCAAAGTAGCTTTACAATAGACCGAATGTGTGCCGTCATTTGCCAAGACTACATATAATAAATTAAATATTCATCATAGAAAAATGATAACATGAAGCATCAAAATGATGGAAGTTGTAAAAATTGTGATACACTTGCATACATATGGAGTGAATTGTATGTAGATATTAGTAAAAGAGTACTGATTGAATCACTTTGCAAAATACCTATAGCAATGGGAATGTCCTGGACATGATATGTAAATAACTATTTGTAGAGCTAGGAGATTAATTGAAAATTCAGTTCATGAAGGTAGTGTTTGTACAGTATTTGCCCAAAAAATCAAAACCCTTATAGCCCCTTAAAGACAAAAACGGGTTGTTGCTAAATTCAAATATGTTTTATATAGGAATAATAATGAAAAGAGAAAATGTAAACAATTGTTAGAAAAAATAGACTAGTGTGCGAAGCTGTAGCGGAAATGCTCAAGAGGACAAAAAACAAAAATTGGTTTGACACAGCCATCACCTAAGTAAACAAAACAAAACTGAAAGAATACCAAGTGTATTCCATAGAGTCCACAAGGAGATCCACTTGTTAGGAAGAAACGGGTTACAAACTTTGCGCTGCCGATCAAAGATGAAAATTCAAGAGGAGATCCAGAGATACTATAACCATAATTGTACCAAACCCACAGCTGTTTCTTCTTCCAGGTATCTATTACGTGGCAGTAATGAAAGCAAGTGTTTGGCGAGCGGAGCCTGCAGTGTCCCTTTCTCAGTCTGTTAGAGTATGTTCTGGCATATATGAGGGGTCAGCAGTCTTGGCAGTGCTTACACCCTTCATTCCATGTCATCATGGGTACATGATACAATACATAACCAGAACTACTATCAGAAAAATAATATGTTAACAGAACCACCATCAGAACAGGAATGTAAGGGTCCCGTTACACTTAGCAATGTTCCAGCGATCCCAACAACAATACAACCTGGTAAGGATCGCTGGAACGTCACTACGTAGTCGCTGGTGAGATGTCAAACAGTCAGATCTATTCAACGACGCAGCGACCCGTATAATGACCTCGGTGGTAATTGGGACCATGTCACACAGCAGCTAGTCTTACGACTCAGACCTACGTGGCTGAGTTCTGAGTCGCCAACGAGGTTGTTGTTAAGGCGTCAAACACACAGATGCATGCTGCACACTGGGAAACCGATGATCAAAAAATGGTCCAGGCCATTCTGACACGATCAGCGATGTCACAGCAGGGGCCCATTCGCTGCTACATGTCAAACATAGCGAGATCACTGGCGAGGTTGCTGTTGCGTCACAAAACCTATGACGTAACAGCGATCTCGCTAGCGATCTCGCTATGTGTAATGGGGGCTTAACACCGAGACGCCATCAATTTTGTTGCAAGTTATAAGTGTCAAATGACAGACAAAAACACTATCAGAATTATCCCATCTACTATATAATTAGATAATCAAAAAGTCCATAGGAACACTGGGATGAGTTCATAAAAAATATGTAATCTTTATTTAGTATTTTCAAAACATAGAATTAAAAAATCCTTCAAAATAACAACAATAACAAGGTGAAAATAGAACCATATACATATAGACAAACAGAGCCACTGGACATCTATGGATGATAAGAGTTATTGCCATATCCGGTGGTACATTGTTGGAGCGGACCTAGGGACCATATAGGAGGCATGTGTGGAGGAAGTACTTAATAAAATGATTTATTATAATGCATTTGGATGATTTCCAAAAGACCTTCTCATGTATATACCACATACACTCAGTAGGGATCACTACGGACGGTGGATTCAGTAAATATCAAATGAACCACTGTACATATCCCTACACAATAATCGGGCTTATGTCAGAAGACATATACAAAAATTAATTAACATGCAAATGCACTCTCCCCTTCTATCATTTGTGTACAGAGGGAAGGATCTCCAAAATACATTACTAAAAAAGGGTGTAATGTTGAGTAAAATCCCTTGGACCAAGTTCTATATATCTCAGATCACCTTATACAGGTAGTACAGGCTACATACCATAACTAGTGAGAGTACATGTGATCCCGAAGGGGCGGTGCTGGGTACATACCAAAACATAACAATATGGTCTTACTGTACCATTGCACTCAAGGTGCTCACTAAGGGGAGCCTATACCGCAAGGTCTGATTGAACATCAAGGCAGTAATTTACTCCATACACCCTGTATATGAAGTAATTTCATGACCAAATCCACATACCTCCGTGATGGTTGTTTTGTGGTCACCTACGGTCCACTCCTAACCCTGACGCGTTTCGTCTCAAAAGACTTCTTCAGAGGGTAGTGTATTAAGTGAGAGGCAAGTTCGGGGGTTTATATAGTGTAGGTTATAATAAAAAAGTGAAAAAACACCTGTGTATCTTCTCCACCTCCATTTTCTGGCGTCAGTGCAGCGTGATCACTCCCGATCACGTGACACGCCCCACTTCCGGTCTTTGGAACGCAGACGCCGGAAACCGCGTCATCAAGATGCTTCTCCGGACTGTGACCATGTGACCGGAAGGGGGCGTGTTCGGAACGCTCCACGCTGTCATGACGCGCTCGGAGGCGGAAGAAAAATACAGAGGGCCACCGCGTGTGTGAAGGAGATTTTTTAATTCTATGTTTTGAAAATCCTAAATAAAGATTACATATTTTTTATGAACTCATCCCAGTGTTCCTATGGAGTTTTTGATTATCTAACTAATGTGGGTTGGTTATTTGGTAAGATATTGATTGATTATCTACTATATAATTGCCTAGAGTTCTACTTCCGGACAAAAGCCAATTTCCGTGGCTTTGTCTGGAGGTAAATGTCCGGAGATAAGTGACGTCACCAGCGTCAGCAGCGTTTACTACACCCGCTCAGGGTGGACCAAGATGGAGGCCCTAAGCGGAGCGGACCTCGGGAAGGTCCGCTGCGCTTAGGGCCGACCTCCAGGGGACATTTATCTCCGGAGCGGCCGCGAGGTAGCCGGGAGCCGACCTTGGCTCCCGGCTACCTCGCGCCGGCGGAGCGAGCCGGGGATCTCTGTGCCGTCTCCCGGCTGCCACACACCATGTTCCCGTCTCCTCCCTCCCGGATCACCCGCAAGAAGCGGCCGATGGGCTAACCCGGAAGCACCCGCCACTGTAATGGAGCCGGAGCTGGGAGGAGGAGCGTGATAGTGGGCGGATGTGGCCACCTGGTGAGTACTTTCCCCTCCCCCGCAGGCCCCGGTGCTCCCCTCTCCCCCTCCTCTCCTCTGGAGCTGTGAGGAGGAGCGCGATAGTGGCCGGATGTGGCCAGATCCGGCCACCCGGTGAGTACCTTCCCCCCCCCTGCAGGCCCCGGTGCTCTTCTCTCCCCCTCCTCTCCTCCAGACGCCAGGGGTTAAAAATAGCTAAGCATCTTTTATTCCCCTGCCATCTGGAGAAGAGGAGGGGGAGAGGGGAGCACCGGGGCCTGCACAGGGGAGAGCAGCACTGTCACCTCTGTGTGTATAGTACCTGCAGCACCATTGTCATTTCTCTGTGTATAGTACCTGCAGCACCATTGTCACCTCTGTGTGTATAGTACCTGCAGCACCATTGTCACCTCTGTGTGTATAGTACCTGCAGCACCATTGTCACCTCTGTGTGTATAGTACCTGTAGCGCCATTGTCACCTCTGTGTGCATAGTACCTGCAGCACCATTGTCACCTCTGTGTGTATAGTACCTGCAGCACCATTGTCACGTCTGTGTGTATAGTACCTGCAGTACCATTGTCACCTCTGTGTGTATAGTACCTGCAGCACCATTGTCACCTCTGTTTGTATAGTACCTGCAGCACCATTGTCACCTCTGTGTGTATAGTACCTGCAGCACCATTGTCACCTGTGTGTATAGTACCACCAGCACTGTCACCTGTGTGTATAGTACCACCAGCACTGTCACCTGTGTGTATTGTACCAGCACCATTGTCACCTGTGTGTATAGTACCACCAGCACTGTCACCTGTGTGTATTGTACCAGCAGCATTGTCACCTGTGTGTATAGTACCACCCACATCAGCACTGTCACCTGTGTGTATTGTACCAGCAGCACTGTCACCTGTGTGTATAGTACCAGAGGGGTCTGGCCCCCTCTTGCCACCCCCCACTGCAGTTCCCTGTCTCCCTCCTGCCCGAACCTGGCTGCTGTTCCCCGGCCCCCTCCTGCATGCACACAGCCACTCTTCCCCGGCCCCCTCCTGCCCGCACCCGCCTGCTCTTCCACAGCTTGCTCCTGCCCGCACCCGCCCGCTGTGCCCTCCTGCAAGCAATCAAAGATATTGTCACAGGATTTAAACCCAGCTTCGCTTTGCATTATTCTTAAATCTTCATAAATAAACTACATACATAGTCTAGAATACCCGATTCTTTAGAATCGGGCCACCATCTAGTTATCTATAAAGGGGTCTTTTTAGTTTTCTCTATGTTATCTACCAAATGCTGGCCACCTTAATTGAAACCAAATGGCCCCCATTATAGTTTAGCTATATTAGTTTCCGTGACTATCTTTGATATTTAAAATATAGGAAGTTAGTGTAATAGTTTGGTTTGGGGATTCGATTCAGTGACTTTTTGTTGCATGGCTTGGTATTTTTTCTGTTGGGCTATTGCCTTTTCTTCCTTTTATTAAGGAATATTTTTTACTTTTCTCAGTTTAGTTTTAGTGTTACTTATCTCCCTCAATCTAAGAATGTCAAGGCTGACGGTTTGTTCTGTAGCCTTCTTCCATTGTTGAGGGCCATAAATCCAATGAAAATTTTAAGTGAAGGGGTAGTGGTTTGTGCTCTGGACGTAGATCTCAGGCAGTACATTCAGAACAGGATGCTAAGGACAGTGCACCAGAAAGTTTACCTATAAACAAACGTTATGTACCGCCATCTATACATGTAGATCTTAATTTAGTGCATAATTCTGTTTTAGCCAGACATTTGGATTCTTCTGCCATGCGGAGATCTCTTTCTATGACCTTTTGGTGGCATAATGCTTGTAGGGAAAATGAGAAGTATGTCTGTAGATTCAGAGTCTTTCCTAGAGTTAAAGCCTCTCATCAAGCTCCAGCGGGTTACGTCTTGCCTTCTCAAGTCATTAAATTTCATGGTGTTCTTAAAAATATTATTTCTAAAAGAGGGGTTCATTTTCTGCCCAGCATTTGGCACAGGTTTTGCTCCAGATTGGGTATCAAGCTGTCTTTTTCCTCAGGTTGTCATCCTGAGTCTAATAGGCAGACAGAAAGAATGAGCCAAGAAGTAGAGCAGTATTTGGAATGTTTTGTTTGCCCTACTCAGGATGATTGGTTGGAGCAAACCTCCTCGGCTACTTGGACCTCACCTACCTTTTGCTGCTGTGGATTTCATCCAGTTTTTGTGAACTTTTAAGGGTTACAGTCCTTTGTGTCAGAGGAGGATAGATTTTCTTCCAGATTAATTACGATCTGGAAGGAGGTTGAAAGGTGTTTTGTAGCTGGTAAACAAAAGAGTTGATAACCGCAGACATAGAAGGGTTCTTGTTTTTGGGGTGGTGGATTTTATGTGGCATTTATCAAGTAATCTATGCTTAAAGGTCATGTCTAGGAACCTTGTGTGACCCTAGCCTAACAGGGGAACAGTCCTTACCTTGACCCCTAGTGGGTCGTAAATACACAGTCACATTAACGTACTATACACAGTTAAGCTTTTCTTACAGCTCCCATGGGCACAGAGTACTCTTCATTGTTAGGCTAGGGTCGCACATGCCTATTTCACTTGCTTTTTTTTCAGACCTGCATTTTCTAAACACGCATGTAAAAACGCACCCATAGGCCCCCATGCAAAAAACACATGCCCCAATAGCAAAAACGCATGCCCCAATAGCAAAAACACATGCCTAAAGTGCCATGCATTTTTGGATGCGTTTTTGTGCTTAAGTGAGGAGCTGCCTTGAAAAACGCATGCAAAAGCGCATGGTACCATTTAGTGCCATATAAGAAACGCATGCGTTTTCTACAGGGCCCCATGTTAAAAAAATGCATGCATTTTTTAAAACGCACCAAAAAACACAGCTTGCAGTATTTTTTGGTACTGATTCAAAAACGCATACAAAAACGCAGGGTGTCAAAAAACACCTTAAAAAACACATGCAGAAATGTAAAAAAGCATGGAAAAACGCATGCTTATTTTTAAGGCACCAAGAAAACGCATGGCATGTGTGACCCTAGCCTAAGAGAGGGCAATGCACTCCCACACCCCCTTACAAAAATGTGAGTAGAATTCAAGTAAACTCAAATAAAGTCACCTACCTAAGACATCTTTTGCAGTAGCTAATCCTCTTTGGAACTAAAGGATTGGAGATTTTGAAGACTGAGGCTAGCAGGGAATCCTCCATATATGTCTGCAAGGAGTTTGTATGTTCTACCCGTGTTTGTGTTGGTTTCCTCTGGGTACAACGGTTTCCTCCCACACGTCAAAGACGAACTGATAGTAAATTTAAATTTTAAGCCCCAATGAGGAAAGCATTGATGATGTATGGAAAGCGCTGTGGAATTAATGGCACTATATAAGCGAATGAATATTATTATTATTGTTATTATTATTTATATAATTGTTAAGTATTGCTACTTAAATCAATTATTTAGACCATGTGTGTGTATAGGTTTCTAAACAGGAACTTAAGCAATTCTGCAAATATAAATATTTTCATCTAAAAAAAATACAGCAAAAGACTGCATATTTTTAAATCACTTATAAAAACAGGGTAGACATGTTAGTGTTATACATGGTCCTTTAGCCACAGAAAGTAATTCCCACCTACACTTAGCTGAAAATCTGAAAATGTGTAGCTGGAGGTTACATATTTCCAGAATTATGCACCCAGATTTTGAAAATTGAGTTTTTATTTTAATGATTTTTTTTAAGCTATCTTGACAAACTTGTGCATGACACAGATTAACTATTAAATAAATATAAACCTACAACATGTACTTTATGAGACTTTGAAATAATTACATTTTTTTAAATGATGATAGGGGGATATTTGATATTAAATATATGTACAAGCAAAAGAACTAATCAGTCCTGAAACTCACACCTACTGCTGCGATGCTGCTGCTTCCACCTTCTAAGAAATACAGTCATGGCCGAAAGAGTTAGCACCCTTGAAACTGTTCTAGAAGAGGAAGCATTTTTTCCCAGAAAATTATTGCAATTACATTTTGTCATACACATGTTTATTTCCTTTGTGTTTATTGAAACGACACAAAAATAGCAGATAGATGTGGGTAAATTCAGGGGCGGAACTACCGTGGTGCAGCTGGTGCAGCTGCACCAGGGCCCCGACTGGCTAGGGGGCCCCTTCAAGCCTGCAGGGGGGCCCCCAGCCGACCCCCGCAAGCCGCCGTCAGAGGAGAGGAGGGTCAGGCAAGGGAAGCAGAAAGCTTCCTGCTTCCCCTGCCTGATCCCGCCCCCCCCCCCCTCCACTAACCCTCCGGCTCCCAGGAGCGCACCCGCGCAGGTAGGAGAGCCACCGCAAACGCCAGCACCACATCGCACCCCCCCGGGACCGCACTGACGCCACCAGCACCCCCCCCGACCGCACCGACGCCACCAGCGCCCCACCGCCCGCTCCTCAACATGGCTGCACCAGGGCCCCCTGTGGTAAAGGTCCACCACTGGGTAAATTAGACATAATGTGACATAAAACTCTAAAAATGGTCAGGACAAAATTGTTGGTACATTTTTACAAAATTGTGGGTAAACAACTTCATTTCAAGCATGTGATGCTCATTCAAATCGCCTATGACAAATAACAGATGTAGGCAACATGAAAATCACACTTGAAACCAAAAGGGAGAAGTTGACTCACTCTTTGCATTGTTTGAAGTAAACTGTCTGAAGACCTGAGGACCAAAATTGTTGAAAAATACCAACAATCTCAAGGTCACAAGTCTATCTCCAGAAATCTTGATGTTTCTTTGTCAATAGTGTGCAAGATAATCAAGAAGTTTACAACCATGGCCCTATAGCTAATCTTCCTGGACATCTAGGACAGAGAAAAATTGATAAAAGGTTGTAACGCAGGATAGTCAAGATGGTGGATAATCTGCCCCAAACAAGTTACAAAGAAATTGAAGCTGTCCTGCAGTCTCAAGGTGCATTAGTATCAGCACAAACTATCTGTCAAGATTTGAATGAGATGAAATGCTATGGCAGGAGACCCACAAGGACCCCACTGCTGACACAGAGACATAAAAAGCCAAGTACCGTACATACTCGTGTATAAGCCGACCCGTGTATAAGCCGACCCCCCTACTTTTGCCCCCAAAACCTGGGAAAACCTATTGACTCGTGTATAAACCGAGGGTGGACCCCAGCACAGGTATACAGCCCCCAGCAGTGTGGTATACAGCAGCCCCAGAGGTATATACAGCAGCCCCAGTGGTAGTATACAGCAGCAGCCCCAGTGGTATATACAGCAGCAGCCCCAGTGGTATATACAGCAGCAGCCCCAGTAGTTAGTATACAGCAGCCCCAGTGGTATATACAGCCCCAGTGGTAGTATACAGCAGCCTCAGAGGTATATACAGCCCCAGTGGTAGTATAAAGCAGCCCCAGTGGTATATACAGCCCCAGTGGTAGTATACAGCAGCCCCAGAGGTTTATACAGCCCCAGTGGTAGTATACAGCAGCCCCAGTGGTATATACAGCCCCAGTGGTAGTATACAGCAGCCCCAGTGGTATATACAGCCCCAGTGGTAGTATACAGCAGCCCCAGTGGTATATACCGCCCCAGTGGTAGTATACAGCAGCCCCAGAGGTATATACAGCCCCAGTGGTGGTATACAGCAGCCCCAGTGGTATATACAGCCCCAGTGGTAGTATACAGCAGCCCCAGTGGTATATACAGCCCCAGTGGTAGTATACAGCAGCCCCAGTGGTATATACAGCCCCAGTGGTAGTATACAGCAGCCCCAGTGGTATATACAGCCCCAGTGGTAGTATACAGCAGCCCCAGTGGTATATACAGCCCCAGTGGTAGTATACAGCAGCCCCAGTGGTATATACAGCCCCAGTGGTAGTATACAGCAGCCCCAGAGGTATATACAGCCCCAGTGGTGGTATACAGCAGCCCCAGTGGTATATACAGCCCCAGTGGTAGTATACAGCAGCCCCAGTGGTATATACAGCCCCAGTGGTAGTATACAGCAGCCCCAGTGGTATATACAGCCCCAGTGGTAGTATACAGCAGCCCCAGTGGTATATACAGCCCCGGTGGTAGTATACAGCAGCCCCAGTGGTATATACAGCCCCAGTGGTAGTATACAGCAGCCCCAGTGGTATATACAGCCCCAGTGGTAGTATACAGCAGCCCCAGAGGTATATATAGCCCCAGTGGTATATACAGCCCCAGTGGTAGTATACAGCAGCCCCCAGGGGGTATATAGCAGCCCCCAAATGCTGGCACTCGCCCCCCTTGTAAGGGTCCCCCCCCCCGCTGCTTATCGTACCATCCCGGTCTTCTGCTCAGCGCCGCTCCTCGGTGCTCCGTTCTTCATTGCTCCGCTCGCTGCATCCGGGATCCCCGGCCGTCGCGCGATGACGTCATATGTCTGCGACAGCCGGAGATCCCGGATGTAGCAGGACGGAGCACCGAGGAGCGGCGCTGTGCAGAAGACCGGAATGGTAAGATACGCAGCGGGGGGGGCCCTTACAAGGGGGGAGAGTGCCAGCATTTGGGGGCATACATGCACTGCTTCCCCCTGCCGCTGATTGACAGGGGAAGCAGTGCATATATAATGAGCGGCCCTACCGTATTGACCCGTGTATAAGCCGAGGGGGAGACTTTTCAGCCCAAATTTTGGGCTGAAAAACTCGGCTTATACACGAGTATATACGGTATATGTGAATAAACCAAAATTCTTCTGGGAAAGTGTCTTGTGGACAGATGAAACCAAGATAGGCCTTGTTCACACATATCAGCTTTTTTGGCTTTCTCTGCGTTTTTTAGCTGTTAAAAAAAACGCACATGCGTTAACGCATGGTGCACTTAAGTGTAGCTGCGTTTTTTTACCAACACTTGCATATTTTTCACCATTCCAAAAAACACTGCATGCAGCGTTTTTTGGGTGCTGTAAAAAAACACGTGTTTTGTTAAAAACGCATGCATTTTTTTAACATATGGCCCTATGGGAAACGCATGCGTTAACGCATGGTACATATAGGCACCTGTGTTAACGCATGCATTAACGCATATGTGTTTTTAATGAAAAATTACTAAGTCCAAAAACTCCTCAAAAACATTCAGACCAACAGGGGACACTATTTGGCACCCTTAGAAAAACTGATCAGTTTTTCAAAGTGCTAAAAAAAAACGCATTGGTGTGTGTGAACAAGGCCATAGAGCTATTTTTGTAAAGCACACCATTCTCATAATTACTGAAAATGGAATGATGCTACAAAGAAAAGAACACAGTACTTACAGTCCAATACAGTGGAGGTTCAAAGATGTTTGGGGTTGTTGTGCTACCTCTGACACTGGATATTTGACATTGTGCAAAGCATCATAAAATCTGAATATTACCAAGGGCTTTTGGGTCGCAATGTAGTGAGCAGTGAAAGCTGGGTTGGCATCCTAGATCATGTGTCATCCAGCAGGACAATGACCCAAAATATACTACAAGAAGCACCCTGAAATGGATGGAAATAAAGCGCTAGAGAGTTCTGAAGTGGCAAGCAATGAGTCTGGATATAAATCACATTGAACAGCTTTGGAGAGATCTAAAAGTTGCTGAGAACTGAAGAACTGGAGTGGTTCAAAATTCCCGTTGAGAGGTGTTTGAAGGTTGTTGATGATTTCAGTGATTCAGTGATTCATTCTAAAGAGTGTGCAGCCAAATAATAAGTTGAGCATAGCAACAATTTTTTCCAGTCATTTTTTAGAGTTTTGTGTGAAATTCTTTTCAATTTGTCCTGTTTTTTTGTGTTGTTCCAATTCACTTAAAGGAAATAAACATGTGTGACAAAACATGTGAAATTTCAATAATTTTCTGGATTAAAAACTTTATTTTCTGGAACAATTTCAAAAGTGCCAACACTTTTGGCCATGACTCTATACAATAACGAGCGAAAGGGTAACAATGTTTTAAACTTTTGACTATCAGGCTCAATATCTCACCATCAACTACTGCTTTGAGCTTAGATAAATTTGACTTACAACTACTATATATAAGCATGCATAACTATGATCAAATATACTGATTATTATCATGTCACTGCATTGTTACTGTTTTTCTCCTAAAAATGTAACTTTCTTTTTTATTATTTTGTAAATCATCTTCAGCTTTCAATACTGCCTGAACCCTTCTGGGCATGCTGTCGATCCAATTCAACCATGTCTCAACTGAAATCTGATCTCTTCTATTCGTTCCCAATGTTGGTATATACTGGTCAACTCACTTGGGTATGTGTACAGTCTTTTCTTCAACTATACCCACAGGTTTTCGATTGGGTTGTGGTCATTGAACCATTTCTTTGACAATCTCAACATATGCTTTGGGTTGTTGTCCTACTGGAAGACCCATTTGCACCTATCAGAGTTTAGTCTATTGACTTTCACCTCATCACTCATCATTGCTACAAATCACCCATTTCCAATCTTCATAGCTCCAAATCACCCATTTCCAATCTTCTACTGTCCAAGTTGTGTACTTTTTTGAAAATTCGAGCCAACGCTTCTTATGACAATATTGAGGTCAGATCTTCTTCACCTTTTTTCAGGCTATTATTTCAGACTTGTGTAACTTGTTGCTTGCATGGATGTCTGTGATCTTACTATTATGAAGTATACAAGCCACCTCCACTGCCATGTTTGTCACACCAGAACTGATAGACATTATGATAAGTATACTTTTTGACTCCGATATTTTGTCTTGATGTCCATCTTTCAGCTTTTGAATGGATGAACAGACTTCAATCGTACGATAGGTTATAACAACGGTTTGGTAGTATTAGTCTATGTTACTGTGTTCGAGCCTGGGTGGATTCAACAAACGACGTCTGGGTAGAAAAAGAGAAAATAATGAGTCCTACTTATGATTAAATGTATTAACCCATGTATTTGCAATTTTTATGTATGACCTGTGTATAGATTTTTCATTCTATATTATTTTCACAAGAATTTTATTTCTCGAACAGGAGCGCGGTCACAGTCCCATTTCTCTCACCGGGATTTTATCGTGAATTTACCACGTGGGAGACTGCAGCAGACCGTTACAGCCAGGACATAAAGTTGGCACTACGTAAGGTGAGCAGCAATCCCTACAATTTAATTATTTTGTAAAACAGGTATACCCTATGTGTGCCATTTTCTTTTCCAGTTTATATTCAATTTACTTTGATGATGAAGCAGATCCTTTAAACTCATGAATACATATATCTAACAACAGGAAATACCTAGGATAAAAAATAAACCTGCAATCAGTAATTCAGACTCTCCATTTTGACATATCTTCTGCAATGTAAGTATTGTTTGTAATATATTCTTATGTGCTCTGTTACTCTCACGGAAAATTTTGTGTACCACACTGAAATAATGTTTGTGTTTTTCCTTTGACCTTGAATTATAATTACTGGTATGTATGATAGCGCTGTAAAACTGCTTTAACCAGCTACCTGTTAAAACAGAGACAATACTGGAAACAGTGAATAAATTAATTTTAGCATCCTAAATAATGTCTGGCACAATAATACTGTCAACAATAGAGAGCTTGGTGTCCCTTGCCTTAGATTTAATGTGCACGATGACTGAGCCGTAGTGTATATTAATTTATTGGGATTTTTTTAGTAAGTGTTATGTTTTCAAATTTTCTCTAAATTTACAATGTTTATTAACCACATTACGGTGCATGAACTTGATAGTCTACTGCCTCTTGTGTATCTTGCAAAATCTTTCTAAGGGAACATTCAGTCTATTGTTAGCCGTTACCTAAACCCACTTAGTACCCTGCTGTCCCATCTGGACATGATTGTATATTCCTAGTGATAATGTGTGTTGTACATCATTTGATATGATCACAACATATGGTGAGTCAGCATTAAAGAGTCCCTTCTCGTCTGTAGCATATGGGATGTGATCATGTCTGTAGAACAGTGCTAGTAATATGACTTCATAGGATGTATCACTTTACTGTGATTGACACTGATCAACTGATTTTTATCTCAACTTTTCTACATTTTGTAGCATTATTAGGAATGATTTGCTCTAATTTTGTTAAGAATACTTCGCATCACTGTCTTGATGAATTATACAAGCAGTTTTCACAATTAAGTCTCTATGCTCAGCTTTCTTTGATCATTCATGGAGGTTTATAGAGAAATAAAATTAAAATCACTAACATGCTAGTGAGACACATGTCCAATGAGTTCTGTACTAAGAAGAACCGGCAAGATTAAATCTCTAAGATGCTAGTGTGACACATGTCCAATAAGTTCTCTATCAAGAGGAATGGACAAGATTAAATCTCTAACATGGAAGTATGACACATGTCCAAAACATTCTCTATCAAGAAGAATGGACAAGACAAAATCTGTAACATGCTAGTATGACACATGTCCAATAAGCTCTACACCAAGAAGAATGGACAAGACAAAATCTCTAACATGCTAGTATGACATATGTCCAATAAGCTCTACACCAAGAAGAATGGACAAGACAAAATCTCTAACATGGAAGTATGACACATGTCCAAAACATTCTCTATCAAGAAGAATGGACAAGACAAAATCTGTAACATGCTAGTATGACACATGTCCAATAAGCTCTACACCAAGAAGAATGGACAAGACAAAATCTCTAACATGCTAGTATGACATATGTCCAATAAGCTCTACACCAAGAAGAATGGACAAGACAAAATCTCTAACATGCTAGTATGACACATGTCCAATAAGTTCTCTACCAAGAATAATGGACAAAATGAAAACTAACATGCTAGTATGACACATCTCCACTAAGTTCTCTACCAAGAAGTATTAACAGGATTAAATCTCTAACATGCTAGTATGACACATGTCCAACACGTTTTGTACAAAGAAGACTGGACAAGATTAAATCTCTAGGATGCTAGTATGACACGAGGCCAATTAATTCTATACTAGTGTTTCTCAACTCCAGTCCTCAGGACCCACCAACACGTCGTGTTTTCAGGATTTCCTTAGTATTGCACAGGGGTTGGATTTATCCCCAGTGCAGGTGATTAAACTATCACCTGTGCAATACTAAGGAAATCCTGAAAACATGACCTATTGGTGGGTCCTGAGGACTGGAGTTGAGAAACACTGTTCTATACCAAGAAGAATGGACAAGCTTACATCTCTAACATGCTAGCATGACACATATCCAATAGGTTCTGTACCAAGAAGAACAGACAATGTTAAATCTCTAACATCTAGTATGACACACACCCAATAAATTCTCTACCAAGAAACATGAACTAGATTATCTGACCATTGCTGAAACACTCAAATACATCTTTACATGTTACTTATAGTATCCATGTGTAGAATAGGTTCATAGTTTTGTGCCTATAAAAATTTGGCCATCCTGTGCATCAAAATTCTGGAGCATTACTTTTAGGGGAACATTGGTGAAATTTAAGGTGAGTACGTGGTCTGGTAGGGCGCTACTGACAATGTGAATTGGTTAGGAAAGAGTGGTGGTCACATTCTCAAACCCTTGGACACCATCAGGGCTTGTCTCACCCTGGTAAAGGAGATATGGTGTTTCTCAGACAGTACCACAGCCGTATAGTCAGTGTGAATCTAGTTGTACATTCCTTCCTATTAATTAATATACCCATCCATCATTACTTACGGTACTGTTCTCATATAAAATAGTGCTCATGGGAAAATAATCTAATTAAAAGAATATTTATTGTGTATTCAGACCGCATAAGATGCAACATAATGACTGTAATACAAAGAAATCACAATACAAATACATTTGAATGGTTGAGACCAGCACAAAGAAAGCAATACACAAGTCATTGATGGTCACACAGAAAAGCAGAAAACTAGATAATTGCCAGGAAAATGATTTGTGATCTCGTTATTCAATATCAATGTCAATATCACAGAAGCTTTACTGACAGGACTCAATACATATTAGTTTTGCTAATGCAAGTGTTCAAAAGGGAATAGGGATAGGGACTGTGGGGATGTTGGGTTTCGGGCTGTAGGGAAGGTGGATGGGGGCAGATCATCTCAGCTGGACTCAGAGGTGTGCAGACGTGCTGTCTGCTCTCTGCCAGACTGTGGAGACAATAGGGCGCCTTGCTAGTGGCAGCCCATTGCAGCAGCTATTATTTTGTTTGTTACAGTTTTGCTACAGTATTTGTACCTCTCCTGATGTCTTTTTGGACCTCTAATTTCAACCTTGGATCTATGCAATGTTTTTCATTTCGTGGATTGCAACGCTCCTGCACGCTGGTCTGCTGTGGGATGGAAAATGCAGCACACCCCACACTTTCTACTGCCGCTGGGCACACAGCATATGGTTTTCACCTGGATCCTCCACTACCACTCACAAGTCCCCTGCTGGCATGGCCACTTTGGGGTACGCTATATGGTCCATCTCAGCTAATACTACCGATGGATGTATGCTGTTGCCCACAGCCTGTGTCAGTGATACAGCCATATGTGCTCGGCGGAGAGCACCGTATACAATATGCCACGGAGAGGGTTGTCCCTAGGTCTGTCGCTAAACGAGTAGTGTATTCAAGGAGTTGTCTTCTGGAACTGCGCAGGACAAAGTCTTCTCCAGCAGTTGCAATACCACATGTTCCACGGGAGATGAGGAGACCTTACAGAGGTTGCAGAGCAGGCAAGAAGATCAAGTCCTGGAGGAGAAGGTTTAAACCTGCGGTCCCATCCATCATCATGGGTAATGTACGATCGCTTGGTAACAAGTCGGATGAACTGCTGGCTCTGACTAAGACCCAGAAGGAGTTCAGGGAATGCAGTCTCATGTGCTTTACAGAAACCTGGTTGCATGAGGACGTCCCAGATTCATGTGTATCGGTACCAGGGTTTCATATGGTTCGGGCTGACAGGGACAGAGTGAAGTGCGGTAAGAAGAAGGGTAGAGGAGTGATACTGTACATTAACAACAGATGGTGTAATCAGGGGCATGTAACAGTAAAGGAGAGACATTGTTGCCCAAACATTGAACTATTAGCAGTGGGCCTCAGGCCTTACTATCTGCCTAGAGAATTCTCACTTGCAGTGGTGTCGTATATACCACCATCTGCAAATCCAGAGGCAGCTGGGGAAGTACTGTCTGGGGTGATTGCCCGGCTTCAGACGAAACACCCTAACTCTCTAACTGTCATTTCTGGGGATTTTAATCGAGCCAAGATCTCATTACCAAAGTTCTATCAATATGTCAAATGTTCTACACGGGACAATTATATATTGGATCTCCTCTATGCCAGTGTTAAGGATGCTTATTCATCATCTGCATTGCCCCACCCTGGGGAAATCTGACCACAACCTCATACTATTGTCTCCAGCCTATCAAACAGTTGTCTGCAAACAACCAGTGACACTTAAACAGATAAGGAAGTGGTCTCCGGCAGCAGAGAAGAGGTTACAAGACTGCTTTGATTGCACAGACTGGGAGGTGTTATGTGCCAGGGAACATAATGATGATGTTAATGAGGTTACCGGGAGAGTTACTGATTACATCAACTTTTGTACTGACAATATTGTACCTATTCATGAGATTCGGTGTTATGCAAACAACAAGCCTTGGATTACAAAAGAATTGAAACATCTACTAAACAGGAAAAAAAAAGCTTTTAAAAGGAAAGACAAGGAGGAGATGAAAATTGTACAGAGAGACTTAAAGGGGAAAATTAAGATTGCCCGTGAAGCATTCAGAATTAAATTGGAAAATAAATTGTCACACAACAACTCCAGAGAAGTGTGGGCTGGAATGAAGCTATTGACTGGGTTTAAGGCAAAGTCAGATCAGGGGGGTGGGGGGCTGATCATGGCTAATGAGATGAATGAGTTTTTCAACAGAGTCAACGATAAATGTGCAATGTCAACAGGGGAGAAGGCCGGGGAGCGACAAGCAATATCAACTGGGAGGAGGAAGTTGGAGACTTTCTTGATCTCAGAAAATGATGTGAGGGAACAGTTTAGTAAGCTGGTCATTGGTAAAGCAGCAGGGCCTGATGGTATCTGTCCACGTGTCCTCAGAGTGTGTGCAAATCAGTTATGCACTGTCTTCCAGCACCTGTTTAACTGGAGCTTACAATCACAGAGAGTACCAGTTCTATGGAAGACTTCTTGCCTGGTGCCGGTTCCCAAGACTACCTTCCCGAGCTCCCATAACGACTATAGACCGGTGGCCTTAACATCGCATGCGATGAAGTCCTTGGAGAGAATTGTACTTGCCTACTTGTGTCCGAGGGTGTCTGCTTTTATGGACCCCCTTCAGTTTGCGTATCGGCAGAGTCTGGGGGTGGACGATGCTGTAGCGTATCTGCTACAAACAGTACATTCCTTTTTGGACAATGATGGAACCACTGTACGTGCCATGTTCTTCGATTTCTCCAGTGCATTCAACACCTTACAGCCACTATTATTACGTAAAAAGCTGGTTGAAATGGCGGTTGATGAGGGACTAGTGAATTGGATCATTGCTTACCTGTCGGACAGGCCACAGTTCGTAAGGTTGGGGGCGGCCGTATCGGATAGTGTTCGGAGCAGTGTTGGAGGCCCTCAGGGAACGGTGCTGTCGCCATTCCTTTTTACGTTATACACAGCTGATTTTCAGTATAAATCAGACCTTTGTCACCTTCAGAAGTACTCTGATGACTCAGTGATAGTCGGAGGTATTGAGAGAGGCCGGGGGGAGGAGGAATACAGAAGGGTGGTCTCGGACTTTGTTGACTGGTGCCAGGCTAACCATTTAGAACTCAACGTAAAGAAAACCAGGGAGTTGGTGTTGAGTTATGAAAGGTGCATGAAGGATTGCTTACCTATCACTATTGATGGTCAGGATGTGGAGATGGTGGAGAATTTCAAATATTTGGGGGTTCACCTGGACAGCAAGCTTGATTGGAGGTGCCATATGGAGAAGGTTTGCAAGAAAGGGATGAGTAGACTTTACTTCCTAAGGAAATTAAGGTCGTTTAATGTGTGTAGCAAAATGCTTGAAATGTTCTACCAATCTATTGTGGCGAGTGCAATCTTTGCTGCAATAATATGCTGGGGCAGTAGTGTGCGCACAGCTGACGCTAATAAGCTGAATAAACTTATCAAGAAGGCTAGTGCGGCGGTGGGTCTACAACTTAGGACTTTCGAGGAGGTATTAGAGGATAGAATTAATAAGAAATGCAAGGCTATAATGAGCAACAATACACACCCGCTCTCTGAACTGTTTGCGAAGCAGAAGAGCACATTCAGCAAGCGTCTAATCCAACTAATGTGTAAAAAGGAAAGATACAGAAAATCATTTGTTCCGACAGCTGTGGGGATGTTTAACAAATGTATAAGTGTAAAGCGTCCCAAGACTATGTGAAGTTCTATGTGTATGGTGGGAATAGGTGAGGTACATGTACCAGTCTACCCACACCTGCTATCCATATAGACTTATTTTGTAAAGTGTGAAATGTTCTTGATCTTTGTTCTGCTGCTGTAATACTGTAATTTCCTCCGGGATCAATAAAGTTTATCTTATCTTATCTTATCTTATCTTATCCAGGGTGGGGGCTATAGAAGTCCATGGCATATCATAGTTTTTTTATTGGAGTCTATTTATATACATTATTTATTAATAATTATTTTAATTATTATTATTATTTATACACATGTTACACATATACTAACAGTTTGAGAAATCAGTATTAGGAGGTTTTTATCATGCAACTCTGAAAAGAATTATGACTTTTCTTCTCATGCTGGTAATATGTTTCCCTGTATGTAGAACATCTTTAAGTATGAGTTGAGAGAACCAGTGCAAGGCAGTAGTTTAAAAGAAATGTCAAATGGCAAATTTTATTGCTGCTTTAAGTAACTCTACTTCAAAGGAAAGGTTAGACCAGGCAGCATGCGTCCAAAGGAAGAACTCTATGGTTCAGGGTCACAGACTTGCTAACAAAGACTGGTTTAATCATGACAGAAACTATTCATAGGGTGATGTGGATAACAATGAGAAAAAAAGTATTATGGGTTTATGTACATGGGGAATCAAGTATGGGAGATTGATCAACATAAGACATTATGTTAGAGTTTAAGGTCCCTTTATACTGTACATTAGAAGAATGTCAGCCAATAGCACCAAATTCAGAGGGACTGTCTGAAGTATATGGGCGCCTTCCTATTCTCCCCCAAGAGATGATGCGAAGGCAAAGAAGGATTATTAAGATGTTGCCACAGGTGTTTGGTATCCCCTATCTCCTCTCTCCCTATTGTAAATAAATCAACCCTTAACTAATGCGAGAATATATGCGTATGGTAAGTCAGGAGAGATAGGTGTTCAGCCAACAGTTATCTCACATGTATGGCCAGCTTTAGGCTGCCCATTAATACTAAGCAGGGTTTCTTACTAGAATTCTTAGATACTTACTAGAGGAAATAAAATTAGGATTGGGAGGTTGGAACTATGCAAACATGCCTGATACTATTTATGACAGCTAGGAAAGTTATATTTTGGGGATAATAAATGTGACATTTTCAGAAATGGTTCCTACACCAGTATTGTGTTGCTTGTAGATTCTGGAAAATCCTGTTTAGCACCAATGTTCTGTAACCACAGAGGTAATAGGAAGTTGTATAGCCATAAGGGCTGTCAGCTAGTTTTGAAGACAGGATTCTAGAGAATGCAGTGCTATATCTGTCAATGCTTCCATTGTGTTGGTGCCTTAATATGTGACTCTACTTTGAAGAAATTATAACTCGGAAAAGTTAAATTGGAAACTTTTTTGTTTCATTAGAACATGGGTCACTATAATTACCTATATTATATTGGGCTGTAATATTTGCTTCCACTATAAGGGTGGTCTAAATAAACCAATTATTGCTTCTCCCAGGATGAACTAGACAGTAATACAAGCACATATAGACAGCTGAAAAAGATGAATGTCATGCTCAAGCATTTGCTCTTGGCTAGAGTACTGTATAATTTTTAATTTCGCTGTACTACTGGATCATCAAGAGAGCAGCAAATGGGTTGATATTGATGGTGTGACAACCTGTGATTTTCTGATCTGTCCTCTTCAATACTATGTAGAAACTGATATGTCTTGATATTCTACTTGGTCCCAAAATATTGTAATGGATGATGACATTGCAGCTCCTATTTTCCATGTTAAGTCTTGTCACTATGAGAAAAATATCAATGTATACATACTCTAGAAATGAATCCATTAAGGAGATGTAAGCTTTCTGGCTTTGTCCTATCCTCATCTGGAAGTATGAGGTATTGAATTATATTGGCCTCCATAGTAAAACTGGATCTGTCACCAGGTTTTTGCCACCTATTCTGAGAGCTGTATGATTCAGAGGCAGAGAACCTGATTCTAACAATGTGTCACTTACTTCCTATTGTAACTGTTGTGAGGTAGCGTGAGTCGGGCCGGCAGGGAAGGGGTTACTCGGATACCGGGACGGTGGCTTCGATGGGGATCATGGCTGGTCGGGTCCCAGTTCCATGCCCTGGCACTCAATTGGCTGATGGGCATGAGGGGGTACTTGGGGATAGGGAAACGTGATGCCACGTAATGTGGTTACCAGCGCTGCAGCCGGTCGCAGAGGTGATGGTGAAGCAGCTTTGGTAGTACAGCTCCCCACAGGCGGAACTTTTACCTCAGGGCAGCAGGGTGGATGAGAGGAGTCATAGTCCTTGGATCTGTGTTGCTGCCGGAGCCTCCCGGACGATGGATTAAAGGAGACCCGACACCAGATTAGCTCAGTTCTTTACTTGTGCTAGATGATAACGTACATGATACAGTCGGTTTCACCGGGGGCTGTAGCCGCGGATTTTGGAGGATTTTCCAGAGTCTGTCAGAGGTGTCTCAACAATAACTTTCTTGTGTTTTTGCTTTAGCTCTCTTGTCAACCACACTAAAGAGTCTGATCGCCAGTCCCCAGGTCTGTTACTAAAAGGTACTTCTGACTCCTTTCCGGTACGGACAGGAGGGGTGAGAAGACAATCCCTCCCGCCACCGGTATTTAGTCCATTCCCTTATTAGTGTCTTGGACCCACTTTGGGACATAGGTGAGATTTAGCCTTGTGGTGCTGTGGCTCCTACTTAAGGCCCATAGCCTGTCAGTCTGCGGTTTGGGATAAACCGTTAACTAACCGCCTCGGTTCCGGTTTACCGGTGTTGACCTGGACTCTCCAGCCGGCTACAACCAGTCCTGGAGTGTAACCTTTTTTTGTCTGGGTCACCTCTCTTCTTAGAGATGGCCTCCTGTCACAACCGCAGGGTCCCCTGCGTCCATTCGCTCTGCTCTTCTTTCAGCTTCTGACTGACTGTCTGTAACTGTCACTCTTCCCGCTCTTTTGGGCTCCTCCCCCTGGGACCTACTGAATACCAGTCCCCTGTGCTAAGGTGTCCTATGAGCGTGTTTTGGGTGCAGACTCTGTATTGTCCTCCTCATCCACATCTACGAAGGCACTACACCTTCTGTTTGAGGTACAGTACCTCCCTGTGCCATCCCGCCAGAGGAGCGCCACAAGCGCATGCCTGGAGGACTCGCTTGCAACGTAATTGATACCAAACAGTGCAGACAACCATGTTTTAAGATTCAGCAAAGTTCAGCAGTTTATTCACATGCCTCATAAACTGCACATAGCACATAACCATGTCTCTTCCGACTGTCCTAATGGCCAGTATAACACACACATATCCCGATTAGTCCATAGGAGGGAATCACTGACCTTAGGCCCAGGTGAGAGACATCCTTCTCCTGGAGGTTCACAGACTCTTTTCTGCCTGGGCTCTGACCAGGATTGGGCTCCCTGAGCCCCGGGATGAACCTGGCTTCCCAAGGTCTCCTCACCTATCAGAGGCTCTGGCAAACATCTCCTTCAGATCATCAGGCTCTCCACTTCCTGTGTGAAGGACCTGTTCTGATGTCACAGCCCATGTGATCAGGAGGGAGTCTGCTTAAACCTGATGTCTCACGCCCATAGCAGGTCCAGGTTTGACAGACACTCCCTGGGCTTTCAAATCTGCATCATAGCACATGTAATACCTTACCCAAGTCGTGGAACCACAAGTCCCAGTACTGTTAATTGAGAAAAGGAATAGAATGGCCCAAACTTTGGAGAAGTAGGCGATAGGTGAGTACCGTATATTAACACATACACGCTATACACACTACATTACTTACACATATACAGGGTGGGCCATTTATATGGATACACCTAAATAAAATGGCACAGTAAAATAGGAATCTTGTTTTTCCAACAAGATGGTGCACCACCACATTATGGGTGTTAGGTCCAAGCATTCCTACATGAACTGTTTCCTGGAAAGTAGATTGGTTGTCATGGGTTAGCTGAATGGCCACCAAGGTCTCCCAATCTGACCCCCTTAGACTTTTATGTTTGGTATCATCTGAAGGCAATTGTCTATGCTGTGAAGATATCAGATGCGCAGTATCTGAAACTACAGATACAGGAAGACTGTGCTAGCATTTCTTTTGCGGTGTTGCTATCAGTGTGTCAGAAGTGGGAGAAGAGGGTTGTATTGTCAATCCAACACAATGGGCAGCACTTTGAACAAATTTTATAAGTGCTCATAAACTTGTAAATAAATCACGAAAGAATAATAATAATAATATTTATTCATTTATAAAGCGCTATTAATTCCATAGCACTTTACATACATGAGTAATGCTGTCTCTATTGGAGCTCACAATCTAAACATCCTATCAGTATGTCTTTACAATGTGGGAGGAAACCGGAGTGCCCGGAGGAAACCCACGCAAACACGGGGAGATGATACAAACTCCTTGCAGATGTTGGCCTTAGTGTCCTTGGTGGGAATTGAACCCAGGACTTTAAGTTACATTAACATCAAGCACACCATTGTTTTCTTATGAAATTCTCAATAAGTTTAATGTGTCACATGACCCTCCTTCAATTGAAAAAATAAAGTTGAATCCAAACTGGCCACCATGGTCACCACTCATCTAGAAAAGTTTTCCCCCTCCAATATACTAATGTACCACAAACAGGAATTTGATATCACCAACCATTCCCATTTTATTAAGGTACACCTTAAACACATGGCCCACCTTGTACACAGATTTATTACAAAAAATCTCAATGGGTTTGCTTCTTTAAGACTTATATTGTTTTGCTTAAGTGATCACTACCGGTTTCTGTTTCCTTTGGTGAAGTGTTAATATGGTACATTAATGCAAGCAGCTAATTTAAGACCTCAGCAGTCCAATGGGTGTGCATGTGAGCATAAACACTGATTGTCTGCAGCAGTCACAAGGATATATAGCATATAGGGATGAGCAAGCATGCTCGCCGGTACTTGGTGCTTGCCCGAGCATCTCAGTACTCCGGATGCTCGGTGAGCACCGAGTACCGGCGAGATGCTTGGGCACATACTCGGCTCCCCCTCCCTGCATGTTGGCGCTCTTTACAGAGCCAGCGCACATGCAGGGATTGGCTGCCACACAATGTAATGCCACAGCCATGTTGGTTGTGGCATTACAGTGATTAGCTTGCCGCACAGTGTCATCAGGTCTATATCAGACCTGACAGCACTGTGGTTGTTCCTCCCCCCGTGTGACATGTTACTTCCACTTTAGCAGCATATGTGCGGCAGCTTCTGACTGCCTGTACATTCGCTGCTAAAGCGAAATCCAAGTGAAAAAAATGGCATACTCACCTGTCAGCAGACTCCCGGGACACGTCCGATCGGCTCCAGGACCTGCCGGTAATAAGCTGATGCTGTCACCTGACAGCATCAGCTGTTCGGGAAGTCTCGCGGTAGAAAGCCATTTTTTTCTGCCCTGCTGGTTTAAATGATCAGCTGATGCTGTCAGGTGATCATTTAAACCAGCTGAGCTGTAAAAAGCCGACTTTTTACTAGGACTTAGACGATCAGCTGATGCTGACAGGTGACAGCATCAGCTGATTACCGGCAGATCCTGGAGCCGAGAGGACGTGTCTGCAGAGAGATAAGTATGTTTTTTATTTTTATTTTTCTACTGATACGTCAGTTGATTGTTTTAACCGGCTTTTAAACAATCAGCTGATGTGTCATATCATTCAAAGCCACATCATTTTTTTTTTTTTTTTTTAGTTTTTTTGTAAAAACACTTAAAAAAAGGCTTCCCTGGATTTTTCATTGCCTGTGAAGGTAACACCAAGCAGCAGGGGTTAGCAGCCAGTAGCTGCTTGGGTTACCCTTAGCTGGCAATAGAAAATGCAGCAGTAGCCCACACTTTTTTTTAACACCTAACCCTAGGGTTAGGGTTATGTATTTCAGGTTTTACTTATAATTTTTTTTTTAATTTTTAATGAATTTTAAAAAAAAATCTACATGGGCTTCACCATATTTTTGAATGCCAGCCAGATACAGCAGGCAGGTATGGGCTGCCCCCAACCCCCAACTGCCTATTTGTACCCAGCTTGGAACCAAAAATATAGGGAAGCCCTTTTTTTAATTATTTCATGAATTTTATGAAATAATTTAAAAAAAAAACTATGTTGGACTTTGCCCTATTTTTGTGACCAGTCAGCTACAACTAGGCAGCTGGGGGCTGGAATCCACAGCGCAGGGTGGCCTAAGCTTTCTGGCTTCCCCCCCATTGCGAATTACAGTACGCAGATGCCCCAGAAAAGGGCGCATTCACAGAAGCGCCATCTTCTGGCGCTGTATCCTACTCCTCCAGCGGCCCTAGTGCAGGGTGGATCACTGGGTAATAATGGGGTTAGGGCCAGCTTTGAATTTTCAGCTGACCTTGAGCCCGAAATTCATGGGGTCATGCCAATATTAGATATGGCCACCATGAATTTCTAGTAATCAGATTAAATAACAACAACACAGAGAAAATATTTTTATTAGAAATAATATACAAACACCATTAGTGACTCCATATTTATTAACAAACCCCCCACCTCCGATGTAGTCCAGGTTCGAGGGTCTCACGATCTGGATCTGGATCCAATATCATCTAATCGGTTTTCTGGCTGGCAACCGATCAGATGATCAATATCAGATTCAAGGACCTGAATCAGCTGTCAGATCTGCTGTTAGTTTAAATCTCCTGTGCCGACACTGAACACCTGATGTCGGCGTGGGCAACTTAAACACAGCTGATCTGACAGCTGTTTAAATTGCCTGCACCGGTACCGAACAGTTGATGTCCGCACAGGCGATTTAAACACAACGGATCTGACAGCTGTTTAAATCTCCCACGCCGAAAAAGAACAGCTGATGTCGGCGTTGGCCACAGTTGATCTGACAGCTGTTTAAATCTCCCGCACCGACATCAACTGCTCGTTGTCGGCGCGGGTGATTTAAACAGCTGTCAGATCAGTTGTGCCCACCGCTGACACCTCAGCCTATGGGTGCGCAATCAGTTGATGTGTCACGTCACAATCAGCTGATGCTGTCACATGACACATCAGCTGATCGCCACCGGCCAATCAGATCTTAAGGTCCTGGCAGCCGATCAGATGTCTTCCCTTCCGGTCCCGAGGACAGCCAGCAAAGGGGTGAGTATTCTTTTTTTATTTTTAACACCTTTTGTTAACTTTTATTTAAATATTGGAGTGTATGTACATACTCTCCGAAAGTGAAACTGCATGTCACACATGTGACACAGGGGGAGGAACAAGAATTCTTGCTCCCCCGTGTGACATCATTTCCCCCTGCGCTCGCATTACAGGCACTTGGATAGGTATTGTCTGCATGGCAATGCGTATTCCAGCTCCTAATACTCAGACAGCATTGTTCACAGCAGTGACCTGGGAGTCAGAAATGCTTACAGGGGTCTTCCCCATGCTGTTCCCATGTCATTTGAGCACTGTTCTTATACATTTGTGACATTTTTAGGGTTTATGCAGACTGCCGGGGGTGTCGCCAGAAAAATGCTCGGGTTTCCCATAAATTAACATTGGGCTCGGTGCTCGAGTCGAGCCCCTGAGCATCTCGATATGCTCGACCCGAGCATCGAGCACCCGAACATTTTACTGCTCGCTCATCACTAATTGCACATCATTGCTGTAGAAAAATTAACATAGACCATGAGGGATCTCTGGTACAGTGACCCTTTAGAGACAAAAGATTCATTTGAATATTGATTAGTTTTTATTTTAGCACATTGCATATTTTTAAACAATCATTTAACAATCCTGGACAAACCTTTCAAATTATATGAAAACTCAGGCACTATTTAATAGAGTTACCTTTTCTATTGTACAAAAATACATATACAAAAATATGGGTACCTTTACACGCGGCTACATTTCTAGGGTGGCTACAGGTAACTTACTGGTTGCAGTGAAATCATGGAGACAAGGCTCTATCTTGTTGCTGTGTACAAATGGAATAATCTCTCCATGATTTCACTGCAACCAGTAAGTTACCTGTAGCCACCCTAGAAATGTAGCCGCGTGTAAAGGTACCCTATCAGTGCTTCCACCTCTAGGTACATAAAGCTGAAGTAAGCCAGAAGCTATCTGCAGCAACTTGCTGAATCCAAAGAAAATAAAATATACCGTAAATAAGCAAAACGCGCCCCTAAAATCAGTTGTCACAAAACTGTAGCCACAAATCCTTAATATATAGTAAATTAAATCCTACCTAAGTGTTATTAGCGTCTAGATTGGAAAGGTGCTCAGTTGTGTCTGTAATCCAGATTCCAGGGAGCGAAGAAGGGAGAGTTAAACGTAATTGCCTGTTAGCTGTCAATCTCCTGTTTGTGGATGATAGGAGTGTGTGTTCTGTGGATGATGGGTGGAAGACATGCCTATGCAGCGCTTTGGCTGGCAACACTAGCACAGGCTTACTACCATACAATATACTACTGTCCGCTTAATCAGAGTGACGTCACTCACTAAGCAATAGTATGTGAACTGTGATGCAGGATACTAATACCAGCGCGTTTCAAAGGAAGCATCCATCTTCCAGAACAAGTTGCTTAAAAAATTGCTTCCTATAATGTAGGGTCTAGCGTGAGGAAATATATAGAAGAAAGCGGGCGCAGATCTAAGTGTAGGAGTCGTTAACAATCATGAGTCTGATGGTGGGTTTACACGTCGCGATATCGGCGTCCAACTCCGACCCAACTCTGACCAACCAAAAGTCACGTGGTTCGGGAGTTGGACCCGATATCGTTCACGCGTTGTACGGTTTGAACGTACAATGCGATGCTGGAACGATGCCAAAACGATATCGGGGTTGAATGAGCGTGCTATTCAACCACCCGATATCGGATGGCCGTTGTAGCCGCATCGTCCCGTGTGACAGCCCAACTACGATGTGTACGCCCACGTCAACCATTCACTCCCATGTTAACTGGTCATTCCTGGGTTGGGGGGCGTACACATCGTCGGGACGTTGTACCCCGATATCGGGCTGTCTAAACCGGCGATGCGATGGAAGGAAAAGCGCGCTCAAAAAGCGCGCTCCCGTGTCGTTGGCTCCGATATCGGGACGTGTAAACCCACCATTATAGAAACAAATAGGTTCTGCTAACCTTTTTAAAACTTTGTTTATAGCACATAGTGGAGGTTTGTCCAGGGTTCGAACAAGTCAGGCCTGCAGCTGAACTTTGGATCAAGCAGGTTCCTTTCTAGGTGCACCTGTTAGTAGATCAGTTTCGTGTGAAGTATCAGAAATCCTTACAGCTCTTCCAGGAGTGATTCAATACCCAATTGATGATTTCTGTTTTGAAATTTTTATTGAAAAGTCTCAAGATACAAATACAACGCATTTCGGCTATTAATTTATATAGATAGCCTTCCTCAGGTATAACAAAGAGCTTAAGAAAGAAGTGTATTTGAGACTAGATCTATCTAAAGACTACTGCTTAAGCTCTCTGTTATACCTGAGGAAGGCTATCTGTATAAATCAATAGCTGAAACGCATTGTATATGTATCTTGAGACTTTTCAATAAAAATTTCAAAACGGAAATCATCACATGGGTATCTGTATAAATTAATAGCCAAAACGCATTGTATATGTATCTTTAGACTTCTCAAGAAATTTTTTTAAATGGAAATCATCACTTGGGTTTTGGATCACTCCTGGAAGCGCTGTAAGGATTTTGGATACTTCACCCGAAACTGGTCTTCCACAACAAAGAAATCGACAGCCGAGGGCAATTAAGTTTGACTCCCGCTCCTGGCTCCAAGACTTCTCCCGAGCTGCACCAACTATCTGGAATGCTATACCCCAAGAAATTAGGACTATGCACAACTTGCATAGTTTTAGGTGCTCCCTAAAAACACATCTTCCCAGGGTTGCATATCACATTCCCTAATCAAAATCTTTTACATATAGTCCATTCACTATTTCTCTTAACATATTTCTCTGTCAAACTCCACTAGACCCAAATGCTCTACAAAGAATGACTGGTGACCACTCATGCAGCTTTTATCTATCCCCCATTTCCTCAAGATGGCTGGACCATCATTGTAAATAAGCCCCTGTACTTTGTGTCACATCACATCATTGTAGATTGTAAGCTCTTACGAGCCAGGTCATCATTAATTTTGCTGTAATTATTGTACTTTTGTACAACTGTTACTTACGACTGTTTGTATATGAACCTCTGAATTGTAAGGTACTGTTGAATATGTTGGCGCTACATAAATAAAGATAATTATTATTATTACTCTCCCTTCTTCGCTCCCTCGATTACAGACACATCTAAGCACATTTACAAGATGGACATTGATCAGATTTAGGAAGAATTTCATTAACTATATATGTAGGATTCAAGACAAACGTTTGTGACAATTGATTTTAGATGCATTTTTGCGCAGTTTGCCTTTTTATATATTTCCCTTTCTATTTTAATATCACATTTTACATGCTTTGAGAAGGAAAAAAAGATTCTGTAACTTATGCATGAAAAAGCATAACTATGTAGGTAATATACTTATTTCTGCAGTTGTGGATTATTGTCATGAGGACTTAGATCACTGTGTGAAGTCTGTCGATTTGATTTGTATGACACTAGTGTGACAGTCTGTGGTAGACCTCATGAATCATTCTGCAATGCCACGTACCTGAGATTCTTAAACCTGCCTAGAGGGGAGGAGTATATCAATACAATTTATCACTCTTTTCTTTCAGCACCAGTAGCGATCCTTAGTTATGTACCTTGAAATTCCTGCTAAGCTGCTCTGTGGTCAATGTTTTCCAAGGTCAAAAAAAGGTGACAAAAACTGTATATAAATGTAATCACAAAGAAAAGGATCTACATTTTTTTACCAACTCATAACATAGTTGCAGAAGCTCTTGAATGTGTTACTTTTATTAATTTGAATATACATTTATTCAAAAGGTAAAGAATATTTATACTGTGTTAGCCAGTAGATAGAAAAATATATTGCAATCTGAGAGTCCTCAGTGGTTGATGCCTTTTAATGGCTAACTGAAAAGACGGTAAGCATAGCAAGCTTTCGGGACACTATGGCCCCTTCGTCAGGTTGATAATGACACAGATTCTGAAGACACATACATATATTCTATACTTAAACAGGATGAGATGGTGCAGTAAATACGACAGGTGACCTAAAGCAGAGTCAGGCTGGGGGGGGGAAAAGGAGCTGGAAAAGTGAAACCAAAACTCTAAGGTAAGAGGAAGAAGTGTCAAAAGTTCATTGTCTTCTAACTTGAGTCTATTGCAAGATGTTATATCCCCAAATGCCCTTTCATTTTATATAAAAACGCATGAACCTGATATCCCCAAATGCCCTTTCATTTTATATAAAAACGCATGAACCTGATATCCCCAAATGCCCTTTCATTTTACATAATAACCCATGAATCCATGTGAAACATTCAAAAGTAACTTTTGTCACAAAAATTTAAACACTGGAATTTAGTTTAACAGTAGCTATACACATTAGAGGGTTGTACCTTTAATGTGTATGGCTAACGGTGAATTTCATATTATATGTCTATTTCATCTAATCACTATTTAATTTAGTAATTAAGGCTACGGTCACACATTTGCGTATTTTGCTGCGCTTTTTTGCGTGCGCTTTTTGCCGCGTTTTTCGGCCGCGCAAAAAAGCGCAACAAAATACGCAGGGGCTTTCACACACTGCGCTTTCTTTACTCCAGAAAGCGCAGCGATGTCACAGAGGGGAGGAAAAATCCTGCTTCCTCCTCCCCTCTGTGACAGCCCCATTAGATTTCACAGTGTATTAATATACACTGTGAAATCTAAATTAAACAGAGGCAAATGTATGGAAAATAAAAAAGAATCAATACTTCACCTGTCCGACGCCTTCTCCCGCTGTCTGGTGCCTTCTGCCACTCTCCGGTCTCCGGTTCCAAGTGAGAGGTGTACTGAGAAGACCTGTGGTGATGTCAGAGGGGGGGCGTTCCCGGGGCGTTCCCAGCGCTGATTGGCTGTTCGCGGTCATGTGATATGTATCACATGACCGCGAGTGCCCGGGAACGCCCCTCTGACATCACCACAGGTCTTGTCAGAAGAGATCTCACTTAGAACCGGAGACCGGATAGCGGCAGAAGGCACCAGACAGCGGGAGAAGGCGTCGGACAGGTGAAGTATTCATTCTTTTTTATTTTTCATTCACTTGCTTTTGTTTAATTTAGATTTCGCAGTGTATATTAATACACTGTGAAATCTAATGGGCGGCCACAGCTGTCAAAGAGGGGAGGAGGAAGCAGGATTCTTCCTCCCCTCTGGGAGAATACGCAGAAGTAGCTGCGTAAACAATTGACATATCAATTGTTTACGGAGCTGCGCTTTCTTCCGGAAAACGCAGTGCATATTTTTACGCAATGTCTGCACTGCAAAGTGAATTTCCCATTCACTTTGCAGGCAGACAAAAGGCACATTGCGTATTTTGAAAATACGCAATGTGTGAATGTAGCCTTAATCACTTTTCTAATATACTTCAATTAAAAACTGAATTGGTGGCTGAGAATGTAGAACGGCAATGAAAGGAGAAGTGGCGGCATAATAGAAGTTGTAGTCACTGCTACTGACACAGGTCGTCATCAGGGTATAGCAGTGAAAGATATTGTGGTAAGTGACCGCAGTGTTGCCCCCTAATGAGGCTGAATTTCAGAGCAAAATAGGAAGCAGTTAGAGTGAGCATCCTATGACAATCCATATGAGAATACCTAGTGCAAACGGAATGAGTAGAGAAGGAATTTGTAATTGAAGTGCATTCGAAAAGGGCTTAGATTATTAAATGAAACAGATTTATAGCATAAAATGCATTGTTAGTTTTGAACAACTTCTCTAATTAGGATTCGTAATTGAAAGAGCCATTTTCTAGTGAGTGATACCTGCAGCAGCACAGCAATTCCTACCTTAGTCCATATAGGCTGTTACAGTAGTTCAAACTTGACTAACATGTTCAATAACACTGGGCAACAACATATGATCTTTCTAGAAACATTTTAAAAATGTTCATGAGACATTCTTAAAGATAGTTTGGGTCAGAGATGAAAATTTCTCTTACTTCTGACTTCTTACCAGATTATTACTTTCATCGTTAAACTAAAAAAATTGTTTGTTGTTTCATTTCAACGGACGCTTCTGTTAAACTTGTCCATTTTATTCAACTTAAGGCTACTGTGTACAGCCCCCTGTTGAGGTGGATCTTTGAAGACAAAAGTCTGGGCACAGGGCCATGGGTGTTGGTGCAGCAAGCAGTTGAGGCATTCATGAAAAGGGTGGTAGAAGCAGTGGCAGCCCTAGTCCGACAGGAGGCCAGGAAGCTGGTAGCAGTAGGACTACAGGCTGCAAGCAGACAGGATACAGGAAAACTCTTCAAGTCTTAAAGAGAAGACATATGTGCGTGTCTTGGTGAGCCTTATGTAGGCCCAGGCAGACGATGGAACGCAGCAGACCACCTGCAAAGACCAAAATGGAGCACAACGGAGTTCAGCTGACCTGCGTGAAGGGAGCAAATCTGGGATTGAGGACTGATTTGAAACACAAATGCAAGTGAAGGGAAAGGGAAGTGAAAAGTGCTATTAACTGGATTCACCTGAAGCTGCTTGTTGCCAGGGAACGGATGTCTGTGGTCTGGAAAATAATACACTTGAACCAAGAATTTCCAGCACCAGACCAAATCTTCATATTCATGCTTTATTTGTGCATTACAAGCATAAAATAATCATGCAAAGGTAAGAGGGTCCTCCCTAGCTGGATACATTACGGACAATGTCCTTTGTCAACAGCATACAAAAGTGACACTCTACCCCCACTTAAATAGTGATTAAAAACACATGCAAATGAATGCACTTCTGTGGTACACAATTAGTGTACACACATAGCGAGATCGCTAGCGAGATTGCTGTTGCGTCACAGGTTTTGTGACGCAACAGCAACCTCGCCAGTGATCTCAGCAAGTTTGACATGTAGCAACAACCGGGCCCCCGCTGTGACATCGCTGATCGTGTCGGAATGGCCTGGACCATTTTTTGATCGTCGGGTTCCCGCTGGGCAGCATGCATCGGTGTGTTTGATGCCTAACAATGACCTCGTTGGCGACTCAGAACTCAGCCACGTAGGTCTGAGTAGTCAGACTAGCTGCTGTGTGACAGGGTCCCAACAACTGCCGAGGTCGTTATACAAGTCGCCGTATCGTTGCTGCATCGTTGAGTAGATCTGACTGTTTGACATCTCACCAGCGACCACGTATCACCAGGTCGTATCGCTGTCGGGATCGCTGGAACATCGCCAAGTATAAGGCACCCTTAATTATGGTTTAGGCAGAAGATACACCTACGGGTGCTTTCAAATCATGACTTTTGAGGAACCATGGCTGTCCGTTGTAAAACGGACAGCCACGGATCCGATTAGGTCCCCATGTTACCTTATGGGCACGGATCGATTTGGCCTAATTGCCATCTGATTTTTGTCAGATCCGATTTGTGTCCGATTTTTTGCTGTGCCCAAAATCGAAGACTGCTCCGATTTTGGACACAGCAAAAAATCGAACACAAATCGGATCCGACCCGATCCGCGGCCTTTAACATGGGGACCTATGGAGCATGGGTCCGAGAAAACACAGTATCGTTTCTCGAACCCGAGTTTAGTGTACTGAGAATGCTCAGTACACTACAACTGCTCTGTATCATCTAATTTCACTTCCACAATGTATATCCATACAGTGATATTAAGTGATATTAAGTAAAAGCAAGCGGTTAAAAATAAAACAAACTCTATTCTTACCTTCCAGCGATCCCCCGACACCTCCAGCAAGCTCCGGGTGTCTACAGGACCTGTCTTTACGTCACAATCCGATCTGCTGATTCCGACAACGATAACGATCCTTAGGGATCGCTGTTGCGTCACTTTGGGATCGCTAGTGAGATGTCAAACAGTCAAATCTCACCAGCGACTCAGCAACGATCCGCAATGATACAGAGGTCGTTGGTAATTGTCACTCTCGGGCGTAGTATTGAGGTCGTTGGTCGTTGTTCTTTTCAAACACATTGATGCAGCGTTCCCAGTGGGAGACCAACGACCTAAAAATGACCCAGAGCACTTTGTAACGATCAGCGATCTCACAGCAGGGCCTGATCACAGCTAAGTGTCACACATAACGAGATCGTTAGTAAGATCGCTGTTACGTCACAAAATCTGGGACTTTACATTGATCTCCTAAGTATCTCGCTATGTGTGACAGGGCTTTAGACTTGCAGGGATTTGCTTACAGTAGTGATAAGTTCAATAATAAAAGCGTCCTGTTAGGGAGGACCTTGTTTCCTTTGCATGATTATTTTATGCCTGTGTGGCGCCCCTATGGGAAGGCACCACAGGGAGGTAGTGCACCCTAAACAGAAGGTGTAGTGCCTCTGTAGTCATGGATATGGGGTTTCATACAGAGTCTGTCATAAGCACCCATACACTAGGCCACTTTAGGATAGGGGACTGTATATTCAGTAGGTCCCAGGAGGTGGAGCCTAGAGTAGAGTGGGAGACTTGAGTGACAGTGAGTGACAGTTAGAGTCAGTCAGCGAGTGAGTCAGCAGGAAGACGGATGTGAGGAGACTGGGTCCATGACAGGAGGCCACTCTTTGGAGAGAGATGACCCAGACACCAGAGGGGACAAGTCAGGACCGGTTGGAGCCGGCTGGGGAGTCCGGGGTTGATACCGACATACCGTAGCCGAGGCAGTCAGTCGGTCTATCCCTGACAACAAACCAACAAGCTGTGGGACCGACTTAAGGGAGCCATAGCGCCACAGACTGAATCCCTACCAAAGTTCCAAATTGGGTCCAGGACACTTTAGGGAAAGGGCCGAATTCCTGTGGCGGGAGATTACTCTTCTGTTGCTCCCGTCCGTACCGGTAAGGAACCGACTGAACCTAACAGTAGCAGACCAGGGGACTGGCGTGTGGTTAAAGAGAGTAAAGAGGAACCCAGAACCAGAAAGCTATTGCAAAGATACCACTGACAGACTCTGCAGAGACTCCTCAAAATCTGTGGCTACAACCCCGTAAAACCGGACTGTATCGTGTACTGTTTTCATCTGGTGACAGTAAAGACCTTCTTGAGCTGATATGAGGTCTTTCCTCCTTCTCTCTGCTGCCCGGAGGGCTCCCACAGCATCAAATCGGTGAGGACTACTACTCCCCTTATCGCACCCCGCTGCCCTGAGGTAAAGCTCCACCTGTGGAGAGCTGTACTACTCTGAGCTGCACCTCCATCACCTCAGCGGCCGGCCGCAGTGCTGGTATCCACGTTACCAGGAACCACAGGTGGCATCACGTTACCGTTTCCCCATCCACCATCATCATCCCCCATCATTTCTGCCATTGAGGGTCCAGGGCACGGAACAAGGAGCCGACCAGCCGTAATCCTCCATCAAAGTGACCATCATCCCCGGTACTCCCTACCCTGTTGACCAACTCAATCCTGGCGTCACGAACAGGATCCCGTGCCCGGTAAAACCGGGTACTGTGTGCCTAGAATTGGACTTTATTGACTGTTTTGTGAACTGTAAAATCGGGCCACCATTACTGTGCCACAGAAATTCAACTACGTCACAGAGCGGGTGAAAAAGAGCAGGAAGATAAGCCCCGCTGCTCCGCTCTGCCGCAGGTCAACGAAGTGTAGTGGTGGGCTCCGAAAAGGCCCGAAAGACTGTCCTACTCAACTTCTCTGAAAGGCGGGACTAACTATGTAAATGACTATGTGCTGGGCCAGGAGCGTGCCTCGGCCCCTCACCAAAGTAGGCCATGCAAGAGGCACCAAATTGTCTCCCCACCCCCCTTGCCATCAAACAACCAAGGGGGCAGGTCGAGAACCGAACCGGAGAATCCAGCGAGCATACAGCCTGGAGAAGAGGAGGCCGCCGAACCGGAAAACCTGATCCGGTTCACCGAGGAGCCCGACCTGACTATGGAGGAATTCGAGGAAGAAAGATCCAGCCACCAGGAGAGTTCCGGGGAGCAGGACCGAGAGGAAGGAACAGCCGGTGGCGCAAAGGCGTCCGGGCCCCGTGAGCTATGGTGGGCCGATCGCCTCAAACCCGGTTTGGTTTAACACTCGCGGACGAGTGTAATTCACCAAGGGGGTGTGTGGATCCCCAATGGGAAAGGGCCACAGGGAAGTACTGTACCCAAACAGAAGGTGTAGTTCCTCCATAGTCATGGATATGGGGTTTAATACAAAGTCTGTCATAAGCACCCATACAGTAGGCCACCTTAGGATAGGGGACTGTATATTCAGTAGGTCTCAGGGGGTGGAGCCTAGAGTAAAGTGGGAGACTTGAGTGACAGAGTCAGTCAACGAGTGAGTCAGCTGGAAGACTGACATGAGGAGACTGGGTCCGTGACAGGAGGGCACCTCTGTGGAGAGAGGTGACCCAGACACCAGAGGGGACAAACCAGGACTGGTTGGAGCCGGCTGGGGAGTTCGGGGTCGACACCGTCATACCGGAGCCGAGGAGTCAGTCGGTTTATCCCTGACTGCAAACCGACAAGCTGTGGGACCGACATAAGGGAGCCATAGCGCCACGGACTGAATCCCTACCTCAGTTCCAAATTGGGTCCAGGACACTTTAGGGAAAGGGCCGAATTCTGGTGGTGGGAGGATTACTCTTCTGTCGCTCCCGTCCGTACCGGTAAGGAACCGACTGTACCTAACAGTAGCAGACCAGGGGACTGGCGAAAGGACTCTTCAGTGTGGTTAAAGAGAGTAAAGAGGAACCCAAACCCAGAAAGCTATTGCAAAGATACCACTGACAGACTCTGCAGAGACTCTTGAAAATCTGTGGCTACAACCCCGTAAAACCGGACTGTACCGTGTACCTGTTTTCATCTGGTGACAGTAAAGAACTTCTTGAGCTGATCTGGTGTCTGTCCTCCTTTTCTCTGCCGCCCGGAGGGCTCCCATATTATCAAATCAGTGAGGACTACTACTCCCCTCATCGCACCCCGCTGCCTTGAGGTAAAGCTCCACCTGTGTGGAGCTGTACTTGTCGTGCCCCAGGCCCTGGGGTACTCGGGTATCAGGCTCGGTGGATGTTTTCATGGGGATGTCACAGGTGGCAGCGCCTGATCCCGTGGCCTGGGTGACACTTCAAAAAGGGGTGTATGTACTCGGGTCACCTGTTTGCAAAGATATTACTCTCTGGCTATTACTCTGCATAAACATAATCTAACTCAGCCCAACGGGGACCGGTACTAACTACGGGGTCCGGCGGTAACATATTGTCCAGCACAGTCCAGTGTGAGTTATCACCGCTATATATCACACATCATCAACCAAGGGGCAACAAAAGTTTAAAATAAAAGTCTATGGATCTCCTTGGTCCATAACACACAGGGGCACTGCTCATTATTCAGGGATGCAAAAAGGGGAAAAATAAATGGAAAGAATGAATGGAAAAGGGGCTATATACAGTTCAAGTCTCTACAACAGGAGTCTTATTGTTGGCGGGATATTCGAATAGCGAACCAGCCTAAGGGACCTGGATGTCTTTCAAAAGAACCCTGTCCACGCTGCAGGTACGATTTAACGTCTCTTCTTGCGAAAAAGATGTCCTCCTGAAGTCTGGGTTCATGTAGGGATCCCCATCCTTCGTTGTGGTAAACAGAAATAACAGTTCCTTGGCGGCTCAACTCCAATGAAAGAGGGGGCTGTGCTCGTGCTTCATCTCAAAGTCGCCGGGTTGCTTGTTCTTTTTGGAGCCATTCTTCTCTGCGTCTTTGTCTTGCCAGTTGATCTCCCTGGTTCAAGGACGACTGGTATTGTGGGGGTGGTGAGTTGCCGGTTGGGACTTTGGACAACGCTCTGGTCTCCGCTGAGCTCACAATGTTAGGGGTACCTTGCTGCTGCCGCTGCCATGCGGACCACTATGCAGCTTCTGGGGTGCTCCCTCCTGAGGCTCCTTCTATGTCCTCCAATTCCTCAAAGTCAGTCTCGTCTTCTTCTTCCTCAGCTTCGATGACAACATCTGGCTCTGTAGGGGACGGTCGCGCAGGCTCCAGCTGGAGACAGCTGTGGGAACAGGACGGTGGTTCTACGGGGGCTTCAGCCTGAGTACCCGAGTCCTGGGTCTGGACGGGTGGCGGTACGGGTGGTAAGGAGGCACGGTACTCCATGACTGCCTGCACTGCTACCGCTGCCTCCCGCACTTCTCGGCCTTCTCTCATCGTTCTCAGCTCACAGGCTCTCTCCACGCTCCACCGTAGGCACACCCATGCCAGGGCATCCTCCATGTCCTGGCGGAGCCGTCCAAATGCATCTCTCCAGTAGTCGGCATCACCCTCTAGTGTTAAGAGGGATGCCGCTGCCGGGTCTCCTTGTGCGGCTCTGGCCTGTTCTTTGACCTCACTCTGGGGCACCACATACTACTCTGAGCTGCACCTCCATCACCTCAGTGGCCGGCCGCAGCGCTGGTATCCATGTTACCAGGTACCACAGGTGGCGTCACGTTGCCGTTTCCCCATCCATCATCATCATCCCCCACCATCCCCGCCATTGAGGGTCCATGACACAGAACCGGGAACCGACCAGCCGTGATCCCAAATCGAAGTGACCATCATCCCCGGTATCCGAGTACCTCCTACCCTGTCGACTGACTCACTTGTAATGCACAAATAGAGCATGAAAATGAACATATGGTCTCGTGCTGGAAATTCTTCGTTCAAGTGACTGATTTGACACACCACCTTAAAATAACCCACTACCCTATACATTTCTAATGTATGCTAATACGATATGATGCTACCCCTTTGCCTTTTACTGCCTTCTTTGCTCAAATCAACATTTTGCCCTGCCCCTCCTGCCTCCAAGGTGGCTTTACCAGTGACATGGAATGATCAGTGGGAACTCTAAACCACGTTTCATCGGCATTTCTTAATGCACAGCACAATAAAAGCTGGAAACACCACTGTACTCCCCCATGGTACTTTGGTGGCCTACTTTGACGCAAAAGAAAGAAAACTCCTTTTTTTAAAGCAAAATAGCCAGTGGCAATAAAATGGAGGACAGCATGTATTGTGAATATATTTTACAATTGTATACTTATTTTTTTAATTCTCAGGTGAAGAGTCTTTTAAGTCCTTGTAAATGATACAGATTAAGTATGATGTCCTTATTGTACTCCTATTGTATCTGTATTGTTGCTGTATTTATTCACCTGTATTTCATCCATATTATTTCTCATTACCTAGGCTCAACTTCAGATCGACAGACTACATATGTGATGTTTCAGTCTTCAGTGGCCTTTTTGGAAATAATATGATTACAACAAATACTAGTGCATCTCAATGAATTAGAATATCATAAAAAATCAATGTAATATTGCCATGTTTCAGGGCGTTTTAGGAAATCCTGAAACACATGACTAATAAATCAATATTATATTCACCCGTTGATGTCTCGTGGAATACGGCAGCACGGTTTTTAACCCTTCATTTTCCCTACTTTAAAGGAAAACTGTCAGATCAAAAATCCACATGTAACTAATATAATTTTCTAATTCCTTGCTCTAAACTCTCTCTATTTATGTATTTCTTTTATTTATATTCCCCTCCTATCTTCTGTAAACTTTAAATAAAAAGAATCATTCCATCTGTCTCTCACAGTGAATGATCCTCTTAGGCTGGCTTCACACCACGGTGTAATCCGGTCCGGGGCTGTCCGGTGTAAACCAGACAGCCCTGGACCGGTTTTTGGCCCCATAGTAGCCTTAGGGGGCGGATGGAGCCGGATGGCAGCTCTCTGCCATCCGGTTTCATCTCTGCGGTGGAAGCCAGGAGAATTCAGATTATTCTCTCCGGTCACAAAAATGTTGCTTGCAACATTTTTGTGTCCGGGGAGAAAAATCTCTCCAGTTTGCCGGATCCCGGATTCGCCCCGACTCTCCCGGATCCTCCCGAATCCGGGGCAATCCGGGGCTCCCTAACATGGGAACCTATGGGGGCGGATTGCCCCGGTCCGGGAGGATCCGGGAACCGGACACTGGCGGCTGCACCCCGCTGTTCTTTCAGGACCGCAGCTAGCTCCCTGCGAGCCACGGTCCTGAATTATTAGCAGCTGCAGCTGCGTCCGGCTGCACACAGGACCGGAGGGCATATTTGGCCCTCCGGTTCTGTGTGCTGATCCGGTCCGGGGCTGTCTGGGTCATCCCGGACAGCCCCGGACCGGATCACACCGTGGTGTGAAGCCAGCCTTAGTTCTCTGCTATCCACTCCCATACATGAACATGCATGTCGCATCACAGCACAGGAGATCAGTAAGGTGGGGCTGTATTCTCCTCTCTTTTCTCTATGAGCAGCATCACAAGAGGTGAACTACAACACAGAAATTGTCACAGCAAAGCAGGGTATCTGCTTTACAGAAACAGATGGAGTCTAGATAAGGCAGACCTGCAGAAACTCTCTCCTTCCATGGTGATATCAACTGAACAGACCTGTAAGTGAAACCTGACACTGCACTGTTAGCAAAGGCAGGAGAGAGGAGAGAGCTGCTGAGAGGGAGTGCATAATTACATGACAGTTTATACAGCATTGGACTAATTGTGTCTGCATATAATGGGACAGGACTAATGCAGTAGCTCTCTGCAGGGTCTGACAATGCTGATAACATGGAAACGACAAATGGTACAATAATGATTTTACATGTTTTTAAGATGTCTGCCCAGGCACTATTCAAGGGTAATATTAGTATCATACTGAAAAATGACCTGACAGTGTCCCTTTAATTTTCTGAGAAAATGACCTTTGGGTTTTCATTGGCTGTAAGCCGTACTCCTCAACATTAACAGAAATAAACACTTGAAATAGATCACTCTGTTTGTAATGACTCATATAATATATGTGTTTCACTTTTTGTGTTGAATTACTTAAATAAATTAAGTTTTTGATGATATTCTAATTCATCAAGATGCACTAGTATCTTCATAGAACATCCTGCATACCTTGTTTTAATATCCCGCTGAAGGGCAGATGGATAGATAGATAGATAGATAGATAGATAGATAGATAGATAGATGCAAAAAAAGAGAGGGGTGCATCACTGCCAATTATTTTAGGGTGCAATTCTACCAGGTTCTCTTCCAAACCTTTCCTACATACGTACATAGGAAGAAAATGTAGCAGCACTCCTGGTTTAGATGAACAAAATAGCTTTTAATCCGGCTTAGGGTACATCAGGAGACGTTTCAGGCTCAAACGCCCTTCGACTAGCAGCCACTAGAGAGGGGGTGACAGGGTTAAATGCCTTAAGGAAAAGGAGTTGAGATGGATCAAGGAATTGGGAACATTAAAACCTAATGGTCTTAATGCGGATTACAAGTTTTTTTGATATGTAGATAGATAGATAGATAGATAGATAGATAGATAGATAGATAGATAGATAGATAGATATGCTAAGGAGACTATTAAAAAGGACATAAACACTAACACAATCAGTCATATTAACCCATTTATAAAAAGGCCATTTTAATTCAGGCTGTTTCCCCTTCTACTTTGTATACAAAAAGCCTGTATTAGATGTAAAACCAACAAATCCAAGCTCTTTAGCGAATTCTCCTCATTCCCATTCCAGTTGGACATTGAGAAGATCAGGCGATAAAGGCATTTATTTAAGGTCTCACACAACTATTACTCTGAGAAGCTTTAGGAAAGTCTTGCAGAATGATAAATAGATATTTACTTCTGTCTTTTTGTTTTTCATTTTTTATTTATTGTCCTATTAACACATAAAGGAAACAGGGGAGTTCAACACTGCAGGACATCTCTGATGAGCCCTGCAGCGACAAATATTAACCACATGGTTATGGAACTATGCATCTGTCTCGCATCAATTGTACTACAGCATATCCAGAATTAGTGGATCATTGAAGATGGACTTGATCATACTGAAGTGTCTTATCATCGAAAGGGTTTTTTACTAAATTGCTAAGCAACTGAAGATTTGAGAGACTTCAAATAATTTACTATTAGAGTGAAAATAATCATAGTGTATTGTTTGATAAAGGTGGTTGGTACATACATTCAGGTTGTTACACATAAAAATGAAATAGATTTTATGCATTATTTTAAGATCTTGCACTATGATTAAATGGGTGGTACCCTCTGGGCCATTTATAGGATATTAACAGAATATGCCATAAATGTTCAATAAACTGGGGTCTCCAACCGTGGGACTCATATTTATCAGAAATTTATGGCATAATCTGTTGACATGCAATAAATATCCCAGGTGGGACAACCTTAAATCTTAGGGGAAAAAGTGAAGAAATCGCTCATTCAATTGTGCGCTGAATGATGAAATCTGTCCTTTGTATGCAATGAGTGATGTTTCAAATACTGCTGGCCATCTGGAAATATATTCAAGAAAATACAGTTGGTCTGCACATTCAAAAAATAGATAAAATCTTCAAGTTTTAATCCATAAGTATCAAACAATTAAAATCCACATTCTGGTAATAGAAAAACACTCTTACGCATTGACTTTTGACTGTGACACATCCAGTGCCAAAAAAGTGTAAGAGTGTTTTTTCTGGTACTAGCAGTTTTGATTTGTTTGATACTTATGCAATAAAATGTTTAGATTTTATGTATTTTATGGATTCACCGATCAATTTTATTTTTTTATATATATATTTTAAATCTTAAATTAAATCTGTAAAAATGTCTATGGGTTTATGTGGACCTTCTAGTGCACTAACCTGTGTGAATGATATATAGCTATGGTGAGAGGACAGTAGAAAGGTACCGTTACACATCACAACATTGCATGCAATTTCACTGGCAATTTGCTGGTTGCAGTGAAATCATGGACACATTGTTACATTTGTACACGGCAACAAAATAGAACAATGTGTCCATGATTTCACTGCAACTAGCAAATTGCCAGTGAAATTGCATGCAATGTTGCGACGTGTAATGGTACCCTAAAGTTCTGCCAAGTTCTCAATTTAAACCTCAATGTAAGGAGTTGGAATGCAAGTCGCGTTCCTCCATGAAGACAGCAACCACACTTTTGCATTGTGTTATGTGGCTTTGTAAATCATGTATTTTGTGAACTGTGAGGGCTATTCTCAGATGATCGGCGCTACATTGAAGAAGGCAGAGTATGGACAAATGGCCAGCCTCCTTAACAATGAAGGTATGGGGTTATCATCAATGGCGTGTGACGGAATGCAACTTTCCCTTTTGGCGAATGAGTCTCCATGTCAGTTTCCACTGCAGTCTGGTACTGGCCTGCCAAAGGCAACAGCAAAATAGTACAATCTGCCCCACACAAGTCCACACACCCAGCCATGACCACAGTTTTATTGTAGAGTGCCGGGGCATCCAGGGTCAATTCCTTGCTCGTGACTACTGCCCTGCGCCACCCTACACCTACAAAGGCATGTGGATTTTCCCACAATAGCTAGCACATATTAGACTCCAGTATAGAATAGCATAGTAGCAAGGAGAGAGTGCATGAGTTAAAGTTGTCAAAGTTCATTGGTGTACAGCTGACAAGGAAAGGTCAGGGCAGGCAGAAGACTGGCAGACTAGGTCAAATAAAAAAGCCTGGTTAGTAACTGGTAATCTGGAACAAGTGACCTTAGTACACAGTGTAATCCAGTGGCAAACATATCATTGGTACAAATTGTGCAGTTGTGCTGGGGCCAGAGAGGTAAGTGGGGCTCATTTCTACCTCCAGGCAGGTAGAATTATGCATTACGATGATCTCTTGAGCTGGAAAAGGCCCATATATTGTTCCTGCACAGGGGCCCTTTTCTGTTTGGGTTGACCAGTGGTGTTTCTAATGGTCCTTATAATCCAGACTTCTTTCTCTGATAGAATTGATCAGTCAAGATCAAAATTCTCAATTCTGAAGTAAAATCTGTATTCAGTGAAGACTTTCCCATTACCGAGATAGGAGGTGACAGCTGTTACTGAGGAGATTCTATAATGATGAGAGGAGGGGGCGGAACTCTGCCTCTAACACCTCCCTCTGCCTCTAGATTCTCTATTCCCCTGTCATCATAGAATCTCATCTGTAGCAACTGCCATGTTCTATCTCAGAAAACAGATTTTAGGGTGCTTTCACACTAGCGTTTTTTTCAAATCGTGGCAGATGCGGTGAAAAAAACGAATCTGCCGCGATTACCGCATACCGGCTGCACTTGCGGCACGGTTGCGGCGTGGTTGCGGCAAGCCCCATACAATGTATAGGCGGGCTTGCGGCAGGTGCGGCAAGTGCGGTTTTGGCACTTGCGGCAGGTGCGGCCGCGAAAAAACCGCGGCTGACCGCAAGTGCAGCCGGTATGCGGTAATCGCGGCAGATGCGTTTTTTTCACGATTTGAAAAAACCGCTGATGTGAAAGGGGCCTTACTTCAGAATTGAGAATTTCTAATAATGAATGGCAGAGAAATAAGCAAATTTGTCTGATAGGATATATTACAAAGTTGCTTATATTTATGTGACTAATTGATAAGTGAAATAAGAATTGAAATGACGGTTTCACTTTAAATGAATAAAACCTAAGTTGTACTGAATCTTTACCCCCCAAAAATATACCGTATATAAATTTGCTCAGCTTCCCCTGATCAATAACATGATACCTGCAGATTGCACTGTATTTTCCCTATGAAGGGTTCGCTGTAAGGTAAAATTTGTTATTATAGTGCACTGTATGACCAAAGTATTTGTGGTGTCAGCCAATTTGTCAACATGTCAAATGACTTTCTAGAAATACCCTGGTCAAAAATAAGTGGTGTTATTATGAAACAGAAATGCCTTGAAGCAACAACATATCATATGTGAAGCAGCAGGTTGTACAAACTCAGAAGAAGGACAGTAAGCAGTGAAGTGTGTGGCATGTAAAAATAAGCTGTCTTTTGTTGCAAATTTCACAGCCAAATTCCAAGATGCTGCTGATTTTAGCTTTTCCATAGTCATGCAACAAACTGGAGACCATAATCACATCGGTGTTCTGCTACTTACTCACATTTATGTCATACAACATAGTGAAAACAATGCCGCAGCAGTAAATGGACTATATAGCACCCAGTCTGCTCTAAGACAACTTTCCAAAAGAGCAGTCAAATCAATGACACTTCGTTTTATTTTATTTTTTTTATTGCAAATTAACCCCTTCATAATGTCATGATTTTCCAATTTTGCACTTTTGTTTTTTCCACGCCTTCTTCCAGGAGTTATAACTATTTTGATTTTGCATCCCCATAGCACTATGAGGACTTGTTTTATGTAGAATGAATTGTATTTTTGAACAACATCATTCATTTTATCATGTGAAAAAATTCCAAGTGGGGTGAAATTGCCAAAACAAAAATGCAAGACCACAATATGGTAAAGCTGAGCTTTCAGTATGACTCTCCACGTCAGTATGAATGCGTAAATCCAAACAAATTCACCATTGACTGATTGGATTAATTTATTTTATATTTTTTATATATTTTAATTTTTTTTATTCATTTATTTTTTTCTTTAATGGGGCAAAAGGAGGTGATTTGAACTTTTGTGGACTTATTTTTTTTTTCATAGTATTAAACTTTTTTCCACTTGTTATTGTATTTACTAGTCCCCTAAGGGTGCCTTCACACTGCAGCGTGATCCGGTCCGGGGCTCTCCGGGATGACCCTGACAGCCACGGACTGGATCAGCACACAGGACTGGAGGGCTAATATGCCCTCCGGTCCGGTGTGCAGCCGCACGCAGCTGCAGCCGCTGACAGGTCAGGACCACGGCCCCGCGGTCCTGACTTATCAGCAGCGGGAACTGCATGCGCTGCACACCGGACCGGAGGGCATATTAGCCCACCAGTCCTGTGTGCTGATCCAGTCCATGGCTGTCAGGGTCGTCCCGGAAAGCCCCGGACCGGATCACGCTGCAGTGTGAAGGCACCCTTAGGGGACTTGAAGCTGCAGTCGTCCAATCATTTGTGCTATATGGAGCAGTGCATCAGCAATACTGTGTACAGCAGAAATAATAATCTCCTATTAATACCAGCTTGTAGCCAGATTTCACAGACGGATCGTAATGACAGTCACAGGGGTCATCAGTTGACACCTAACTGTCTTGACGACCCACGGCTAAAGACATCAGCCGTCATGTGCAGGGAAACATGCGGGCTTAATCTCGGTATAAAGCCACCTGGTTTTGGTGCTTGGTATATTGCCTCTGCCCCTTCATTCTGAATTCAATGGTGTTAAAAATTATGGGAGCCACTTTTTGGTGGATTTCTTCTTTAACATCATTTTCTCTTCACATGTGTTTCCAATTGTGCTTCAAGCTGTTGCAAATCTATTAGCTACAGGGAACAGTTTTTTATCCAATCTATGGTGATAGCAAAAATATGAAATATGAAATATTTGTAATGTGTGTGTATATATATATATATATATATATATATATATATTTATATCGCATATCAGTCACCATTAAATCTTAGAGTAGAACTTTTTCGAAAAAAGGGAAGTTAAATTTCAGATTAGATCTGTGGTACCAAATAAAGGTTTACATATCATCAGATACCCTTTCTGTAGGCACGTAATCTTTGATCTTAGTTGAAAACTAATGGTTGCGTAGAAAGTATTAAAGGAGCTCTCCAGGAATGTAAAAATAGTGCTTGAATATCTGAGGGCAATAGACAAGCAGACTTTTCAATCTTTTCCAAGGTTTAAATTAATTAAATATGCTCCTATATTGTGTTTCATCTACATTGGTTGGTAATATATGCTTCTTCATGAGCTTTCTGGAGTACATATACTTAACGGATCCGTTAACGCATGGCATAGACTGTGAGCCCTCGTGGACAGGATCCTCTCCCGTCGTGTATCAGCAAGCATTGACTGCTCATGTGTACTGTACCTGTCGTTGTTACCCCCACTTCTTATGTAAAGCGCCATGGAACCAATGGTGCTATATAAATAAATAATAATAAAATAAAAACCTATATGTACCATGTGTTTCCCATAGGGTTTCACGTTAAAAAAACGGTTGCTGTTTCAAAAATGCATAGCATTTCAGTGCACTTTTGACACTGCGTTTTTTGCATTGGAGCCTATGGATCCATTAATGGATCAGTTTTTCAACATTTTCAACTTTGAAAAACTGATGGTTTTAACAGATCCAGTGCCCAAGTGTGACCCTAGCCTGAAGGGCCCTTTACACGCATCAATGTCTCAGCGATATGACCAATGATCCGACTTGACCTAGATCACTGGAACGTCGTTAATTGATCGCTAGTGAGGTGTCACACGTACAGATATCGCAAATGATGCAGCAACGATTCCGTGACAAGCGAATGACACTTGCTTTCGTTTGATCGCCTACATCCTTCAGTTCTGAATAGGCGAAGTCGTAAATGACATCGTTATCAAGGTGTCACACACACTGATGCAGAAGTTTGGACGGACAATCAACGACTGACTTAAGGTCATGATCATAAACCTCCAGTCAACGATGAGCCGAGTTATCGCTGATCGTATGTACGTGTCACACGCAATGACGTCTTACGACATCGTAGCAACGCCCCAAAAGCCGTGACGTATCAAAGATATCATTAACGATATAGTATTGTGTAACGTGCTTTTAATTATATATGCTTCCCTGTGGTGTTACACTCAGAGATAACACCCACATTCCTGAGTATTCCATTATTCTTAGAGTAAATTTTAACAATAAGCATATTGGACATTTAGCTCTTAGGCCCCTTTTTGCATATTGTAGGAAAACCTACTTAAAGGGAAGCAACCATCAGGATTTAACCACCTGTAAATCAGTGCAAACAGTGTGCAGCATCAATCAGTATTTATTTTTTTTGTATTTTATTCTATCCTTGTAGGCATGGCAGTCTGATGTTCCCTTTAATCCCTTCATGACCCATGACATTATACAACACGGTTTGATGTGACCTTCGGCACGTCAATTACTGACAGCGGAATCCAAATCACCCGTGGCGGGGAACACGCTGTTCCCTGCCTGCACTTGAGCTCTCACATAGTATCGCGAGATCTCTGGTGCTCACGTGACAGCCCAGGCTCCTAGCTTGACCCCAGAAGATGTCACGTAGCACTTCCAGTGAGTGGTTGGCAAGCGCTGCCAACCACTCTTATGCGCAATTCTGACAGATACCGATGTGCTGCAGCTCATCGGTATCTGTCAGAAGCAATCGACCACTGCAGTGCTGTGGCGCCCTATGGGGGTATGTAAAATAATAATCAGCAAATAAAGTTATTACAAACATGTAAAAAAAAAAAAAAAAAAACATAAACTTTCAAATCACCCCCCTTTTCCCCATTCACAATAAAAGTATAAAAAAAATAAAAAATATACACATGTTTGGTATCTCCGCGTTTAGAATCACCTGATGTATCAAGATATAAAATCAATTAATGAGAGGCGTAAACTGCATAACGAAAAAAAAGGTCCAAATGCCAAAATTGCGTTTTTGGTCGATGCAACATCGCAATAAAATGCAATAACGGGCGATCAAAACAGCGCATCCACCCAAAAATGATATCATTACAATCATCAGCTCAAGACGCAAAAATAACCTATCGCACAGCCCCAGATCCCAAAAAATGAGGACGCTACGGGTCGCAGAACATGGTGCAATAAGTGCAATTTTTTTTTCAAACTTTAGAATTTTTTTTCACCACTTAGATACCAGTAAAGATATACATGTTTGGTATCTATGAACTTGTACCGAACCTGAGGCATCACACCATCATGTCAGTTTTACCATATAGTGAACATGGAAACAAAAAGCTATTGCGACAAAAAACAACAGTACACTGCAGTAAAAATATTAAAATGCAAGTGCAGTATAAAAATGGTATAACAAATACAGGGTACTTAGTTAATCCGTTTTTTTGCGCAGAAAAAGTTATTTTAAGCCACGTCACTATCTTCAAAGTGTACCCATCTCAGACGCGGTCCTAACTGTTGTATTAAAAACCTGACTGGAGTGAATACTTACCAGTAAACAGGAGCCAGCATGTGACCAGTGTCTGAAGTGGAATGAAGGCGACGGGGCTCTATGTGTGCAGGGCCCAGAGAGGGGCGGGAACTCCATCTCTTGCATGGCAAGAGGCAATTAATTATAACACAGATGAGTCCTGCACACAGAGAACAGGTCTGTAAGAAACTGTTCACACCGCCAGCATAATTGGAAACAAAAAGCTATTGCGACAAAAAACAACAGTACACTGCAGTAAAAATATTAAAATGCAAGTGCAGTATAAAAATGGTATAACAAATACAGGGTACTTAGTTAATCCGTTTTTTTGCGCAGAAAAAGTTATTTTAAGCCACGTCACTATCTTGAAAGTGTACACATCTCAGACGCGGTCCTAACTGTTGTATTAAAAACCTGACTGGTGTGAATACTTACCAGTAAACAGGAGCCAGCATGTGACCAGTGTCTGAAGTGGAATAAAGGCGACGGGGCTCTATGTGTGCAGGGCCCAGAGAGGGGCGGGAACTCCATCTCTTGCATGGCAAGAGGCAATTAATTATAACACAGCTGGCTCCTATTTACTGGTAAGTATTCACACCAGTCAGGTTTTTAATACAACAGTTAGGACCGCGTCTGAGATGGGTACACTTTGAAGATAGTGACGTGGCTTAAAATAACTTTTTCTGCGCAAAAAAACGGATTAACTAAGTACCCTGTATTTGTTATACCATTTTTATACTGCACTTGCTTTTTAATATTTTTACTGCAGTGTACTGTTGTTTTTTGTCGCAATAGCTTTTTGTTTCCAATTATGCTGGCGGTGTGAACAGGTTCTTACAGACCTGTTCTCTGTGTGCAGGACTCATCTGTGTTATAATTAATTGCCTCTTGCCATGCAAGAGATGGAGTTCCCGCCCCTCTCTGGGCCCTGCACACATAGAGCCCCGTCGCCTTCATTCCACTTCAGACACTGGTCACATGCTGGCTCCTGTTTACTGGTAAGTATTCACACCAGTCAGGTTTTTAATACAACAGTTAGGACCGCGTCTGAGATGGGTACACTTTGAAGTTAGTGACGTGGCTTAAAATAACTTTTTCTGCGCAAAAAAACGGATTAACTAAGTACCCTGTATTTGTTATACCATTTTTATACTGCACTTGCATTTTAATATTTTTACTGCAGTGTACTGTTGTTTTTTGTCGCAATAGCTTTTTGTTTCCAATTATGCTGGCGGTGTGTGAACAGGATCTTACAGACCTGTTCTCTGTGTGCAGGACTCATCTGTGTTATAACATATAGTGAACATGGCGACTAAAAAACCCCAAAAAATACACGTGTAATTGCACTTTTTTTGCAATTTCACTGCACTTGGAATTTGTTTGCAGTTTCCCTGTATACTATATGGTAAAATAAATTATTGCAACTGAAAGTACAACTCGTCCCACAAAAAACGAGACATCCTATTTCTATATTGACGGAAAAATAGAAAAGTTATGGCTCTTGGAAGCAGGGAGCAAAAAACGAAAATGAAAAACGAAAAATTCCCGGTCATGAAGGGGTTAAAGGTACTCACAGCTCAAGATCTCTCATGACACAAGAATTCACATTATCTAGAATCCTTTCTTTTAGTTATATATAGAGGGCAAATGAAAGGGTTGTTGTCAAGACCAATCTTCAAGAGAGCACTGTTCCACTGTATACAACCTTCTATAGTGTATTCCTCAGTGACGTAACTTGAAGCTCATGGACCCTCATGCAAAAGCTCCAACGGGGCCCCGATTATTGCAAGTTATTAAGAGCAATAATCTTTTTTATTGACCAAAGGGACTTGGGCCTCCTAGGCTCCAGGGCCTGGGTGGGATTGCAACCCCTGCACTTCTTGTAGTTACGCCACACTGTGCCAAGCTATGCACTTTCTGCAAGCTGACAAACTACTAATAATAACAGCAGGTAGCTAATGCTTTATCTTATAAATATATTGCCTAATTATCTAAAGGCAGTAAAATACACTATATTTACCACTGTACATATTTCCTATAATAGTTGGCTGTACTATATAGAAAAATAAAAGCCAAACTTTAAGATTCTTAATGGCTAATACAACTCTTAGTCATATATTAAAAACATAAGAGTCCTCATTAGTATTTAATAAATGAAAATAGGTCTTAGAAAATAGAGCATGAAATATGGTGACAGTTACTTGTTTTAAATTCTGGGGTATAAGTGAAATAAAACTCAGAACAAGATGTGGAAATTTAAATAAAACGTTACGACAAGAAGAATCTTGGTGGTTGTCTTAATATTTTCAGTATAAGTGACTTGATTAACGTTTTACCTCTTCTTCTTTTATGAATACTTAGCAAGCTATGTGTACAGTACTTTATAAAGGAATTCATACAGTAATTAACATGATTAACAGTGAAGGGTGAATACTAAAGTATTCAAGTATTAATTATTCTCATTGAATATTTGATACTATTCATGTATTTGTCACAAATAAAGAACATAGTGCAAATCAAGAGCAAACTCAAACAATTTTATGGCAGACCCTTCAAGGAGACCTGGGAGAACTGCTTTAAAAATGCTGAAATGGATGAAAAAAGTGCTAAAATTGCAGAGAAAAGCATGCAGAAGATCCTGACTCACATCTGTTTCTGTGAATAATGTCAGAGTATTATTCTACTTTGACATGAGATCCCTGCCTATTTGTGATAAAGGAAAAGTAGACAGCTGCGGGCTTTATCTTGGCTGGTTATCAAGAATAGAGGAATCCCCATGTCAAGTTTTTTAAATTATTTAAATAAGTAATTTAACATAAACAATCTTGGCACATGTCAATTTTTCATCACCAGTGCAGATAAAGCAGACATCTTGGGACTGGTATTCTCAGGCTGGAAAGGTCCCCAATCCTAAAAATAGAAGCCCGCAGTCACCCCACTATTTTCGCATTCATTAGATGCACCAATTGTGGTGTTCATCCTGACTGTCCTGGTGTGGTGGCAATCTGGTAATGTATAGGCTAGATGTCAGTTGTGATTTGTCAAAAATCGCAGCAGCCATCAAGCCCTAGGTTGGTAATGAAGACATGTCTATGAAACACCCCCTCCCCATTACCGACCCTATAAGTAAAAAAGAAAAAAAACAGAAACACACAAAAATACTTTATTTTACATTTTGTCATCTTGGTCACCAATTTAATAATCCCAAAAAAACTCCCCCAGGGCCAATGTAATCCACACGACATCCGATGACTATATTGGTTCCACTACATCTGGAAGCCATGATCAGCATTGACCAGGGGCGGACTGGCCCAGGTGGCAGGAGGGCAAATGCCCCCCAGGCTGGTGGTATCGCCCTCATCTAGGGCTGCCCCCCTACCGAAATGGGCCGGCCGGCTCTACATAGCAGGCGACGCGGCCAACATGAAGGTGACAGCACCCCCGGCCCCCCCCCATTCCTCACCCCCTCACCTCGGGCTGATACCACCCCCCCGCTCCTCAACTCAGGCTGACAGCACAAACCCCCCGCCCCGCTCCTCACCTGGTGCTGACAGTACACGACCCCCAACTTCCCCCTCCGCTCCTCACCTCGGGCTGGCAGGACAATTCTGCCTCCCGGTTTTAAAAGGCCCAGCCCGCCCCTGGCATTGACATTAGAACACATGACCATTCACTGCCACCTGAGAGCAGTGTGGGAGCTGCCGGAAGTGACCTCGGGTGAGATCAGTGCCAAACTTTTGAACTGCATGACACAGCAGTAATGCAGTCCAACATTCCGGCACTTTCTGGTGATTCTCATTGTACCCTCTGTGTGAATCACAAGCTGTAACCTCAGGTGAACTAAATGTCGGACTATCAGCTGCATAACATGGTGGCAGCAAAGTCCTACAGTCCAGTACATATGACTTTATGAGTCTACACAGTCCAACAGACCAGCGTTGAGTTCACCTAAGCTGGCTGCTCACACAGAACCTCCAGAGGTGACTTCAGGTGAACTCAGTGCCAAACTGTCAAACTGCATTGCTACCATGTCACCCAGTCGGACAGTCCAGCACTGAGTTCACCTGAAGTCAGACCTGGCAGTTCACACAGAGGGTACTGTGAAAACTCCATAGTTGACCCCATGTGAACTCAGTGCCAGACTACCGGACTGCGTTGTTTCCGTGTCATGCAGTCCCACAGTCCGGCACTGAGGTAACCTGAGATTACAGCTGATTACTCACACACAGGATACTGAGAGACCATCCAGTAGTAACATCAGTTGAACTCAATGCCAGACTCTCGGACTACTTCGCTGCCGTGACATGAAATCAGACAGTCTGGTACTGAGTTCCCCTGAGGTCACTTCTGCCAGTTCCCACGCTGTTCTAAGTGTGTTCTGGAGGCTGTTGTGAGCAGTCATGTGTTCTAATATCATCACTAACAGTGGCCTCCAGATGTAGCAGAGCTGGAATGGTAATCATATAGATTACGTCGGACCTCAAGGGGAGTTTTGTAGGGTTAATACATTAGTAAAAGAGGGTGTATTTTTTATTTAAAATAAAGGATTTTTGTTTGTGTTTTTTTCTTTTTACTTACAGATTTGGCAATGGGAGACCTCATAGAACCCTCTCCAGTACCAATCAGAGCTTGATGTCAGCTGTGATTTTTGAAAAATCACAGCTGACATCAACTCCAAATATTACCCCACTTTCCACTGCACAAGGACAGAGCAGGGTAAAGCACCACAATTGGCACATCTAAAGGATGACAGCTGCAGGCTGCTATTAAAAGACTGGGGAGAGCCCAATAACCATGGACATTCCCAGCCTGAGAATGCCAATCCCCAGCTGTCTGTTATATCTGTGTGGACTATCAAAAATGACCAGAAGAGAGACCACGTCATTTTTAAAAAAAATTATTTATTTAAATAATTTTTTAAAAAGCAATGAGGGAGCAGGGCCGGCCTCAGGCTAAATTGCGCCCTGTGCAAAATTCCCCTTCGGTGCCCCCAGACCATGTCACATGAGACATGCAGCCAATCAGTGGCACCTTCACTCTTTCCTCATATAAAACTGACATCCCGAGGAAATCAGGGAACAGCAGCAGCTCTCATTTATTCTGGATCACAGTTTTGAAGGAAGGGATAATGAAACAGCTGCTGATTGGCTGCAGGTCTCATGTGAAATAACGTCATGTGAAACCATGGAGACCTGGGGCACACATTGCTAGGACGATGCTTGGCTTTATCACTTGTCTAGTGTGGTTTTTTTTATCCATATAATGTAAAACGCCTAAAAATGCCTCACACAAAGCATGCTGCAATATACCGTATATACTCGTGTATAAGCCGACCCGTGTATAAGCCGACCCCCCTACTTTTGCCCCCAAAACCTGGGAAAACCTATTGACTCGTGTATAAGCCGAGGGTGGACTCCAGCACAGGTATACAGCCCCCAGCAGTGTGGTATACAGGCCCCCCAATGGTAGTATACAGCAGCCTCCCCAGTGGTAGTATACAGCAGCCTCCCCAGTGGTATATACAGCAGCAGCTCCAGTAGTTAGTATACAGCATCCCCAGAGGTATATACAGCCCCAGTGGTAGTATACAGCATCCCCAGAGGTATATACAGCCCCAGTGGTAGTATACAGCATCCCCAGAGGTAGTATACAGCAGCCCCAAAGGTATATACAGCAGCCCCAGTGGTAGTATACAGCAGCCCCAGTGGTAGTATACAGCAGCCCCAGTGGTAGTATACAGCAGCCCCAGAGGTAGTATACAGCAGCCCCAGAGGTATATACAGCCCCATTGGTAGTATACAGCAGCCCCAGAGGTATATATAGCCCCAGTGGTAGCATCCAGCAGCCCCAGAGGTATATACAGCCCCAGTGGTAGTATCCAGCAGCCCCAGAGGTATATACAGCCCCAGTGGTAGTATACAGCAGCCCCAGAAGTATATACAGCCCCAGTGGTAGCATACAGCAGCCCCAGAAGTATATACAGCCCCAGTGGTAGTATACAGCAGCCCCACAGGTATATACAGCCCCAGTGGTAGCATCCAGCAGCCCCAGAGGTATATACAGCCCCAGTGGTAGTATACAGCAGCCCCACAGGTATATACAGCCCCAGTGGTAGTATACAGCAGCCCCAGAGGTATATACAGCCCCAGTGTAGTATACAGCAGCCCCAGAGGTATATACAGCCCCAGTGTAGTATACAGCAGCCCCACAGGTATATGCAGCCCCAGTGGTAGTATACAGCAGCCCCACAGGTATATACAGCCCCAGTGGTAGTATACAGCAGCCCCACAGGTATATACAGCCCCAGTGTAGTATACAGCAGCCCCACAGGTATATTCAGCCCCAGTGGTAGTATATACAGCCCCAGTGGTAGTATATACAGCCCCAGTGGTAGTAGATTGCAGCCCCAGCGGTAGTATACAGGGCCCCAGCAGTATATACAGCCCCAGTGGTAGTATATACAGCCCCAGTGGTAGTATATACAGCCCCAGTGGTAGTAGATTGCAGCCCCAGCGGTAGTATACAGGGCCCCAGTAATCCAGGGCCCCCCCAGCGTCTCTCCGGTCACCTGAAAAGCAAACTATACTTATCAGTGTCCGCTGTCCGCGCCCGCTCGCCTCTGCCGTGACAGTGCCGTCTGCGATCCTCCTTCTTCATGTGGCGTCTTCCGGTTTCCTGTGCTCGTCGCAGGGAATGACGTCATTCCCTGCGACGAGCACAGGAACCCGGAAGACGCCGCATGAAGATGGAGGATCGCAGACGGCAGACCGGGCAGAGGCGAGCGGGCGCGGACAGTGGACACTGATAAGTATAGTTTGCTTTTCAGGTGACCGGAGAGACGCTGGGGGGGCCCTGGATTACTGGGGATGCGGGGGCTGCTGTATACCGATGTATACATCGGTATGTACCGATGTATACATCGGTATACAGCACTGACTCGCGTATAAGCCGAGGGGGGTACTTTTCAGCCCAATTTTTGGGCTGAAAAACTCGGCTTATACGCGAGTATATACGGTAAGTATTTATAAAAAGAAAATCACCTGCAAAAAAGATCCTGAAACAATATCTACATGAGGCTGTGGAGTTCATAGTGTAATATAAATGCAAAAAGTATTATTCTTAATATTATGTCACAATACCAGGATCTGAGGATCTTCTATTTCGAGGTCAGGGACTCTCTGACGCCGTGTTGCTGCTTGTCTCGCTGTTGTCCTCTTTTGAAACTGCAGTGCGGTGGACAAGAGAGCATTAACTGGTTAATAACAAGAAGTATGGAGTGTGTACTGAGCCATAAACCCTCCCCATACCATGAAGTATGGAGTGTACTAACTGAGCCATAAACCCTCCCCGTACCATGTCCAGCAGACATTGTAGGATTACTACCCGTATATACTCGTGTATAAGCCGACCTGTGTATAAGCCGACCCCCCTACTTTTGCCCCCAAAACCTGGGAAAACCTATTGACTCGTGTATAAGCCGAGGGTGGACCCCAGCATAGGTATACAGCCCCCAGCAGTGTGGTATACAGCAGCCTCGCCAGTGGTATATACAGACCCCAGGGGTAATACAGCAGCCCCAGGGGTAATACAGCAACCCCAGGGGTTATACAGCAGCCCCAGGGGTTATAACAGCAGCCCCAGGGGTAATACAGCAGCCCCAGGGGTAATACAGCAGCCTCAGTGGTATATACAGGCCCCAGCAGTATATACAGGCCCCAGCACTATATACAGCAGCCCCAGCCGAATATACAGGTCCCAGCAATATATACAGCAGCCCCAGTGGTATATACAGGCCCCAGCAATATATACAGCAGCCTCAGTGGTATATACAGGCTTCAGCACTATATACAGCAGCCCCAGTGGAATATACAGGCCCCAGCACTATATACAGCAGCCCCAGTCGAATATACAGGCCCCAGCAATATATACAGCAGCCCCAGTGGTATATACAGGCCCCAGCAATATATACAGCAGCCTCAGTGGTATATACAGGCTTCAGCACTATATACAGCAGCCCCAGTGGAATATACAGGCCCCAGCAGTATATACAGCAGCCCCAGTGGTATATACAGGCCCCAGCAATATATACAGCAGCCTCAGTGGTATATACAGGCCCCAGCACTATATACAGCAGCCCCAGTGGTATATATAGGTCCCAGCAGTATATACAGCAGCCCCAGTGGTATATACAGGCCCCAGTGGTAGTGTATACAGGGCCCACTGGTGGTGTATACAGGGCCCAGTGGTGGAGGTGGTGTATACAGCAGGGCCCAGTGGTGGTGAATACAGGGCCTAGTATGTGGACTGTGGAGAGGGGCGCGCCTTTACACACTCACCGGTCACCGCCGTCACCGTGCCCGTGCGTCTGCTGGGCGCTGGCTGTACGGAGGAGGAGAGGAGGGGCGGGCAGAGCCGCGGGACAGGAAGTCGGACTCCCGCCCTCCTCTCTCTGTGGCCGACGCGCCGCGGCCGCCGGCGGCCAGCACGGGGCCTCCCAGGGGGCGGGCAAAAATGCGCCCTGCACTAGATGGCGCGCCTAGTTGTCGTCCCGGCCCTGCCTGCGGGTAAACCCGAGTGTGACTCGGGGTTACCGCTTCTGTCAGCTAAAGGGAACCAACCACCTCGGATGACCCTCATACATTGTTAATATGTGCCCCTGCAGCCTAGTAAACCATTAGCAGCACTGTTTTTGTGTGAAAAGTGGCTGCAGTAGAAGTGAGATAATGATGTTAGACACTTACATGCCTGGTACTTGAGGCCGTCTCCCTGTGTGTGCTGGGACTTGTGGGCTGTGCTCATCATGTCTGCTCTCCCCCTCCCTTATGCACGCCCCCTCAGCCTGCTATAATGTGTGAGGCTGATTGCGTCATAAAGGGGGTGGGGCTACCGGGATGCCGTGATTTAGCCCCGCCCCTTTATGACGAGATCAGCCTCACATCACTATAGCAGGCTGAGAGGGGGCGTGCATAAGGGAGGGGGAGAGCAGACATGATGGCACAGCTCACAAGTGCCAGCACACACAGGGAGACGCCCAGAAGTACGCAGGCATGTAAGTGTATAAAATCATTATCTCACTTCTACTGCAGCCCGCCGGTTGCCTGGACAACGCAGCCCTTGCTGCGATATGAAGCCCGGGCAGTCACACTCGGGAATACCGGTAGGGAGGGAGCCGCAGAGAGACCATAAATATCCGTCTCTCTGGCGCCCCCTTTGAAGCATGGCAGGCGGCGCCCTGTGCGACCGCACAACTCGCACAGCGGTAGGGCCGGCCCTGTGAGGGAGCCTCTATTTTTGATAACCAGCCTAGATAAAGCTCATAGCTGGGGCTGAAGCCTACAGCTGTCCACTTTACCTGCTCTGGTTATCACAAATAGACTAGGGACCTTACATAATTTATTTCATTTCACTGCACGTGACAATCATAGTAATGCCAGTAGCAAAGATGGTTACAGCATTACTGAGATTGGCAGCAGGGTCAGCGTTTGGGGCAGGCAAACTGGGCAGTTGCCCATGGCCCCCACCCTCTGAGGGGCCCCCAGCATGCCAGTCACAAACGATAGGACAGAATTTACTTACACAAGTTCTGTCCTATCACTCCAGTTTTCTCAATTGCAGAAAGACCTTTGGTGACATCACAGTTTTGTGACTCATCAAAGGCCCTGCACTGTACTGAGGAAGTCCCAGGCCTGCAGAGTGTGCTGCATGTAAAATATGAAGACCCTGTCTCTCAGTGCCAGGACTGACGCAGAGGAGGAGGGAGCACTCCTCAGCCCTAGCACTGACATACTGCAGCTCTCAACACACTGCTACAAGGGCCAGGCTGCAGAGGAGTAGATGACACACATGGCAACACTGATTGGTAACCGCTCCAGAAGGAGCCATAAATCAACTGCAGAATCATTGTAGTTAGATTGGGGATACTTTCCAAATGACTTTGCAGAGCAACAGGGAATATTATGGGGCAGTGGGGCTCTATGGGTTAATGAGGAACATTATGAGGCATTGGGGGGCTCTATGGGTTAATGAGGAACATTATAAAGCAGTGGGGGGCTCTATGGGTTAAGGAGGAACATTATGAGGCACTGGGGAACATTATGGAACACTGGTGGGCACTCTGATTTAATGAGGATCATTATGAAGTAGTGGGGGGCACTATGGGTTAATGAGGAACATTAGAAGTAGTGGGACCTTATGGGTTAATGAGGAACATTATGGGGCAGTGAGGGGCTCTATGGGTTAATGAGGAACATTATGGGGCAGTTGGGGGCTCAATGGGTTAATGAGGAACATTATGGGTCAGTGAGGACACTATGGGTTAATGAGGAACATTATGGGGCAGTTGGGCTCTATGGGTTAATGAGGGACATTATGAGGCAGTGGGGGCTCTATGGGTTAATGAAGAACATTATGAGACAGTGAGGACACTATGGGTTAATGAGGAACATTATGAGGTAGTCGGGGGCTCTATTGATTAATGAGGAACATTATGAGGCAGTGGGTAACTTTATGGGGTAATGAGGAACATTATGAGGCAGTGGGGGGCTCTATGGGTTAATGAGGAACATTATGAGGGACTAGGGAGCTCTATAGGTTAATGAGGAACATTATGAGGCAGTGAGGGCTCTATGAGTTAATGAGAAACCTTATGAGGCAGTGGGGGCTCTATGGGATAATGAGGAACCTTAGGAAGCAGTGGGGAGCTCTATGGGTTAATAAGAAACATTATGAGGCAGTGGGGACACTATGGGTTAATGAGGAACATTATGAGACAGTGGGGGGCTCTATGGGGGCAGTGGGTAACTTTATGGGGTAATGAGGAACATTATGGGGCAGTGGGGGACATTATGGGGTAATGATGAACATTATGATGCAGTGGGGAACTTTTTGGGACAGTGTATAGGTTTATGGGCAATTAGGAACTTATGAGGCAATTAGGGAAGGGATTGTGAAAGGGGTAATAGTATAATGAGGAGTGGAGAGGGACTTTATCCGGAGATATAATATAAGGGAGATATTATAGAAGGGGACGTTTTAGAGGATATTATGGACAGGGGTATGTGGTGGGTCTGTATACTGCATGTTCTGTGTGTATAGATTTTTGCTTGTTCTCTGTGTATATACATTTGTGTGTATGTTATGTGTATATATACTGCTCAAAAAAATAAAGGGAACATTTAACAATACAATGTAATGTTGAAGTGTTCCCTTTATTTTTTTGGGCAGCATACATTTGTGTGTATGATCTTTTTGTATACATGTCTGTGTGTATGTTCTGTGTGTATGTACATGTGTGAATGTTCTGTGTATATAAACATGTGTATGTTCTTCGTGTATATACACATGTATGTTCTCTGTATATATTCATGTATATGTATATAAATGTGTGTATTGTCTGTGTTTATATACATGTGTGTGTATGTTACATGTATGTATGTTCTGTGTATATATGCATGTGTATGTTCTGTGTGTATATAAATGTGTGCGTATGTTCTGTGTGTATATACATCTGTGTACTGTCTGTGTGTGTTCTGTATGTGTATGTTCTCTGTGTAGGTTCATAGTGTATGTTCTGTGGGTGACGATTTACCCGGTATCCCCAGATTCACTGACGGGGAGCTCCAATTCTAGGTTGGAGTTCCCACTCGGAGGACAGGCAGCTCAGTGGCGACCACGAGGACCCACAGGGGTCCGAGCTACCGCTACACTATCCGGAGACACACACGGAGATAGAAAACAAAGCCTGGAAAGGACGATAGACAGAGTGAGGGGTCACAGAGTAACAACCTGGCTGCATGGAGCTTAAAGGAACCCGGAGGGTAAAGTCTGTAACCCGTGTAAGAACTGAACTGTAACTGGAACTGTTGTACTGAGAGAACTGCACAGTAAACCCGGTGAACCCTGCTTCTGACTCCCTTGTATGATTATCTGCAAACAGAACTTTATGATACCATTGCTCCCTTGCCTGTGACTAACTTCTTCCAGCAGGACAGCAGAAAGGTCCCATCTGGAGAGCCACCGCCTGTCAGCTCTGGCACTGGCTGGAAGGAGGCTGCAGCAGCAGGAAAGTAAGTGAACTGCACCTATTACAACCCTCCATCATACACCTTAACTATCACTGCCCCGGGGAACCCAGCTCTACCCGTGGAGAGCTATTCCATCTACAGCTGCCTAACATCATCCCCGGAGAATCTGCAGCAGCGGTGGTCCCATTACTGACCACAAACCGTGGGTGGCATCACGACAAGCATTTATCCCTTGTACATATTCCCCTTTTACTTGTGTGGGCTTGGGCTCGGGACACGGTCCGGACCAGGACCTCCGTGACATCCCCTCAACAGTGACCCGTTCCGGTACCGAGTACCCCGTTCCAGTGGGCTCAACATATAAACATACTGTAAAATAATTTCTATAAAGGTAACTGATCAAGATATTTATTGGCATATATAGTTATTAATTCATTCAGTTAACATAATTATATTCTTGGAGCTTCGCACTTCGAGCCTAATTCATTAAAGTGTTATTGAAGCAATGGTCAGGGGACCACCACGGTGCAGAGTGAATTACGGTACATAAGACGAGGTGCAAATAACAAAGGGTGAATTTATTAACAGGCAGGGAATGATGTGGATAAGGCAGGTTCAAACAGGGGGATGCAGTGGCAAAAGATGATTTAACAAGATTCTTCACAGCAGCACAGCTACCAGCTCTCTGAGTTTCTCACAGGCTCCCCCTCCCCTTCTATCCTAGGGCAGTCTATTGCACAGTCTTAGCAGGGGAGCAAGACATTCCATCACACCAGACACAGGGGGTTCTGCCTCTTAAAAGTTGCAGTGTGTTTGTTATTGTCCATAGCAGTGACACCCCCTACATGCCTCCCTACTTAATGGTGGTTGTCCTCGGCCATAACAACATCAAGGCCCACAGTGTGAAGAAGGAACGTTCAATGCAGATACAGCATTTGTAGACAACAACATCAGCAAAGCAGATAGAGTACAATGTTCAATGTATCAGACTGGTGGAACCCCTGCAGTAGACCTCTGGTATCATTCGAAGATCTTTACTATCAGGAAAGGCTTGGTTGTCTTCCAATGGTGCACTTGCTGCAGGAGCCACTGTGAGCTCTGGTCGTGTCTCGTCTTCACGCAGCGGTAGTGGCTCGTCCATGAGATTACTGGTTCTGGAAGTCTGAGGACCCCCCACTGTGTCGGGTACAGTCCACCAGTCCTCATCGGCTTCACACACGGGTACCACAGGTTCAGGGAGTGGAGTAGTGACTTCAGGCGGCAATGGTGTAGAATGGACTTTAGACCAGCATGTTCCCAACATATTTTAGTTTAGTATCCTAGGGGCGGATGCCCCATCCTCAATCTGCACCTTGTAGCTAGGGCCATCAGTAAACACTCGCTCAATTACTCTGTAAGGCTGTACTTCCCATCTCTCACTTAGTTTACCCTTTGGGCATTTCTCTCTGAGTAATACTCGGTCTCCGGGTTTAAACGGTATCTCTTGAGTCGGGTTACAGCCGATATGTTCTCTTTTCTGTAGGTGCTGACCCACCAACCGCTGTATCATCTGTAGTCATTGCCGATGTTCTTTCACCCATGAAGTGACAATTCGCTCCATCAGATCCTCTGGCTTCTCCAAATTCAGCTCAATTATCTCTTACCCAGCTCTTCCAAACAGCAATAGATATGGAGTGTAAACCGTAGTGGAGTGGACCTGATTGTTGTAGGCCCAGACCAGTTCTGGCAGGTAGTCTGACCAACATGCTTTCTTATCTTCCTCCAACTTTCTCAGTATTTGAAGTAGGGTTCGGTTGAAGCGTTTACATGCTGTGTTGCCTTGTTGATGATAAGGGTTTGTCTGGGACCACTCAATGCCATACATACGAAACAGGTCTTCCATCACGCGCCTTGGTCAGAGTGGATCCGCTTCGTGCACCATACACCCAGATGAAATCTTGACAGATGGCCCATGCCGCTAACTCAACAGTCTGGTCTCTAGTCGGTGTGACTATAGCAAACTTGGAGAAATGATCGGTCATAACCAAACAGTATTGTAATCCCCGGGCCGAGAGTCCCACCAGGAGATAGTCGATCATCAAGATTTCTAGTGGCTCTTTGGTCTGTACGGTCTGGACGGGTGCCTTTTGTTCGGTGCTCTTAATGAGGTTGCATACTCGACATTGCCGTCAAACCTCTTCCACCACAAACTCCAACCAGGGGCAGTACACATACCGCTGTAACCATTGGTAGGTCTTTACTCGTCCGAAGTGAGCTCCAAACTCTTGGGCTTCCTTAGCTACTTCTTGAGCCTTTTTTCTGAGGATGACCACATGCCATCTCGCTTGCATATCTTTTGGCTGTTGTCTCTTACGATATAACACTGATCCACGAACTTCCAGTCTATCTCACTGATGTTAGACAGTCTTCATCTCAGCATTAAGGTTATCTTTTTCTTGTTTGTCAGGCTTCTGGTTTTGGGTTACCCAGCATTTCATCTGTCACAGTCCTTCATCCTCATCTTGAGCACATCCCCATTCTTCATTGGCTCTAGCCATGGAACGGGGTAATGCGCAAGCCTCCCTACTTGACTAGGCCGCAACCACTGGGGGTTTAAACTTACAAATGTCTGGGGTTTCTTCCTCCTCTAGTTGTTGATCGAGATCCCCACTGAAGTCACCACAGTAAGTCTTGACAGACCATCAAAATGTGCATTTTCGGAGAAGAGCGATAACGGACGGTAAAGTCAAACTTTGCTAGGCGAGCCACCCACCATTATTCTAAGGCCCCCAATGTAGCATTTTCGAGGTGGGCCAGAGGACTATTGTCTGTTTGGACTTGGATATTGGTTCCTATCAGAAAGCCAGCAAACTTTTCTGTCATGGCCCACACTAGGGCCAGGAGCTCTAGCCAAAAGAAGCTATAATTGAGAGGGTTTCTTTTTCTGTCCCACAGGGACCTACTGGAGCAACTGATGACTTTTTGATGTCCATTTTGTATCTGAGACAGTAATGCACCGAGTTCATGAAGGCTACCATCTGTGTGCAGCAGGAATGGTTGATCGAAGTCTGCGTAGGCCAGAATCAGGATGAAGTAAGGGCATTCTTCATAGCCTGGAAAGCCTCATCTTGTCTCTGAGCCCAAGGGATGCCCAGGTTTTTCAGCACTCTGGCGGTTCCCCTCAGCAGCTCATTCAAGGGACCCGCCACCTTGGCAAATTGTTTGACGAACTGACGGTAGTACCCAGTGAGTCTAAGAAAGGCCTTGAGTTCTCTCACTGTTCGAGGGACTGGCCACTTCTGGATAGCAGCCACCTTTTCTGGAGAGGGTAGGACTCCATCTTGTGACACTGTGTGGCCCAAGTACTCTATCTCTTTCTTAAAGAGGTGGAATTTCTTCATCTTCATCTTCAGTTGATTAGCCTGCAGTCTTTGAATGAGGGAGAAAACATGATGATGCCATCCAGATAGATCAGGGTAGCTTCAAAATTTAGGTCTCCCAAGTACTTTTCCATCAGCTGTTGAAACATGCCCAGAGCTCTGGAGAGCCTGAAGGGCATCTGGTTAAACGCAAACAATCCCATAGGGAGGATGAAGGCGGTCTTCACTATGTCTTTCTCCGCCACGGGTAATTACCAGTATCTGCTTGCTAGGGCCAAGGTGGAAAAGTACTTGGCCTTCCCCAACACTGTCAAGGATTCTTCAATGCAGGGTAATGGATACGATTCTTGGACAGTGCAGGAGTTGTGTTTTATGTAATCTACACAGAACCGGATGGTCCCATCTTTTTTCTTGATGAGTATCACGGGGCCGCCCAAAGGTTCTGACTACTCTGCACTATTTCTGAATCCAGCATCTGCCTCAGTAATGTCTTTACCTCTTTGTACATATTGGGAGAGATCTGCCGATACCTTTGTGACCTGACTTGCCTCAATGATGTGCTGTGCAGTCACAGAATGAATTTTTCCTGGGGTATCAGGTCTGTAGAGGCTATGCCGCCGAGTCCATCCAACTCCTTTCTCTGCATCTCCGCTGATACTTCTTGCAGTGCTGTCGCATAGTGGGAAATTCCCTCTTCTTCCCGCTGCAGGCTCGAGAAAAATTTGGCACAAAGGTGCCCCGCACTAGCAGTCTTGCCGTAGATCTCTTTCCGGATTCACTAACTCTTTTTTAATGTACCATGGGTGGGTTCTGGTTGTAGGCAGGCTTTTCTATGAGCTTCTTCCTCTAGGGTAGTCAAAGTGATGTCCACTTCAAGGACTGGGCTGATGTTATAAACCTTCAGGGTGCTTTGAAGCCGAGACACCCAGTCGAACAGTGGCATGTTATTGCTGTTGAACTTTGGTAGCATACTAAATATGGTGCCCATTGGGTGTGTACTTGCAGGGGTTCCACCATTGCCAACAGCAGCCCAATTAACATTAGCATTTCCGCCATTGCTGTCTGCTGACTCCATCTTGGTGACCATATCCTGCTCGCAGCTCCACTTGAATCGATGGTCGGGAGACCACTGCTGTGCAGAGCGAATTACTGTTTACAAGACGAAGTGCAAATAACAAAGGGTGAATATATTAACAGGCAGGGATTGATGTGGATCAAGGCAGGTTCAAACGGGGATGCAGTGGCAAAAGATGATTTAACAAGATTTTGTATTCTCTAGCTGGACCGTTCAATAGAAGAGTGCTCCAACTATTACAGGATTAATATCACACAGGCAAATCCAAACAATGGCAAAGTATAATGCTACTGTACGTATAACCTCACTGGCCTCCGCTAGATGGGCCACACGGCTGCTGTGTTCTAACTATGGAGGCCTACACTATACCCTAGCATGTGCACAATCAGAGACAAACTCACGGTGATGTTGGGGACACAGGTCCAGTCCCGGGGGCCCCCAACTGTCTAGTTAGGTGATACACTCTTTTGGTGCTGGATTAATGAGATGTAATCTTCTTCTTGCTTCACGGTTCTCGTGGACTGCTTGGGATCTGCAAGTCCCATTCTCGGTCCTATGTGGGACCACCAACTCTTCGTGACTCCTAGTACAATACAGGACAGTCACCTTGCAGCACACTGCCTGCAAAGAGAAACTCCAGACCAGCAATGCACCCAGGCAGGGAAACCTTTTATACAGTTCCACACACTGCTCTTCACAGCAGCACAGCTACCAACTCTCTGAGTGTTTCACAGGCTCCCCCTCCCCTTCTAGCCTAGGGCAGTCTGTTGCATAGTCATAGCAGGTGGAGCAGGACATTCCATCACACCGGACATGGGGGCTCTGTCTCTTAAAGTGGCAGCGTATTTCTTATTGTCCATAGCAGTGACACCCCCTACATTCTCATCATAATTCTGCTGTAAAATACCTTAAAAAGTCTCAATATTTCAGTGCAACTCAGAAGTTAAAGGGAACCTGTCACCTCGTAAAAGCCATCTAACCTATCAGTACATGCCCCTGCACCTTCCTATTAGCAATATAACCATCCCTCTCTGTGCTAAATGCTTCCTTTCAAAGTTGAAATAAACACTTTGATACTTACTCATTATGATGATAATGAAGTGGGGACAATATGCAATTCTCCCCTGATCGTATTGTTTTGCAGCCTCCAGGATCCAGCCTCTCTGTACTGCTTTGCTTGTGCAGGCTCTGCCCATCCTCCTCTCTTCCTCTGTCACTCACATCATGTAAATCATTTGAACTACCTTCAACTCCACATCACAGCAGAACAGGCAGAAAGGCTGGATCCTGGAGGCTACAAAACAACACGCCCTGGGGACAATTGCATATAGTCCCCACTTCATTATCATCCTAATGAGTAAGTATCAAAGTGTTTATTACAACTTTGAAAGGAACCATTTAGCACAGAGAGGGATGGTTATAATGCTAATAAGAAGGTGCAGGGACAAGTATTGATAGGTTAGGTGGCTTTTAGGAGGTGACAGGGAACCTTTAAGAAACAAAGTTGTGACTTTTGGGAGTTTCACACAAGTCCCATTCAGATTTGACAAATTGGCAATTCATGTTGGGACTGGGTGGGGCAATGCACATCCATCTAATTCATGAAACTTGCATGGTGGAGGCTTTTGGAATTTTTAAGTGAACTCCCTCTCGGCGCCGCGAGCAAATTAATTGAAGTTAACCACAGCCTTTCTTTTTGGCAAACATGAATTTTTGTAATATTTTAGCAGATTTCACTTTTAGGCGGCCGTCACACGCATCAATTTAAAGCACGATATCGCTTAAGCGATCTCCTTTTCGATCGATTAAGCGATATCGTTTGTGCATCGCTGCGTGCAATCAAGCGATTTTACAATGTAAAATCGCTTGATCGTTACATCGCAGATTGGTGAGCCGGAGCTCATATCAAGCGATAAACGCTTGAACAATCTGCCTCATCGTGGTGTGTGACACCACGATGATCCATCTCCCAGCGGTAGAGCCTATGCTGGGAGATGGTATCTATGGTAAACGTCGGGTTACTAAGCGCCGCGTGGCGCCTAATAACTCGATGTGTACCATAGTTACCAGCGATCTCGCTGCTCCACATCGCTGGTGAGTCTGTCTGTGTGACAGCTCACCAGCGATGTGAACGATATTGTTAGCGATCGCGCATGCACGTGATCGCTAACAATATCGCTATCGATATTGAACCGTGTGACGACCGCCTTTCTTGAATATATTCTCTCATCTCTAGTCAATGGTGATTTGTAAAAGTGCAGCATACAGAAGGCTTGAGGTTTTGTGACTGCATAATCTTGCACCTTTTATTAAAGTGTTTTGTTGTTTCTATATTGCAAATCATGTCATTTAAAGAGTAATTCTTAAATTACATGCTCCTGTAGAAAAAGAAAAACCTGGATACCTATAGGACATTGAAGTGTATGATGCATTCAGATAAACTTTCTGATTCTATTTTGAGTGTTTTTAATTTCTCCATGATGTGGTAAAGGCAGGGAGTAGGTTCTGTGGGTTGGTTGCAGGACTACAATTTCCTGTGCACCTGCTCTAACACCTTTTACAATGTTGAGACTGATGAATGTTTATTTAACAAGACAAACATTGGGAGTGATGTACTTCAGCAATGTGAGATGAGCACTTTTATACTGGATGCAAATTTAATAATACCATTAATAATAATAAAAGTGTAATGAGACTCATTAGTGTCCTAATATACCTCATTACCACAATACATTTCCATAAGTAATAGGATACACTAAAGCCAGATTTACTACACTATGAATATACCAAATCAAATATGTATAAGGTACAATTCCCTAACATAATGTTAGAATCAGATAAGGAAAATTCTGCAGCAGATCTGTCACCAGATTTCACAATACTCACTGCATACATTATTACGTCTCTTACATCTGATGAGATCAAAGTGTAAAAATGATTTTATGGCCATTCTGACACAGATTTTCAAAGTAAGTACACCAATATCATCTTGTCTGGGAGATGCATACTATATGATATGCAATTTGATTTGTGCAATCAATAACAGATCCACTTTAACCCATACACAACTTCCGGCGTACATGAATGGTGAAAGTCGGAAGTGGGTGTACAGGGTTGGCTCACAGGGCGAGTTTGCCACATACTCAGCAGGCAGTGTCTGTGTAATAGGCTGCCTTCACACTGCATAATTTGTGATCCTTGTCTATCCATTTTAAAACGGATTGACAGGGATCAGTTTTGGCCTTCCATGTATCCCAATGGGCACGGATTGGTCCTAAATGGCTGTCCGTGTGTGTCAGTTTTGTCACAGATCTGTTTGTGTCAGTTTTTTTCATGCACCCTGAATTGAAGACTGTTAGGGCCGCTTTACACACACCAACTTCTGTGTCCAACTTCTGAACAGATCTCTAGTTGCAGTGAAATCATGGACACATTGTTCCATTTGTACACAGCCACAAAATGGAACAATGTGTCCATGATTTCACTGCAACCAGAGATCTGTTCAGAAGTTGGACACAGAAGTTGCTGTGTGTAAAGCGGCCCTTAGGGCCACGTCACACGCTTCAATTTAGTGAACGATTGCCCAAGCGATCTCCCGTGGTCGACATCGATCAGTCAATTTTTAATAAACAAAAGCTGTACAAAACACTGTCTTCTTTTATGGTATTTCAACATGTGTAGTCCATATGGTTGCAGAGGTGCACCATTGCGCCTATAAACTGAAATGTCAGGTGTATAATGTCATACTGAACAACACAAACAACAATATGGCACCTTGCCAACACAAACAAACAGCCAATCGGAACGCAATTGCAAGAACCAATCACTGCAGAGGGGGCGTGGAAAAATAAATGCAAAGGCACGCACGCCTACAGGACACAATTCTCAGTCGTTTAAAAAAAAAAATTGTTATCGCAATGTCACACACAACGATGCTCCACATTGAACGCTGGTGCTTTCAACGATGAATGACGGATTTGAGGTCAAGATCACAAATCTGCGATGAGCAAGAACACTTTTTTTTTATAAAAATGTCAATCGGTTACACGCAGCGACGCGCAAACGATATTGCTTAAGCGATGTAAAAAGCAGATCGCTTAAAAGGAACCTGACCCCTCCAAATCACCCCCAACCCTATTAATACCTGTCCCTGCACAATGACAGATCATTATTAGTGGTCCTTTTCTGTAAAAAAAGCGCTCTGTAGCATTGGAATAATCAACAATATACACTTACAAATCTGAGACTTCTTGTCCCTGAATAAGTCTCACAGGGCGTCCCCTGTGAGACTCTAAGCCCTCCCTAGGTGCTCATTTTCATGCCCCAAATGATCCACCCTCTTTTTGTCTGTGCTGCTGTGATGTAGAGCTGAAGGCAGGACTAATGATTTGCATTCTGTGAGTGATAGAGAGGGGGGAGGGCAAAGCCTGCACAATCAGAGGAACACAGACAGAGAGAGGGTGGATCCTCGAGGCTGCAAAACAACATGCCCTAAGGGCTAAAGAATATAGCCCCTGCTAATTATAGTCACTAATGAGGGAGTATTAAAACGTTTTTATGCACTTTCACAGGATGCTCTTAGTAGACAAAAGAAGTGTGAGATTATTGATAGGATGCTGCAGGGACATGTTTTGCTAGCTTAGGAGACGTTCTGGAGGTGACAGGATCCCTTTAAGCGATATTGTTCACTAAATTGAAGCGTGTGACGTGGCCCTTAGGCTGGCTTCACACTACGGTTTTGTTCCTATTCGAGAGATCCTGTTTTTTGCAGGACCGCACTGACAGGAACGGACAGGTCCGGATTGTAAACTCCAGATGGCATTTCTTTGTCTGGATTCAGGAGTTTGACGGATCCGGACACAGAGAGAGCCTGGCAAGTGGTGTCGGGGCTGTTTACTTTCACATTAGCAGTGTATCTATGCACACTGCTAAAGTGAAATTAAATAAAGGAATGGTTAAAAAAATAAATAAATGCTCACCTGTACACCGAGTGTCCCGCGATGCGTGGCATCCACCTCTGATAGCTGCAAGGGCCTTAATCAGCTGACCAGGAAGGGGCGGGGCAATCCAATCAGCTGATGTGTCACATGACCGCATCAGTGCTGTTTAAATCGGCCGATCAGTTTTGGCAGGTGGGCGATTTAAAACGAGCTGATGCGGTCATGTGACACATCAGCTGATCGGGTTGCCACGCCCCTTCCCGGTCAGCTGATTAAGGTCCTTGCAGCCATTGGAGGAGGATGCCATGCATCGGGGGACACTCGGCGGACAGGTGAGCATTTATTTATTTTTTTAACCATTCCTTTATTTAATTTCACTTTAGCAGTGAATGTAGATGGCACATATAGGTGCATGCGTTAACGCATGCGTTAACGCATATGCGTTTTTAATGAAAAAAACTGAAAAAATGACTAAGTCCAAAAATGTTCAGAGGTGCAGGAGGCTCAAAAAGCCCCAAAAAAAAACGGATGGTCATGGAAATCACTTCCAAAAACGGATTTCTATGTGTGACCCTAGCCTTACACTTTATACTTTTAAGTCTTTACAAATGAAACAGCGGAGTAATGGAATCAGTGGATAGTGGAATGATTGACACAGAAAATCCTGATAGAATGTGAAAGTCATTCTTTGAAAATATAATACATTTTCTGTTTAGGACTACTGTACGCTAACGAATTTGTGTTATATTACACCAGAAATATTTTTGTACATTTTTAAGATAATACTCGTATGTTAGTTCCTTACTGTAATTACACATATATCTGTTTACAATCTTCAAGTGCGGACTTGTTAGACAGTGCCACTTTGAGTTTGTCCTCAGGCTCCTCAATGTATAGTTGATCTAGTTATTCCAATTTTTTTTTTTTTTAAAGTCTTCTAATGTTCTCATTATAGGTGAGAGTATAATTTTGTCTAACCATATATAATTGTTTCAGTGGAAGTCTGCAATGTTGAACACTTGGTGGTAATAAGTTTGCATTCTCGACAAGTTGAAACAACATGTAAAAGTCAGGTAATATTATGGAACATTAGAATAGGCTCAAACAAAAGCATGGCAAATATATTTACATTCAAAATGATATAGAACTGTGGCCTTCTCAGAAAGTTAATCTCTATATATCATATATAATGGTTGCCTATATAGTATAATCATATTCTGTAGCTCTTTATGGACGTTATCATCTCTGACCCCACAAATGTAAACTCCCTACCCAGTATGTCTTTGAAATGTGGGAGAAAACCCACACAAACACGGGGAGAAAATACAAACTCCTTGTAGATGTTATTCTTGATGGGATTTGAATCCAGGACCCCAGTGCTGCACAGCAATGTGCTGCCACCATATTTTACAGTTTTTCCTTGGTTTGCATCAATAAGCAGCCAGTAGAGTTTAATCAGTCCGTACCTTAAACATTTTTGTGAGCATAGAGTTGTTGGACTGGTATTGTATGCCTGGAACTCAAATTGTTTCCTGTAAACCTACTAGTTAGAGTTCATGTATCTGAAAACTAAGATGTATATACAGTGACACAAATGTAAGGTCATATGGCTGCTATTAATCTTGTGTTAAAGGATAGGAGACCGTGGATGTGGTCCATGCTGCCAGCAATTCAAAGAAGTTCAGAGCAAGGAATAAGGAACATGCAGTTGGTCCATGGAATTCAAAACTCACTTCATCCGGACAAACCATAGAACATCTGCAAGGAGTTTGTATGTTCCCCGCTTGTTTGCGTGGGTTTCCTCCGGGCACTCCAGTTTCCTCCCACACTCTAAACACATACTGATAGGGACAGTGTTGTCCATGTGCTCTAAATGGAGACATGGCTGTTTTTGGGCGGCAGCAGAGACCAATTCAGCATAAATTAGTCACAGTTGCAAAACTAAACACAGTCAAGTCAAAGTACAGTACAAAAAGTACAAAATATGTAATAACAACAAACGAAATACCTTATGTAGACAGTGAAAAGGCTGCAGCTCTATATCGTATTTTTTACCTCTTGTAAATGAGACTTTTCTCCCTGAATAAGGTATGTAAAATTGTGTACCCTGCATAGCAAAGTATTGAAAACATTATTGCAAAACCCTGTTCTGTACATTTAACCATTTATTGTACAATTGCCGAGCACATGGTGCATTGGCCGACAGCAGTTGTGGTCAATGTTTGACTTATTGGATACTTGTACAGTAACTAATATTGTGAGCACTGTGTGGCATAATATATTGAAAACATTACTGTAAAGTCCAGTGGCATAACTTCAGGCCCAGGGGCCCAGATGCGGAGGCTCCAACGGGGCCCCCAATTATTGTAAATCTTTAATAGTATTAGTCTTTTTCTATAGGCCAAAGGGACTTCTGGGGCCCTCCTAGGCTGCGATCGCAACCCCTGCACCTATTGTAGTTACGCCCCTGGTAAAATCCTATTCTGTACATTTATTCATTTATTGTACAATTGCAACAGGGGTTCTCAACCCAGAAATTTTTTAAAGTGTTAGTATTTTACATATGTCTTTTGCCCATATGCATGGGTTCCATTACTGACATGTGGATCCCCGTCCTGTTTTGTCCGAAACCTTGTTTAATTTAAGGTTTTTTTTCTGTATTTGTGTAAAAAAGACCTTTTATTTTTTGTACAAAAATAAAAAAATATGCCCATTCGAACTCCAATTTGTGTTTGGTTAAACTTCCTTGTTTCGGTTATGTCACACCGCACATGGGTCACATGCCCCCTACCCACACAGAATGTGACGTGGCCAAAACCAGAAAATGCCTGGAGTAGGGAAAACGCCGTACAATAATTGACATGATCCAGATTTTTACGAATCAAAGATAATAAAAATCTGCACCTAATACGCTACACTAAAAATCACGTCGCCACAGCACACCCAAAGCCACATTGACTTTGCTGGCTGCCCAATGTACCATGCACATTTGCTGCACATTTTACAACACGTTGTAAAAATGGGCACCAAATGCGCCAGCATGGCCACAGGGCCTAAGACTTCTTTACTAAACAGGATTTTGTGGAAAAAATGGATGTGACTGGAGGAAACATTAGATGTTTTTGATTCAGCAGCACCCAAAATTCATAACGACCACATGTTATCTTGTAGTCAGCACATTTGATATACAGCAGTGCTATTATTGGGGACAACTGTAATTTACATGTAAACTTAGTAAGCTCTCCTAATTAAGGACCATCAGACCGCAACAATGTAGGTAGAATTAAAGAGACATCCATTATATAATGCTAGTCAAGCAATTAATGGGATGAATAGAATGCAAACACATATACTTCCAAATGTAATTGGAAGAAAGCATAGGTGGCTGGCAATAGCAATATATGTTTTATATGTATGCTGTGGTCATGGGGCCAGGGTACTCATCTTCCAGGGGTTAACAGTTCGGGGGATGTCACAGTGGCTCTCCCTGGAAGTCGTGGCCACGATCGGTCATTAAAAGGGGAAGTTATTTACCGGGAAATAAAGTTTCTCATGATGCCATCTGTTGTGTCTGGTCAGGGATGACCAGCACTGCTTGTATTGGTCTCAGGAGATAGATGGTTAGGCAGCCCAGATGTAACACTCCCCACAGATGGAGCGGGTCCCTAAGCTTTAATGTAACTGTTACATGGATGATGGTGGTGGTTGCGCTAATCTCCGCAGGGCGCAGGAAGTAAGTAGGAGGCACTGGGTTGCAGTTCTTACCAGATCTTTACTGGGTTCTTTCACACTTCTTGCCCAGCCTGGGTATTATGCCTCTCCAAGTGGCCACTTGGCCAGCTCTCATGTAGTCCAGGTACACTCCACCAAGACACCATTCATAAGCTGCTCTTCCCTTCCTGCACTGGTCTCCTCTTTCTCTTCCCCTGCGCCTTTGTGCTACAAGTCCCAAGGCAGGCGACTGCGGGTCCAGTTGAGCGACAGCCTGGCATGTCCTCTTGACCCTCTTTGGCCACTCTGCCTGGGAGAGTACACGGTGATGGCCACTGCACCTGCAGTTCAGTGGCCTCTGGTTTCTTGTCTTGGTCTAAAAGTTCCACAACAAATTGGGGCCAGCACCCCTGCAGCCAGTTCTTCTACCCAATCTGGAATTCGGCTGTAAATTCAGGGTTCTCTGAACTGGGGGTTTGCTCCTGACCTACCCACTGGTCACACTAGACCCCAGTCTGCACAGTCTGAATCTATAAAATCAAAAATGTAACTAAATGAATTAAATTAATGCTTTGCACTACCCAAGAATTTGTTTTAATTCCATCCTTTTCTGTCAAAATTGCTTTAAAAAAAGGAATCTGTCAGCAGGTTTATCACTTAGTCTACTGCATACAGAAGTTGTAATAAAATCACTGTTTTATTGCTGTAGATTTAGCAGGTTTCTGAATGCTAAGCTGTGTATAACCATCCACACCACTGACTAGCAGCTTTCTGTGTAAACTAGGCATAAGAAATCTGCCAATCAGTGGTGGAGGCAGAGTTATACAGAACTCATGAATATGCTTCACTACCTAGAAGCAAATTTACTAGTCCTCTAATGATAATCTCCTGCTGATAAAAGAGTGACTATATCAAAACTACTGCAAGCAGCTCAGTAAGAAACACACTGCTGGAATACTATGCTGCTCTCAGATTAGATGACAAAAATAAACGGGTAGAAGGTTCACTTTAAAACATTGGGAGTTAGGCTGTTATAATACTGTTTTATTAATTTTACAGCTGTTTTACAATAATAAGCAAGCTGACCGGCCAAGATATGAGAAACATCTACAAGATTTTTATTTTATATTTTATTCATTATCCACTACTACATGGGAAATCATTTTGCATATTATAAACTGCCTGGGATATTTATGGGATGCCTGACATATTCTTTCAATGATGCAATAGGAAAATCCCCAAATTCCATTTCTCTTAAACTGGTTTGATGTTTTTCAACAAATTACAATAGTTTAAACACATAATTATCTAAAAAACAATGTATAAATCTAAAACCTACATGGCAATCGTTTCAGCAAAACATATGGCTACAGTAACCCAGTGAATTACAGTAACGATGGAAAATTAACACGAGTGAGTCAGGCTGGACCTGACAGTCATCAATTGTACAGATACAAAATCAAATTTTGAACAATGATTTTTAAATGTGACTCCATTTGATTATATATATATATATATATATATATATATATATATATATATATATATATACACGTGTGTGTGTGTGTGCAGTGTGTGTGTGTATGGTGTGTGTGCATGTAAGGGATCCCAGGTCATATGAATTGTCAACATCATTTATCTTATAGAGATTCCAAAATGAGAAACAAAACATTAAAAAATGATGACTTTGTCAAATTAGATGGAAGTGAAATATGTTTTATGTGCTAGACTTGGGTCACAATTAAATCTATATAATTGCCCAGAGAAGAGGAAGCAAATCTGCTGTGCTTGTGCACACTTTCATGTGGGTTTCAAAACATTGTCTGCATGAGGGCTTTTACAAAGAGGTGTACTTTAGAAACAGGAAGAATAGAAGGGTGAGCAGGTCACATAGGTGGGGGTATGAGCTGGATGAGTAAGACATGATTTAAGACATTTGTTTGACTGTTAGAAGGTCTCAAAGGTGATGCATATTCCCAGAGAACCCTTATCCTAAACAGCCATTTCAACTTTCAACAATGGCACGAAGCAAAGAAAAGATTGAGAAACCAATTTTTTTTCAAATTATAAGCATTTGAAGGCTAATTAATGTCATCAAATTAAATATAAAAAACAATCTACTACCTACTAAACAAATATGATATGAAAATACTGAGTGGCTACAAAACATAAACTGATAATATACCGTACATACAAAAACATTAAGTCCAAAAATCTCATTTTTTATATATTTCGGCTCTAATAATAATAAACGCACATACAGTTGTGGCCAAAAGTATTGACACCCCTGCAAGTCTGTCAGATAACATTCAGTTTCTTCCTGAAAATGATTGCAATCACAAATTCTTTGGTATTATTATCTTCATTTAATTTGTCTTCAATGAAAAAACACAAAAAGAATTGTCCTAAAGCCAAATTGGATATAATTCCACACCAAACATAAAAGGGCGGCCTATCCTTCTCCCTAACAGTAGCCATTTAGACATAAGATATTCATTGTTATAAGCCCCTGTACTTTGTGTTCCCATCCCGTCTTAGATTGTAAGCTCCTTCGAGCAGGGTCACCTTCATTTTTTGCCTTTTTATTGTATTTCCTAAGTTGATTCTATGTTTATTCTATGTAACTACTGTTCTGCACTACCTTTCTATACCGTATATTTTTCTTATATGTAACATTGTACTGTAAAGCGCTGCGGAATATGTTGGCACTATACAAATAAAGTTTTATTATTATTATTATTATTATTATTATTATTAAAAAGGGGGTGGACAAAAGTATTGGCACTGTTAGAAAAATCATGTGATGCTTCTCTAATTTGTGTAATTAACAGCACCTGTAACTTACCTGTGGCACCTAACAGGTGTTGGCAATAACTAAATCACACTTGCAGCCAGTTGACATGGATTAAAGTTGACTCAACCTCTGTCCTGTGTCCTTGTGTGCACCACATTGAGCATGGAGAAAAGAAAGAAGACAAAAGACCTGTCTGAGGACTTGAGAAACCAAATTGTGAGGAACCATGAGCAATCTCAAGGCTACAAGTCCATCTCCAAAGACCTGAATGTTCCTGTGTCTACCGTGCGCAGTGTCATCAAGAAGTTTAAAGCCCATGGCACTGTGGATAACTTCCCTAGATGTGGACGGAAAAGAAAAATTGACGAGAGATTTCAATGCAAGATTGTGCGGATGGTGGATAAAGAACCTCGACTAACATCCAAACAAGTTGAAGTTGCCCTGCAGTCCGAGGGTACAATAGTGTCAACCCGTACTATCCGTCAGCGTCTGAATGAAAAGGGACTGTATGGTAGGATACCCAGGAAGACCCCACTTCTTACCCCAAGACGTAAAAAAGCCAGGCTGGAGTTTGCCAAAACTTACCTGAGAAAGCCTACAATGTTTTGGAAGAATGTTCTCTGGTCAGATGAGACAAAAGTAGATCTTTTTGGGCAAAGGCATCAACATAGAGTTTATAGGAGAAAAAAAGAGGCATTCAAAGAAAAGAACACGGTCCCTACAGTCAAACATGGCGGAGGTTCCCTGATGTTTTGGGGTTGCTTTGCTGCCTCTGGCACTGGACTGATTGACCGTGTGCATGGCATTATGAAGTCTGAAGACTACCAACAGATTTTGCAGCATAATGTAGGGCCCAGTGTGAGAAAGCTGGGTCTCCCTCAGAGGTCAAGGGTCTTCCAGCAGGACAATGACCCAAAAAACACTTCAAAAAGCACTAGAAAATGGTTTGAGAGAAAGCACTGGAGACTTCTAAGGTGGCCAGCAATGAGTCCAGACCTGTATCTCATAGAACACCTGTGGAGAGATCTAAAAATGGCAGTTTGGAGAAGGCACCCTTTAAATATCAGGAACCTGGAGCAGTTTGCCAAAGAAGAATGGTCTAAAATTCCAGCAGAGCATTGTAAGAAACTCATTGATGGCTACCAGAAGCGGTTGATCGCAGTTATTTTGGCTAAAGGTTGTGCAAAGAAGTATTAGGCTGAGGGTGCCAATACTTTTGTCTGGCCCATTTGTGGAGTTTTGTGTGAAATCATCAATGTTTTGCTTTTTGCTTCATTCTCTTTTGTGTTTTTTCATTGAAGACAAATTAAATGAAGATAATAATACCAAAGAATTTGTGATTGCAATCATTTTCAGGAAGAATTGCAGACAGAATTGCAGGGGTGTCAATACTTTTGGCCACAACTGTAATGGGCACATGATGTGCATCATAAACGCAACAAAATCATTTACAAACAGGAGGAATCAAGAGTATTGTGCAAAAATAGATTACATGTGTCAATTTTTATTACAAGATGTCCAAAAAGTATTAGATAAGAAAAGTGTGACGATACTCACAAGGACAAAAATCTAATACAAAAAAGAAAAAAACAAAACAGGGGAGCGTTGCGATGCAACACGGTTGTCAGCCTATAGGAATGCAGATATATCATGGTGAAGGAGATAAATAACTAAATAAAAAAAAACTATAGAAAGTAAAGTGTCAGTGCACTCTGTAAAGTCCTAACACCATCGATAATGCAGTGTGAAATTACTGGTCAATACAGAACCACATCACAATCCTTACTACAACATGTAATGTTCCCCAATATGTCTGAATCAACTACACAGCCTCACACTGAAAGTGTGCCATCACACCTGGCGACGGCACTGCCAATGTATTAGGCGACTTGGGGGCATGGCCTATCGGCGCCGAAATCGCCCCTGCGTCGCCTAAAGTAAAGGGGCAATGTCGGCACTTCTGAGTGCTCGCCTGGTTTCACATCAGTGATGTGAAACCAGGCGGCCGATCTGGGTCGATGTGTCCACATCGCCCCATGTAAACGGCTGACGACGACCTGACAGGCGATGGGAGCCATAGGCTCCCATTGTACTGCTTTGCCGCTGGGGTTTTGAGACACCCCGGCGGCGATGCCGCCTTTCAGCCGCCGGGGCATCGCCGGAGGTGTCTTCCCGTGTAAATAGGGGGCGGTGATGCTGGCGGGGCGCCAAAAACGTGCACGCCCCCGCCAGTCGCCGCCAACATCTCCGGTGCCATCGCCAGGTGTGACGCCACCCAAAGAGCATCCTAATAATGTGCATAGAGAGTGTCTCTGATTAAAATCACGCTCATCAGTAAGAGGGGGTGAGGAAATAAACATATTACATGCTCAGGCTGACGGGACAAAGAGGACAATAAATATCTCCAACGTACTTTTCATAAACTGGGATCTCTTGCTGTCTTCATCAGGGAGGAAACTGATGTCTCCCTGTAAGCGGTGCGTTTTTATGCCCCAGGAGCTCAGTCATGTGACTACCCACAGATGATCTCAATGCCTCGTGTTTGCAGCACATTTGCCCTCGTCACAGCCGAAAGATGTCCATCCCAGTGACTAAGCGCGCATGCGTGGGAGCACAGCTGATCTTGCCATGACACCCCAGGCAAGCGCGTCACTGATTGCCTAGCATGGATATCTTCTTCACAAATATTAGACATAAATCAATCAAATAACAGATCAAAGGGGGAGAGGGCACAAGAAAGCTAGAACTATTGTATTGTTGTTGTTAAATTTAATTAAGAAAACCCCTTTCCAGTCTCCAGACATGGACTTTTTCTTCTTTTATTCAGTCTGGAGATACATCTACAATGACCGTCAATGGCACAAAAAACTTTATTGCCACTGTGTAAGTCTAGTGAGTCTTGGTCTTGGAAAAAGGGAGGATCCTAGTGAGGGTAGACGCGATGGAGCCATTCTTAAATAGGTACCTGGATGTGGAGGCGGTGCCATTGTTGTGGTCTGGTTTTCAGGGTTTTTTCCAATCTCGTTTGATATGGGTATTGTTTCACCCCAGTAATTTAAAATTGGCAAGGGAACATCAGGAGGTGGAGGAGGAGAAGTTGAGAAAAGGTAAAGTTGAGGTAGAGTTAGGTCGGATGGCGGTCCATTTGCATAACCACAATGTTCGTATTAAGGGTTTTTCCATTAGGCATGGCGCCAAAAAAAGGAGCCAAAAAAGTTTAGGTTCATCTATAATCTGTCGTACCTTGCTGGGGCCTCAGTGAATGAAGGCATTGCACCAGAATTGGCGGTGGTTTATTATGTGTCCTTTGATAAGGCCTTGGAGTTAATAGGGAAGGCTGGGCCTAGGGCGTTGATGGGTAAGTCGGATGTGGGGGTGACCTTTCAATTGTTACCAGTGTACCCTGAGAGTCAGCATTTGTTGGGCTGTGTTTGGAATGGGGAGTTTTATGTGGATTGTTGTTTACCAATCTTGTTCAATTTCCTGTTCGTAATTTGAATTTAGGTACTATCATCCATTACCAGGATTATTTCTTTTGTGTGGGGCCAGATCGTTCGCCCATGCATGCAGCGCTAATGGTGGCATTACAAAAAGTGTCAGTGTCCTTTGGTATCCTGTTGGTGTCGAAAAAACAAAGGGGCCAGCGACGGTAATGCGGTTCTTAGGCATTGAAACTGATTCAATGGCTTTGGAATTCAGACTTCAGGAGGATAAGATCGTGGAGTGTCAGAGGTATGGAGAGCAAAGAAAATTCGGCTTAAGGTGGTGCAGACCTTGCTGGGCAAACTTAATTTTGCATGCAAGATTATGCCTATGGGCTGAGTGTTTGCTAGGTGGCTGATTGGAGTGATAGTGGGGAGGAAGTGTCCAACGCATTTTGTTCATATAATGAGAGGCATCAGGGAGGATTTGTTTGTTTGGGAAATGTTTTTGCAGGATTATAACGGAAGGAATTTATGGTTGGAAAAGTTAGCGTCTAACAATGAGCTGCAGCTGAATATAGATGCAGCTGGTTTGGGAGGTTTAGGAGCCTTTTTTCAGGGTCACTGGAGGTTGGCTAAGACGAGTGGTAGGAAAAAAACGTTGGTTCAGAATTCAGCGTTGTTGGAGATATTCCCAATAGTGGTTGCAGTGAAGTTGAGGAATTCTCGGGTTGGAAAGTTTGCTTTCACTGTGATAATTAGGCAGTTGTGTATGTAATCAGCGAGTTATCAGCAAAGTTGCAGCCTGTGCTGGCATATTTACGGCAGCTGGTTTTATGGGGTTTGCAATGGAACAATCAGGAAATTGCAAAACATGTGCCAGGTGTGTTTAATTCAGTGGATGACGCATTGTCTCGCTTTCAGTTTGAAGGTTCCGAGAGTTGGTGCCATGGGCGGACGAAGAGGAGTTTCAGTGCCCAGATGGTTTGTGGAGCATGAGAACTATGTACCGTATATACTCATGTATAAGCCGACCCGTGTATAAGCCGACCCCCTACTTTTGCCCCAAAAACTGGGAAAACTTATTGACTCGCGTATAAGCCGAGGGTGGACTCCAGCACAGGTATACACCCCAGCAGTGGGGTATACAGCAGGCCCCAGCAGTGGGGTATACAGCAGGCCCCAGCAGTGGGGTATACAGCAGGCCCCAGCAGTGGGGTATACAGCAGGCCCCAGCAGTGGGGTATACAGCAGGCCCCCAGGGGAATACAGCAGGCCCCAGGGGTGTAAGCAGGCCCCCAGGGGTATATACAGCAGGCCCCCAGGATACAGCAGGCCCCCGGGGGTATATACAGCAGGCCCCCAGTGTATACAGAAGCCCCAGTGGCACTCGCTCCCCCATATTGAGAAGAGCCCCCACACTTTGCAGAGCCCCCCAGTATATACAGAAGCCCCAGTGGCACTCGCCCCCCCCATATTGAGAAGAGCCCCCACACTTTGCAGAGCCCCCCAGTGTATACAAAAGCCCCAGTGGCATTCGGCCCCCCCATATTGAGAAGAGCCCCCACACTTTGCAGAGCCCCCAGTGTATACAGAAGCCCCAGTGGCACTCGCCCCCCCCCATATTGATAAGAGCCCCAACACTTTGCAGAGCCCCCCAGTGTATACAGAAGCCCCAGTGGCACTCGCCCCCCCCATATTGAGAAGAGCCCCCACACTTTGCAGAGCCCCCCGCTGCATAATTTTACCATCCAGGGTCTTCTTCACCGGAGGTCCTGCAGTCCATCCTCGCGCGCTGTGTTCCCGGTCTCTTGTGACCCGGCGGTCGCAGTCGAATGACGTCATCGCGCCGGGTCACGTGAGACCGGAAACACAGCGCGATGATGACAGGACCCGTGGTGAAGACCCTGGATGGTAAGATTATGCAGCGGGGGGGCTCTGCAAAGTGTGGGGGTCTTCTCAATATGGGGGGGGGAGTGCCACTGGGGGGGCTTCTGTATACACTGGGGGGCTCTGCAAAGCGTGGGGGCTCTTCTCAATATGGGGGGGGCGAGTGCCACTGGGGCTTCTGTATACACTGCGGGGCTCTGAAAAGTGTGGGGGCTCCTCTCAATATAGGGGGGGCGAGTGCCACTGGGGCTTCTGTATACACTGGGGGGCTGCTGTATACACTGGGAGCTGTATGCACGGCTCCCCCTGCCGCTGTGATGGGCGGGGGGAGCCGTGCATATCTAATGAGCGGCCCCACGAGATGGGCCGCTGTCAGCAGCCTCCCCCCGCCTCCTCCAGCCTCCCCAGCACCCGGACCCATAGGATTACCATATTGACCCGTGTATAAGCCGAGGGGGTGACTTTTCAGCCCAATTTTTAAAGGGGCTCATGAGCGAGATTGGAGGAGGTCGTTGTCCTTTGATTTGTTGGGTATTATCTGTTTTCTGCAGTCTCCAGGCTGGCCTTTTATGGGGCCTTATGAATTGGGTAATTGGTGGGCCCATCCAGAATGGAATATCTTTGTTGGATATTGCCAGACAGGGTGGAATACTGGTTGAGACAGTCTAAGATGGATCATGGAGGTGGAGGGAGGTTAGTGGTTATGTATGCTTGACCATGACATGAGTTATGCCTGATGCGGGTGTTGAATCAATTTATGGCGGTTAGGCATGGTCACTAGGGCCACTTAACAATATAATAATAGTTTTATTTAGAAAACAAGAAGTTGGGAGGGGGTGAGCCCATAGTTTTTTTATTGTGGGATGCTTGGTTTTGTGTTAACCTATGATAATGTGGTTTTCTTTTATCATAGGAATTTGTCGGGTCTGGATCATGAGGCACTCCTACATCTTTTGGGTGGCACAGTGTGTTGATAACCATCCGGATGTTCATCAGTTAGGACAAGATCTTTGTTCTGCCCATTTATGAGCAGCAAATAAACAATTACAGTATTGTACTAGTTACAGCCATAGGGGTCATTAGATGCTCATTTATGTTGTTTAGATGTGTTACACATGATCTAGCAGAGCTCTTAAAGTACCTTTACACGCCGCAACTGCGGTGTAGCAACTGAGAGGCAATCGGGATTTCAGTCACGGTTACCTTGAAATTGCTACGAAGTTGCGGCGTGTAATTGGGGAAAGTGATCGTGATTTTCGCAGTTGCTCCCGGTTGCGGTTTCAGAGCATTGTTCTAAAACCAGAGGCAACTCAGAAGGTGAATTGCCCTGGTTTTGGCGTGTGAACTGGCGATAGGGATGCAATTTGCATCGCCTAGTGATTTTCCAGAGGCGTGACACAGCGTGCTCCATACCGCGCCCCATCAGCGATGATTGGTGGTGGCTACTGTGTTTCCATTGGCTATCCCTTCACAGGGCGCCATATTTAAAGAGCTGTCCATTCACACTACACAATTACAATGGCGTCATGTATTAGCCAGCCTTCCTGCGCAGGCTGGCCAATCATGACGTTATTGCGTTGTCTAATCAGCGTGTTTAGGGAGCGGAATACACAACTCTGTCACGCCTATGTTCTTGCGGTGCTGAATATGTACGCCCACATTCCCTTAGTGATTGCGGCATGTGAAGGGGCATCGGGATTCAACCGGATGTTTCCCGCAGGAAGTTTCAACTTCCGAGGAGCCACGTTCCCTTAGGTTGACGACGCAATTGCGGCGTGTACATGCGGCATCAGCGATCGGTATCAACCGTCAAAAACGTGCACGCGCACGTTCGGTTGCTACCGAACGCCGGTGATAGTTGTGGTGTGTAATGGTACCTTTATAGTTACAAGAGTCTGTCTGCTTTAAGATGACAGAAAATATGGGAAGCAAGGTGTGCCACGGTCTGCTGCTGAGTCCACAAAATCACCTGGGATGCAAGATGTTGTAGCAGTATACTTCTTTATTCCTTCCTACGCGTTTCGGCGCCCTTCCGGGCACCTTCCTCAGGGATATCCCTTTTACCACAATCAAGTTCACCTTATCGCCTCAATAAATATAGACTCCAGAAATCCTACAGTCTGTTCCTTGGGAAAGTGAACGAGGGATAAGCTGTATGCTAGATATCCACAGCAGCACATGTGGAAGAAGGCAGAACAATTGAGCTTTGGCACTTGTGGTTGTAAGTGTGGAGTATGAATTGTAGTAGGGTGTTGCCTGAGTATACTATTGATACAATTGTGGAGTGGATCAACCCACAAATGTGTTAGTGTTGCACATGAAGGGTAATAATTTGGGAATTTGAACGTCAAGGGAGGTGATCCGAGAGATAAAAAGTGATCTACAATGCTTGTGGCAATCCTATCCAGTTATGATCATGGTATCGTTGAACATTGAAGCTCAGCTGTCATGCAGGTGTGCCAGAAGTGTGGAGAAGATCAATAAGGCCAGGATCAAGGTCAATAGAGTGGCGGCTCATTTTGTCACCAGGAATGGCAGCATCGCGGTGCGGCATGGAGACCTGCAGAAATCGGTTCGGGAATACTTGATAGTGGATGGAGTCCACTTGAACGTGATCAGTATAGATCTATGGATGTTGGACTTGCAAGATGGTGTTGTGTAAGCATTGTGTGTTTAGCGAGGTCCAGGCAACGTAAAGGGTCAGATTGCCTGTCCTGTGGTAGGGGGTAGGTGTGATCCAGAGATGTTTTAATGGATAATGGTACCCCGAAGGTGAGCCACTAGTAGGGTGGCTCAGGCTACAGGTGTCTTGCAGGCACAGGATCCTGCAAGGTGGGGAGTATTAATTCACAGTGATTAATACCTCATCATTGGGTCGATGGGTTGTGGTCTGAGATAATGTTTTTGTGATGTTTCTGGACCAGACATACCCAGGGCTATGTATGGTACTACGTATTGTATTATTGTGTTATCTATTACTCAATATTGGGATGCCAGTTGGACGGCATCCTCATGTTAGTATGTAAATAATAGGTAATAAAGGGCTGCTGTGACCAAATGTAACCATGTCGCAAGCAATATCCGTGTCTTATTTACAAAGTGGGTTTGGTTGGTGAGTAAAACAATAATTTAATGACCGGGAATCCCTCATAGATTGCTAAGGAAAGTCGGGGAGCCCATTGAGTGGACAGGCTACATGACAATCAATTCTCTGATTTCATGATTCCTTTGATATGGTCAAGGCTTCCAGTACCAGATGCAGTAAAGCAACCTCACAGCATTATGGATCCTCCACCAAGTTTAACAGTTGGTAGGGCGGTCTTTTCCTTATAAGCTGCATTGCACTATCGGTAAGTAAACTGTTGTTTTGCATTGCAAAAAGGTCTGTTGTTGTGTCATCTGCTCATAGAACATTTTCCCAGAAGGATTGTGGTTTGTCAAGGTACTCTTTGGCAAAGATTAGTCGTTCCTTTTCATGTTTTTTATTTAGCAATGGTTTCTTCCTTCACCTTTGCCCATAAAGCTCGCTTGGTTTAGTGTGCGGCGTTCGGTACTTGTTGAAACCATGACCACAGACTGTTCCAGGTTGGCCTTCAGGTGTTTGGATGTTTGGCATAGTGCATTTTTCCCCATTCACAACTACCTTCGAAAACATCTCTTGTCAATTTTAATTTTTCCCTCCACATCCAGGTAGGTTCTTGATGGGTCCATGCTTGGAAAACCACTTTATAACATTGCGCATTGTTGAAACTGGGATACCAAAGTCTTTGGAGATAGCTTGAAAGTCTTGTGTTTGCTAATAATAGCAGTTCTAATGTCCTAAGACACCTCTTTTGTCTTCACCATTGTGACAAAGAAACAGGGACTAACATGTGGCTTTTAAAACCCCTTCATGACCAACAACTTATATCGACATCCTTGGCCATGTTCCCTGCCTTTGAAGTGAGCTCATGCGCTGAGCTTGCATCATCCCCCACATGTCAGCTGATCTGATCAGCTGACATGTGTAGCTAACAGCACCGATCGGATCAGCAATATGATCGGCAGTGTTATCCCTTTGGATTGTGCTATCAATCACTGACAGCAAGATTCAAAGCACTGTGGCGGGGGTGCGCTGCTCCCCACCAGCATTGGCAGCCTTGTGATGTGATCACAGGACCTTGATGCATTGTCATGACAGGACGGGATCAGCTGATGACCACTCATGCCATCATAAATCACTTCCTGCGGGTGATGCCCAAGTGACGTCACTGGCAGAAAGTGATCAATTGTGCTGTGCAGAGACTTGCTGAAGTATCTCTTTGCTTAAAACAGCCAGTCGCACTGTACAGTGCTGAGGCACCTTAAGGTGCCATGTAAAATAAAGAAAATGTTTTTTAAAAAGTTTTAAAAAATATTTTAAAACTTAAGAAATCACCCCCTTTTGCCCCACTGAAATTAAAACTATTTAAAAAATACACATATTTGGTATCACCACATTCGGTAACGCCCGATCTATTAAAACATAAGATCAATTAATCATATCTGTAAACTGCATAACAGGAAAAAAAGTCCAAACAGCAAAATTATGTTTTTTTTGGTCGCTGCAACACTGCAATAAAATGTAATAACAGGCAATCAAACCATCACATCTACCCAAAAATTGTATAATTAAAAACAAAAGCTCAAGATGCAAAACTAAAATCATCAGACAGCCCTAGATCCCAAAAAATGAAAACACTATGGATAGTGGAAAATGGTGCCAAAAGTGAAATTCTTTTTCTTTAAAAATGTTCTGAATTTTTTTTCACCACTTAGATAAAAGTAAAAGTATACATGCCTAGTATCGATAAACTTGTACTGATCTGAGGCATCATACTGAAAGGTCAGTTTTACCATATAGTGAACATGGTAAATAAAAAAAAAAAAAAAACAATTACTGAATGCAATTTTTTTTTCAATTTGTTTACCATTTTCCAATACACTATATGCTAAAATAAATGATGAAATTCAAAAGTACAACTCATCCTGCAAAAACAAGTTCTCATATGTCTATATTGATGGAAAAATAAAAAGGTATGGCTCTTTGAAGAAGGGGAGGGAAAATTGAAAAACAAAAAAACAGAAAATCACCTGGGGATGATGGGGTTAAAGCACTGAAGTAATCATTCATTGGCTAATTTATGTCATATACTCACGACAATTTATCACTAGTGATGAGCCAACACCTGTTCAAGTGTTCAAATTCGATTCGATTCACGGAATTGGGGTGTGTTCGACAAATTGTTCATGAATTGTTCGTCGAACACTGTCGAGCCCCATTAGAATCAATGGCAGGCAACAGGAAACACATGAAAAACACCTTCAAAAGTGTCTAAAACCTGCCAAACTACTCAGAATAGACAATAGACACTAGGAAAAGTGACAACAATCTATCCACAGTAGAAATAGTCTTGTGCATAGCATGGGTGCACGAGACACGGTCTGTGCCAGCCTACAAAGCACTTCAAAATAGTAGATGGTTAACATTCACCTAAAATTTCAGAGGTGAGTGAAACAGAATTTGAATTGACAGATGGATGAGTCACGGGGGAAAATTGATAGTAGTTTTCTACATTAAGGAAAAAGAGGAGGAGTAAAAGGAGGATGAGACACAGGAATAGGTATGTCAATCAGAGAGCCCTGCTCAAATCATGTACCACACAGCAAGGGGACTCCAACAAGAGTCCTCACTCTTCCCAAAGGGTTAGACCACAGCAAAATGGCATCAATTGTCCCAGACCACAAATTGCTGAATATACGCTAAACTATATAGTCTAGCTCAACCACCAGTTGGGTGCTCAAGGTATATTGGTATCCAATAGAAAAATTTCTTATATCCCTGGCACACCCAAAAAGGAGAGACTTGAGAAGTAGTATCTTTTTCCGTGGTTTTTGTTTGCAGTTGTGAAGACAGACAATCAACGTGTTGACCCTACAATGGGTCTTCTTCAGGATTGGTCTATTGAAAAGTATTTACTAAAAACAAAATTAAACATAAAGTAAAAGAATTTATTTCATTCTGGTGGTCTAAGTGTGTGATGTGAGTGACGTGCTGTGTGTTACAGTGAGGTATCCAGTAAGTGCAACAGGAGTCCCTTTAGGGTATGAGTGTGATTAGAAGCCGTTTTTTTGAGTGAAAGTAGGAACGTGGGACCCTGAGATGAAAGGTGTTGTGGATGTAAGAAAGGAAGGTGGTACACATAGGGAGAAAAAAGACAAGAGAAAAGAGTGGTTCAGGTGACGATTGAAAACAAAGTGGGAACGAGAGAAAGAAAGAAAATTCAGTTTGGAAAAAGAAAGCTTAGTAGAAGTGACGGTCTAATATTATAAGGGAAATGGCATGTGGAAACATGATCAATACCTTCTTATGGTTCTTAGGTAATCAGAGTACCCCATAGATTAATCTATTTAACTTCAAGCATGATTCTACTCCTATTTACTTCCCTTTTCCCCATTACATGCAGGAGTCACATACCAGGAAATAATAGAGAGGTAGGTCAGTGACCTGTTTAGCCCTAGTGGGCTGGATAAACTGAAAGCTCATGCAAGCGCTCCATCACTTTTATGCCCCGCCACACACAGGTAGGAAAACTATACGTTTCATAGAGTGTTATAGGGAAAACAATTCAGGTAGGTCAGTGAACTGTTTAGGCCTAGTGGGCCGGATACCCTCAAAGGTCATGCAAGCGCTCCCTTTAATGTTATGCCCCGCCACACACAGGTGGGACAACTATAAGTTTTGTGCAGTATTACAGGAAATAATAGAGAGATAGGTGAGTGACCTGTATAGACCTAGTGGGTGGGATAAACCGAAAGCTCATGCAAGCGCTCCCATCAATGTTATGCCCCGCCACAACAGGTGGGACAACTATAAGTTTCATGGAGTAATACAGGAAAAAGTAGTCAGGTAGGTCAGTGACCTGTTTAGGCCTACTGGGACGGATAAACTCAAAGCTCATGCAAGCGCTCCCATCAACATTATACCCCGCCACACACAGGTGGTACAACTATAGGTTTTGTGGAGTATTACAGGAAATAATAGAGAGGTAGGTCAGAGACCTGTTTAGGTCTAGTGGACCAGATGAACGCAAAGCTCATGCAAGCACTCCCATCAATATTATGCCCCGCCACACATCTGTGGGACAACTGTAATTTTCGTGGAGTATTAGAGGAAAAACTATTCAGGTAGGTCAGTGACCTGTTTAGGCCTAGTGGGCCAGATACCTTCAAAGCTCATGCAAGCGCTCCTTTCAATGTTATGCCTCGCCACACACAGGTGGGGGGACAACTATAAGTTTCGTTGAGTATTACAGGAAAAACTAGTCAGGCAGGTCAGTGACCTGTATAGGCCTAGTGGACAGGGGAGATTGACCAAACAATGTTTTTATGGGCCCAAAAACTGTTCATATGGATACTGCACATTTGCCAAAAACTGGTCTGATGCCCAACACCAGTTTACGCAATCATTAAGGGAGATGTAGCAATCACTGCTTTTAAGCAACCAAATCTGGTGGATCTGAATGCAGCGAGTTTGTTAGGCTAGGTTCACATTGGCGTTCCCCTCCGCAGCGCAGCCAGCAGAAGCCCCTATCTTTATAATGAGAGCGCACGGTCCTGCGCTTGACTGCGCATGACCGTGCGCTCCCATTCACTCCCATATGTGATTTGTACGCAGGCGGATGCCTGCGCACAAATCACACAGTCTCGTCCGCACCAGGGACGCGACATGTTGCATTCCTGATGCGGAGGAGAGTGTGTGATTTGTGTGCAGGCAGCTGCCTGCGTACAAATCACATATGGGAGTGAATGGGAGCGCACGGTCATGCGCAGTCAAGCGCAGCACCGTGCGCTCTCATTATAAAGATAGGGGCTTCTGCTGACTGCGCACACAAGGCGCTTCCCCTCCGCAGAACTCTGCGGAGGGGAACGCCAATGTGAACCCAGCCTTAATCACTGGTTCAAGGGACAAAAAGGTTAAATATTCAGAAGCAGGGGCAGGAGTGTCAGAGATAGGTATTGAGCTCAGAGAGCCTTACTCAAGTCAAGCAACAAACAGCAAGGAGAACCCAACAACAGTCTCCATTTTTCAAAAAATTAGGCACAGCCACCACTAAAGTGGCATCAATTGCGCCAGAGTTGAAATATTGAAATGGGGAGTTTAATGTAGCACATTGAAAAGTACACAAGCGTTTAGTCTTCCCAGGCTGACAATGGGGTAGAAAAGTTCTTGTGGATCCATTGACTTGTTCATCTTGATAAACATTAGTCTGTCTAGACTGTCACTGGACAGCCACGTGCGCTTATCCGTCAGCACACTACCAGCAGAGATGGCACGTTCAGAGAGAACGCTGGCTACGGGGCATGACAAAATCTCCAAGGCATGAATGGCGGGCTCAGGCCATCTTTCCAATTTTGAAGCCCAAAATGCACAATGGTCCAGTTCCACAGTCATGGCATCGATATTCAGCTGTAGATACTCCTGTACCATCCTCTCTAGGTGTTTACTATGTGTCAGACTTGTTCTTTCTTCTGGCGTAGCAAAGGATGGTTTAAAAAAAAGGTGAAATGATTCTACAAAATTGCTGTTACCACTTACACTGTTAATGTTAAAGTTTGAGTGATGATGACTCAACGTTCCCCGGGTTGGAAAGGTAGAACTGCGATATTCACTTTGTGCACCACAGGTGTTTTGGGGAAAAGCAGAACTAAGAGTGTCTATACTCCTGCATGTGTGCATCCCTTTCCAGGGCAGGAAGTATTTGGCCAAATTTACTCTTTTACCGGGGATCTAACAGTGTGGCAACCCAGTAGTCAACATTACTTCTAACAATCCAAGGATCATCTTGCAGGTAGTGCAGCAAGAAGGCACTCATGTGTCTTGCGCATCCAGGAGGCCCAAGTTGTGTTGGTGGCAGCGGGATAACATTCACATTTGCTTCCTTTGCCTTCTTCCCCCAACCCCGTACAACCAGAAATGTGATCAAGATCTCTCTCATCTGCTGAGTCTTCCATGTCCATTGCCTGTTTGTCCTCCATTTCTTCCTCGGGTCCTGCACCTTCATCAACAGTTTGGCTGCTACCATGCACCCTCGTTGTTCCCTCTCCCCCACCCTCCCATGCCAGCCGCCTTGGTGCTGCCGACAGTCTGGACCTTTGAGATCTTATGCTACACCCCTGCCTGGCACACACTGCTACTGGCCAAAAAGGATTTCCTTGGCTAGATTTGGCCAGAGGCTGTAAAAAATGCTTGCAAAGCACAGGATCTATGTAAATTTCAACACAACACTGGAATAGACCTGCCTAGCAAACAGTGCTTTTAAGCCCTAAAAAGGGCTGTTCTTGGAAGGAATCTCTAAACCTACTAACCATCTTTCTATCTAATTTGTTATGGAATCCCTATCTAAGTATCTTCTCTGTAGCGCACACAGCAGCGGCAGCGTCTGACACTGAGCTCCAACACCGAGAAAATAGTGAGGGGGGAAAATGGCTAGTTCTTATATTGCAAGGACATGCGACATACCCAGCCAATGACACAAGCCCTTGTGTGCAAAAAGTGCACTTTGCTCTATGCGTGCTGATAGGCTGACAGACCAGACCACCCACACTAAGTGCGGGAAGGAAAAAAATGGAGATCTGCATTAGTTGATCACAGACCTCTCCCATGCCCCCCTCCCACCAACTATTCCTAGACACTGAAACTCATAATAACTTTGAACAAAAGCATTACTGTGAAAAGTCGGTAACACTTTTGGTCAACGAACAGTTATCGACATGACCTTGAATTACTGAATTTTTAGCAAATTGTTCACATTCGTCGAACATAGCCCAAAACAGGACAAATTTGAAATTGGCGAACATGTTGATCGAACATCGTTCATCTCTATTTATCACAGGGGATTCTCATTTGTGATCTACCACTATCAAGTCAAAATTAGTTTCTATACTAATTTAATGTAAAGAGTGCCAATATCAGTGTCACAGCAAGCTTTAGGATTTTCTATTTTTCCCTCCCATTGTTTTTAGTTATAAATAGTTTTTTGGTTATTTATAATTCACTCTTTTTCATTTAATACGCGTGTCTATTCAAAAAAGCTATTTCAGTTGATTCATTTTTTCATTAAATATTCCACATTTTATACTTAAACTTCATAGGTGCCAGTAGCGATGAGCAAGCTGTACATTCCTGGTTTTAAGTCACAAATGTAAAGTAGTGACCAAAATGCTGCCATTTGAAAAGGCTGTTTAGCTGGCATGTCAAAGTGGCATCATAGCTGCAGCTAGCATAAATACATATGTATATGTCAATGTACGGCATATATCCAGTTGGAGACAAACTGGCTCTGTCACCCCAGCTGTTCCTGGAATAGCCTCACCCATGATTTACAGTGTACAACAGCTGGAGAGCCAAATTTTGCCCATCCCTTACCTAGGGCCATTGAGAGTCTAATGACTTGGTGTTGGATAAGCTCAGTTTAGTGTTTTCTTGTTTGTTTATTTTTTTGGCAAGTTGCATCACAGTGTCGCTTCTATGGAAAGCCAACAGAGGGTTTGCTTTTATTTTTCCAATCTTATCACATAGTTGTAAATGACTGAGATAATTGCCAAAGATAAATGGTGCAAGTGTATACAGATAAAGTGTGAAATATTATGGAGAGATTGGGTGCGGCAGTAATAACTTAGGTGTTGACACACTACAAACAGCACTTACTCTATCCATAAACATGTTAGTAAGCAAACTCTCATACAGACTCTTTTCTAAGTGCATATTTTTGGGGATACATCACAGTTCTGTTACAGTAAAATCATTGTGCCTTTTTACCCTTTTCAGTTGTTGTCCACAAAAGTAGATATGTCCCACTGTATTTTGTAAGTATATTAGTGTATGGCAACCAACGTGCACTCATATGTGTGTTAAACAAGTTAATAATGGGAAAAAAATGTGTAGGGGTCCCCTTTTTTTCATTCACAGCACAGATAAAGCAGACAGCTGTGGGCTGCAGCTCACAGCTATGCATTTTATATTTGTCTGAGTATCACATACAGTGTCCCCATGCTGGTTTTTGTAATTAAATAAATAATTGTAAAAAACAGCCGCATGAGGTCCCCCCAATGTGATACTCATTCAAGATAAAGTGCATTGCTGGGGGTTATTATTCATACCTTTAGCAGGCACATAGTTATTGCCTCCTCAGATAATAATAGCAGTCCGCAGCCAACCCAGAATTTGGCGCATTCATTAGAATCGCCAAATCCTGGCACTTTACCTTGCTCTTCCCAATGCCCTAGTGTGGTGGCATCATGGTGATAGAAGGGGTTAATGACAGCTGAGTATTGACAGCTTGTCATTAAGCTCTGGATTGGTAATGTCATGCTTCTTATGATACCAGTCCATTACCAATCCTGTAAATGAAGAGTTAATAAACACGTATAAGGAAAAATACAACACACTGACTATTCTCATTATCCCATTTATTAACCTCAAAACATTCCCTCCATTGATAATCAATGATGTCCCTCGACACTTCTACAGAGCTGACACGAAACAGCTGTTATCCTGATACTATGCTGTGCTTGTCCACCTGCAATCGCATGTAATTTTAAGAAGACGAAATAAAGAGAATTTTACAAGGCGAAGACCTGGTGAGTGCCATTTTTTTCTTTAATTCTACAAATGGATATGCCTTAATCTTAAATGAGCACCACCAGTACACCTGTTTTTTCACACACAACACTCTAATATTCCATGTCTGTATGCCCAGAATAGCTTTTTCTTAAAACAGAATGGTGCAGATCTTTTTTCTTTTTTTTTCTTTTTTTTGCTGTGTCTAAATCTCACAGATATCATTCTCGAATCTGTGATTTCCACAGATATGTGAGTGAATTCATAGGACTCTGAGTCTGTGTGACATCCAATAAAACAAATTTGGCATCACACAGATACCCACAGGTCTTATTTTCGGGGAAACAGGGTATATCGTACAAATGTGAGGTGGCCTAAGGGATTTAACAAATAAGAGCATAACTCCAAGTCATACAGTACAAAATAAATATTTCTATCAAGTAACTTACTACCAGGGCCAGTGGTGTCAGTACCCGCCATACACATGCAAGGGCCGTTACCCTGGACAGCTGGGAGGACCCACTCGCCAACTGGGACACTGGGACATGCTGCCCTGACAGTGAGGGATCCATCAGGGACAGGCAGCCCTGACAGTGAGGGGCTCATATGGGACACTCAGGCAGCAGCTGAGTAAACACAAGCACTTACAGTCCAGATGGCTAATTTCCCTGCAATGCAAATTAGCCTTGTGCTGGCTCCTAGAGCAGTGAAGCTTCTTCCTCATTGCCTGCACTGCAGCAGAGTGATGAGTCATCATATTGCAACCTCATCATACTAGTGCAGCTATGCAGACAATGAGGAGGAAGCACAGACAGGAGCCGGAAGCAAGAATGTGACGGGGACAGCATCTGAGGAGGACACAGACCCCGGAGAAGCGGAGGGAAGGTGAATATTATTTTTTTACTGTGTGCAGCACGATGGGGGATTATATGTATCAAGATGAGGCCAGGATGGGAACATATATACCAAGAGGAGAACCACCATATTATAAAATATCTGGAGGCTGCTGCTGAGTTATTGCTGGAGTATATGGAGGCTGTGCTGGGGTATATGGAGGCTGCTGCCGGGGTATATGAAAGCTGTGCTGAGATAATTGGAGGCTGTGCTGGACAATATGGATGCTGTGCTGGGGTATTTGAAGGCTGTGCTGGGGTATTTGGAGGCTGTGCTGGGGTATTTGAAGGCTGGGCTATATGGAGGATACTGCTGGGGTATATGGAGGCTGCACTGGGCACAAAAAAGGAAAATTTCCAGCTCACCTATACCAGTCAGCCCCGTCCACCTTCCTTAGAGATCGGTGCTTGGTATTCAGATGCTGATTACCTGGCTTCCTACTTCATGGAAAAAATAGACAACATCCGCCAGGAAATCAACTCTCAGCCTCCAAGCGCTGCCACCCCCATTCTTCCACATTTGACCCAGTCACAGAAGAAGAAGTCTCCAGGCTTCTTTCTTCCTCTCGTCCCACCACATGCACTACTGACCCCATTCCCTCACACCTGCTCCAGTCCCTCTCTCCAGTCGTCACCACTCATCTAACCAAAATCTTCAATCTCTCCCTCTCTTCTGGCATCTTCCCCTCCTCCTTCAAACACTCGATTATTACTCCATTATCAAAGAAAACCACTCTCGACCCAACCTGCACAAATAACTACAGACCAGTCTCCAATCTCCCCTTCATCTCTAAACTCTTGGAGCGCCTGGTCTATTCCCGCCTCACCCATTACCTCTCCGCTCACTCTCTTCTAGATCCATTACAGTCTGGTTTCTGCCCCCTTCATTCTACAGAAACCGCCCTCATCAAAGTGACCAATGACCTTCTGACAGCAAAACGTAATGGTGACCACTCTCTGCTTATTCTCCTTGATCTCTCTGCAGCTTTTGACACTGTCGAACATCAGCTCCTACTCTCTATGCTGCACTCCATTGGCATAAAGGACACTGCTCTCTCCTGGCTCTCCTCCTATCTTTCTGACCGCTCTTTCAGTGTATCTTTTGCTGGCTCCACTTCTTCCCCTCTTCCTCTCACTATTGGGGTCCCTCAGGGTTCAGTCCTTGGCCCTCTCCTCTTCTCTCTCTACATGGCCCCGATTGGACAGACCATCAGCAGATTTGGCTTTCAGTACCATCTTTATGCTGATGACACAACTATACACTTCAGCCCCTGACCTTACCCCTGCGGTATTAAAGAACACCAATGACTGTCTAGCTGCAGTTTCCAATATCATGTCCACTCTCTATTTGAAACTAAACCTTTCCAAAACTGAACTTCTTCTGCTCCCCCCATCCACTAACCTCCCTAAATCGGACATCTCTCTCTCAGTTTGCGGCACCACGATAACGCCCAGGCAGCAGGCTCATTGTCTGGGTGTTATGTTTGACACCGATCTCTCCTTCTCCTCCCACACACAATCTCTTGTACGCTCCTGTCGCTTACACCTGAAGAATATCTCTAGAGTCCGCCCCTTTCTCACCCTGGAAACAACAAAAACCCTCACTGTGGCCCTAATCCATTCCCGCCTTGACTATTGCAATTCTCTATTAAGCGGCCTCCCCCTCACCAGACTTTGTCCTCTCCAGTCCATCCTTAATGCAGCAGCCAGGATCACCCATCTGGCCAATCGTTACTCAGATGCCTCTGCTCTGTGCCAGTCATTGCACTGGCTGCCCGTATACTACAGGATCAAATTCAAATTGCTTGTTCTCACCCACAAAGCTCTTCACAGTGCAGCACCCCCCTACCTCTCCTCCCTCATCTCTGTCTATCACCCCACCCGCTCTCTACGTTCCTCAAATGACCTTCGACTAACATCTGCACTAATCCGATCCTCCCACTCCCGGCTCCAAGACTTCTCCAGAGCTGCACCAAATCTCTGGAATGCTTTACCCCAAGAAATCAGGACTATCCACAACTTGCATGGCTTCAGACGATCCCTAAAAACGCATCTTTTTAAGGCGGCCTATCATACTCCCTAATAGAAGTCCATTGTACTGTAGACAGTGAATGGGCTATCCCTCTGGACATTACTCTTCTACAAACTCCACCAAACCAAAAAGGTCTACACAGACTGTATAATGACCAGCCATGTAAGCTTAGTTCTATGCCCCATTTCCTCAAGATGCCTGGACCATCAGTGCAATAAGCCCCCGGACCTTGTGCAAACCCTATCCCGTTGTAGATTGCAAGCTCTTTTGAGCAGGGTCACCTTCATTTCTTGCTTTATTTATTGTATTTTTTTTTTTTTTTCACATTGATTGTTTTGTATCCAATTATTGTACTTTATTTGTTCTCTCCTCTAATTACTTACTGTATATTTTCTGTACTCTAACCCTACATTGTAAAGCGCTGCGGAATATGTTGGCGCTATATAAATAAAGCTTTATTATTATTATTATTATTATTAGCTCCCCGTCCAGGAGAGGTGTATCATGAAATAAAGAGGGTTTCCGGCATCACGATGTATTTTCTTTAAAACCAGCCTTTATTCAAAAATTCTTTAAAATCAATCTCCTTTGGATATAAAAGCAAGTCAGGTATATGGAGGCTGTACTGGGCTATATGAATGCTGTGCTGGGGTATATGGAGGCTGCTGCTGTGATATATGGAGGCTGTGCTGGGTATGTGGAGGCTGCTGCAGGGCTATATATATATATATATATATATATATATATATATATATATATATATATATATATACATATATACAGCTCTGGCATAAATTAAGAGACCACTGCAAAATGTTCAGTTTCTCTGATGTTTCTCTTTATATGTATATTTTTGAGTAACATGTACACTGTTTTTTTATTCTATAAACTATTGACAACATGTCTTCAAAATCTTCAAAATAATAAAAAATAAATAGTGCTTTCAGACCTCAAATAATGCAAAGAAAACAAGTTCATATTCATTTAGAAACAACAATACTAATGTTTTACCTCAGGAAAAGTTCAGAAATCAATATTTGGTGGAATACCCATGATTTTTAATCACAGCTTTCATGCGTCTTGACATGCTTTCCACCAGTCTTTCACACTGCTTTTGGGTGACCTTATGCCACTCCTGGCAAAAAAATGTAAGCAGTTATTCTTTGTTTGACAACTTGTGACTATCCATCTTCCTCTTGTTTACATTCCAGAAGTTTTCAATAGGGTTTAGGTCTGGAGATTGGGCTGGCCATGACGGGGTCTTGATGTAGTGCTCTTTCATCCACACATTCATTGACCTAGCTGTGTGGCATGGGGCATTGTCCTGCTGGAAAAAAACAGCCCTCAGAGTTGGGGAAGATTGCCTGAGCAGAAGTAAGCAAGTGTTTTTCAAGGATAATCTTGTATGTGGCTTGATTCAAACATCCTTCACAAAGATTAACCTGCCCAATTCCAGCCTTGCTGAAGCATCCTCAGATCATCACTGAGCCTCCACCAAATTTCACAGTGGGTGCAAGACACTGTGGCTTGTAAACCTCTCCAGGTCTCCATCCAACCAGTAGATGACCAGGTGTTGGGCAAAGCTGAAAATTAGACTCATCAGAGAAGATTACATAACTCCAGTCCTCTATGGTCCAATCCTTATGTTTTTTTGCAAACTTCAGCCTGGCTCTCCTTTGCTTCTCATTGATGAAAGAATTTTTTCTAGTTTTACATGACTTGAGCCCTGGTTCTAGGAGCCTGTCACGAACTGTTCTTGCTGTACACTTCACCCCAGCTGCCATTTGCCATTCCTTTTGTAGGTCACTTGATGTCATCCTGCGGTTGCTGAGTGACCTTCGAATAAGATGAAGGTCACCCCAGTCAGTGGAGAGTCACTTTTGCCCTCTGCTGATCTGTAGCTTTGTTGTTTCCAATGTCTGCTGCTTGACCTTGTTGTAGTGGACTGCCGTCTTCGAAATTTTAAGGATGGAGGCAACATAACGCTCACTGTTTCCCTCTGCTAGTAAAGCCAGAATTGAGCCCTTCTTTTCCTCACTCAAGACTTTGGCATGGTTAAAAGTTATTTTTTCATTCAAGAGGATAGTGAAGATTCCAACAGTGTTTATTATAATTTCCCTCGTTAAATAAGACTTGGTTCATGTGAGCACCTAATCAGAAGCACATTAAAGGGAACCAACCACCTCGGATGACCCTCATACACTGTTAATATGTGCCCCTGCAGCCTAGTAAACCATTTGCAGCACTGTTTTTGTGTGAAAAGTGGCTGCAGTAGAAGTGAGATAATGATTTTATACACTTACATGCCTGCGTACTTGAGGGCGTCTCCCTGTGTGTGCTGGCACTTGTGGGCTGTGCTCATCATGTCTGCTCTCCCCCTCCCTTTTGCACGCCCCCTCTCAGCCTGCTATAGTGATGTGAGGCTGATTGCGTCATAAAGGGGGTGGGGCTACCGGGATGCCGCGTACTAGCCCCGCCCCTTTATGACGCAATCAGCCTCACATCACTATAGCAGGCTGAGAGGGGGCGTGCATAAGGGAGGGGGAGAGCAGGCATGACGAGCACAGCCCACAAGTGCCAGCACACACAGGGAGACGCCCTTAAGTACGCAGGCATGTAAGTTTATAAAATCATTATCTCACTTCTACTGCAGCCACTTTTCACACAAAAACAGTGCTGCAAATGGTTTACTAGGCTGCAGGGGCACATATTAACAGTGTATGAGGGTCATCCGAGGTGGTTGGTTCCCTTTAAGTAGAATGAGGTTGCCTTTGGTTGGAATTCAGTTGTCACTGGAATGGAATGGCTATCAGACATGTAGAGATGGTGATTTTTAGAAAACAGTGCAGTGGTCTCTTAATTTTTTCCGGAGCTGTATATATATATACACAACTCTGGCAAAAGAGATATTAAGTTATATATGTTACCTGGAGGCTGTGCTGGACTGTGTGGCGGCTGCTGCTATGCTGTACATATTATTTGGAGTCTGTGCTGTATATATAATATGGAGGATGTGGTATATATAGCATTTGGACGCTGCTGCTGGACTGTATATATAATATGGAGGCAGTGCTGTGCTGTATATATTATTTGGAGGCTGTGCTAGGCTGTACAGTTGAGGCCAAAAGTATTGACACCCCTGCAATTCTGTCAGGTAATACTCAGTTACTTCCTGAAATTGATTGCAATCACAAATTCTTGGGTATTATTATCTTCATTTAATTTGTCTGCAATGAAAAAACACAAAAAGAATTGTCCTAAAGCCAAATTGGATATAATTCCACACCAAACATAAAAAAGGGGGTGGACAAAAGTATTGGCACTGCTAGAAAAATCATGTGATGCTTCTCTAATTTGTGTAATTAACAGCACCTGTAACTTACCTGTGGCACCTAACAGGTGTTGGCAATAACTAAATCACACTTGCAGCCAGTTGACATGGATTAAAGTTGACTCAACCTCTGTCCTGTGTCTTTGTGTGTACCACATTGACCATGGAGAAAAGAAAGAAGACCAAAGAACTGTCTGAGGACTTGAGAAATCAAATTGTGAGGAAGCATGAGCAATCTCAAGGCTACAAGTCCATCTCCAAAGACCTGAATGTTCCTGTGTCTACCGTGCGCCGTGTCATCAAGAAGTTTAAAGCCCATGGCACTGTGGCTAACCTCCCTAGATGTGGACGGAAAAGAAAAATTGACGAGAGGTTTCAACTCTAGATTGTGCGGATGGTGGATAAAGAACCTCGACTAACATCCAAACAAGTTCAAGCTGCCCTGCAGTCCGAGGGTACAGCAGTGTCAACCCATACTATCCGTCGGCGTCTGAATGAAAAGGGACTGTATGGTAGGAGACCCAGGAAGACCCCACTTCTTACCCCGAGACATAAAAAAAACCAGGCTGGAGTTTGCCAAAACTTACCTGACAAAACCTAAAACGTTTTGGAAGAATGTTCTCTGCTCAGATGAGACAAAAGTAGAGCTTTTTGGGCAAAGGCATCAACATAAGGTTTACAGGAGAAAAAAAGAGGCATTCAAAGAAAAGAACACGGTCCCTACAGTCAAACATGGCAGAGGTTCCCTGATGTTTTGGGGTTACCTTGCTGCCTCTGGCACTGGACTGCTTGACCGTGTACATGGTATTATGAAGTCTGAAGACTACCAACAAATTTTGCAGCTTAATGTAGGGCCCGGTGTGAGATAACTGGGTCTCCCTCAGAGGTAATGGGTCTTCCAGCAGGACAATGACCCAAAACAAACTTCAAAAAGCACTAGAAAATGGTTTGAGAGAAAGCACTGGAGACTTCTAAGGAGGCCAGCAATGAGTCCAGACCTGAATCCCATAGAACACCTGTGGAGAGATCTAAAAATGGCAGTTTGGAGAAGGCACCCTTCATATATCAGGGACCTGGAGCAGTTTGCCAAAGAAGAATGGTCTAAAATTCCAGCAGAGCATTGTAAGAAACTCATTGATGGTTACCGGAAGCGGTTGATTGCAGTTATTTTGGCTAAAGGTTGTGCAACCAAGTATTAGGCTGAGGGTGCCTATACTTTTGTCTGGCCCATTTTTGGAGTTTTGTGTGAAATGATCAATGTTTTGCTTTTTGCTTCATTCCCTTTTGTGTTTTTTCATTGAAGACAAATTAAATGAAGGTAATAATACCAAAGAATTTGTGATTGCAATCATTTTCAGGAAGAAACTGAGTATTATCTGACAGAATTGCAGGAGTGTCAATACTTTTGGCCACAACTGTATGGGCCCTGGTGCAGCTGCACTGTCTGAACCGGTGGTATGTCTGCCACTGATTGTACCTCTCTCAAGCCCTTTGAGAAAAAAACTTTCATTAAGACCAAAAAATTTTAATTTGTCATGCATCAGTCTAGGGCATCAACTATAATTTTTCTGCAATTTAGTTCCTAAGTTTTCATGCATAGTTGAGTCACTTGGCCGTGCTTCAATGCCAGCTTTTTGACAGCAATTCTTTGACGAAGACTATTGATGTAACCAAGCTCCCATAGTTGCTATTTCTGAGCTGATGACACTGCTAGACATCTGTGTCATGTGCTGTGAGATCGGGTACTTTCTTTGCTGAGCCACAGCAGATTCTGTCTCTGTCCAATTGCTGATTATCTGTTACCTCTGTTTCATTCTTTTTCAGCAACTAGGTGTTTACATTTATTTACTGCCTTATCACATTACTTGTGCGACTTTTTATATCGTCCCTTTGCTGGTCTTCTGTGCTGGTTATATTCATTAGGACAGTGAAGGTTAATATCTGTTGAAAGAAACCAGTTCGCATTTGCACTGTGTTTTCTTTTTGGTCTAAAGGCCCCGTCACACATAACGACGCACCAGCGATACCGATAACGATACGACCTGGCCAGGATCGCTGGTGCGTCGTTTTCACATCGCTGGTAAGATGTCAGAATTATACCGAGGTCGTTGGGAATTGTCACTCCATAGCGTAGCATTGAGATCATTGGCAATTGTCCTTTTCAAACACAACAATGTAGCGCTCCCAGCGGGAGCGCAACGACGTAAAAATGACCCAGAGCAGTATGTAACGATCAACAATCTTCCAGTGTTTGGACCGCAAACTGGAAGTGGCCGGCGAGGCTGGAGCGCACGCCAACACATCCTCCTGGAGCCTCACTTCCAGTCGGTACTTATAAAAGGGAGTGAGAGATGGTGCCCAGCGACGCTGACACCAATGATAAGGAGGGGTTTTATCAAGTACCCCCTACAGCGCCCTCAGGGCATAGCACTCCCTTGGCATCGTGGCACAGTACAGAATACAGTCACTCCTGATGACACCCATATGGCACCTGTGGGCAGAAACGCGTCTAGTGTGGAATCTGTGCAGATAAGTGGCAATAATTGATAACACTTCTTTTGCCCTGGCATACCTCTCTGTTCTATCTCTGGATCTATTACCCTGAAGGGAGAACTTGAGAACCTGATGAGTGACAAGGGTTGTCTGATATCAGGGGTTCTTTAAGCAATTGTCCAATATAGACTCTTTTCTGGTTGTATAATACTGTATATGGATATAGGTAAATGACTGTTTACCGTATAGAAACAGCTGTTTGCTCATATTGCTGTGTATGTACAAATGTTATAGGGCCGATATAACCTCAATTTCTTCAAGAGGAGGGTGGATACAAGAATTATAATACTCCTATTAATAATACATCCAAAGTACACCCAGAGTCTAGAGCTTAATAATTGGACGACCTCTCACTGAGGGCCACGTCACACACACAGATATCTGTGCAAATATTGTTTGCAGATCTCTGGTTGCAGTGAAATCATGGACACATTGTTACATTTGTACACAGCCACAAAATGGAACAATGTGTCCATGATTTCACTACAACCAGAGATCTGTGACCAATATCTGAACAGATATCTGTGTGTGTGACGTTTCCCTAACAGACATAGGAAATTTGGATAAAAGGGATAGACCCATATCCAAAAAGGATCCATTCAGAATTTAGAGAATTGTGTGTTGGATGACCAAACCCTGAGTGAGTGATAGGGTACCTTTACACGCCGCTACTGGCGGGTGGATACAACCAGCTATTTCACGTGCACGAGCACGCACAAACAGTTGCAAACGGTAATCGCACCACCTTTACACGCCGCAACAAGGTGCGCTACGGTAGGTTACATCTATCTCTGGATACACCGCCGGGTGCCACAAGTTACCTTCTGTAGCTCACCTTACCTCATTTACACACACCGCTACAACAAGCTAATATGGGCGGACCGGGTGCAACAGGGACAACACATAGGCGTGCCACAATTGTGGATTACGAGACGTCCGTACGCTGATAGGACAAAGCAAGAACATCATGATTGGGCAGGCATCGCAGGAGGCTGTTTAATACATAACGCTCGAGCAATTGTGTAGTGTGACTGGTCAGCTCCTTAAATATGCCGCCATATGCAGCGACAACCAATCGTAACGCAGGAGCTTCCTCCAATGATCGCTGAAGGGGGGTGGTGTCCCAAAGCCTGTGTCACGCCCCAGCTACATACCAGGTACATAGCCTGGTGTCGACACATCCCTTCTGTTGCTTCTTTACACGCCGATACAGGTCGCTACAATCGGCTGTGTAGCCACCTGTTTCAGGGCAGTGCTCGGAAACGGGACACCAGGTGAGTCATCGAGGAACAGGGAGACCATATAGGTTAGGTGTTGAAAACTCTGTTGATAGGCAGAAGAAGAGACAGGGTGTATGCGAGGGATGAGTCCCCCTCCCTGTATGACTGGTGTGCTATATGAACACTAGGTGTGAGGGATACACACACGATTGGAATTTTAACAATTATTTATTAAAAGTTATATTTTAAAGTGCACTCTGTGGAGATATAATTTTGAGATTTAGAGTCACAATATTGTTTTTCTAGAGTTATACGTGTCACATATAATGACATCTTTAGCGGGATCGTTGTTGCGTCACAAAATCTGTGACGTTACAACGATCTCGTTAACGATCTCGTTATGTGTGACAGAACCTTAACCTGCATCTATCTTCTGTTTACTGTTAGGTTTGTAGAAGTTTACCCTTGTTTGCACTTATCTTTTCTCCTGTTTACTCTAGCGCACATATTTTGTTTTTCCTCACTTTAAGGCTGCCTTCAGACTTGCGTTCCCCCGTCGATGTGTATTGCGGTGGGGGAGCGCAAGTTGAGCGCATACACCCCGCGTCCCTATGTTTAACATGGGGATGCAGGTGTATGCGCTCGGCTGCGGATAGTGGGTTCTGATAGACTTCCGTGTGTGATTTGTACACGTGCTTGCGACATGTTGCGTCAATGGTATGGACAAGAATATATGATTTGTACGCAAGCATCCACATGCGTACAAATCACACATTGAAGTCTATCAGTGCGCAGTGAAGGTAACAATAGGGGTTGTGCAGCTAGGGATACTTAGGCTGTGGTCACAGTTGCCATGCGTTTTTTTTAGTGATTTAACAAAGCTCATGCTTTTTTTCATGTCAGCATGACTTTTGTAAGGTGTGTGATGGCTCCCTGCGTTTTTGGGTGCGTTTTTGAATCTGCACCTAAAAATAGTGCTTGTAGTATTTTTTTCAGCGTTCATGCGTTTTTGTAGAAAACGCATGCATTTTTATAACATGGGTTCCTATGGGAAACGCATGCGTTTTTGAATGGCACTAATTGTACATGCGTTTTTGCATGCGTTTTCCATAAGGCCCCTTATTAAAAAACGCATGCGTTTTTGGATATGCTCCAAAAACGCATGGGACTGTCACACATGCTTTTTGGCTATTAGGGCATGCGTTTTTTTACATGCGTTTTTGAAAACGCAGGTCTCCAAAAACGCATGTGAAATATGCAACTGTGACCCCAGCCTTAGCTGTGTTGGAACATAGTCATGCATAACATTATAACCAGCCCACCCAATTGTGTATGCTGAGATGTCATCATGGACTGTGAATGCTTTGGCTGAACTAATTGAAACATTGTCCTTGGAGTTTGCTGCCATCAGGCATCAAATACTCACTAGTTCTAATGGAGCAGTAAGAACCTAAGGCAAAGTTACCAGACTGCTTCAACAGGGATATGTGTATATATGTATGTGTGTCTGTGTATATGTGTGTGTGCGGGTGTGTACAGTGTGTATATGTGTATATAAATGTGTATCTGTGTATACATGTGTGGGTGTATGTGTGTATATATATGTGTGTATATGTATCTGTGTGTATATATATATGTGTGTGCGTACAGTATGTATGTGTGTATATATATGTGTATGTGAGTATGTATATATGTGTGTCTGTGTTTGGGTATAATCATGCCTGTTGTACATTATTTTTTATATATCTGTGGATATATTTGTGTATATGTTTGTCTATGTATGTGTGCATGTGTCAGCACAGGGCTGTTGTCAGCACCTGGGCAAGAGTCAGGATCCTGGATGACCGGGTGGGCCCACTTGTTGTCAGGGACACTGTCCACGCTGCTTGCCGATGGTGTCCCCAGCCCTTCATGTTTCTCTTCCCCCCCCAATTCGCTATGTGGAGTGAGGGGGACACCTGCGGCACAGTATGTGGAGTAAGGGGGGGATCGGTGTAGACACAGTATGTGGAGTGAGGGGGATGGCAGCTGCACAGAATAGAGTGTGAGTAGTGTTGGGTCGTATGGAGAGGGGGCAGCATGTGGGGACAGTATGTTGAGGATGGGGAGTTTGATGAGATTGAACAGTATAAACAGTGGGCAGTATAGAGGGATACAGTGTAGAGGACAGTGTGACCAGGGCGCCCAGTTTGGAGGGAGGAGAGGGCAGTGTGGAGGGCATGTGCCATGAGAGGGATAGTGTTTAAATCATATTATGTACAGGGAACAGTGAGGAAGAGCAATTATTTATTCCGGGGCACAGTGTAGGGCAGATATTTTTACTTAGGAGAATTTTGACAATTCTGCTATTTTTAAGGGTATCGTGCCAGGATGTGCTGCAGAAGACTGGAGAAGATGGACGTCTCCAGAGATAAACTGTGGATGTGAAAAGTCATCAAGGTGCCTGGACAACATGAAGAAAAGAAAAACACGACCTCGATCAGAGACAAGGTCATCTATAAGGTACCTGGATGTAATTGATTATTTGTGATAATGACTAATTCTCATAAGTACTGTGGTTCCTGTATACTTTTATTGACAGCTGGTAACAACTCCCAGTATCTCATTACTATTGCTAATGATGTAGTAGAAGTTGTAGGTTCATGCAGTACAAATGTGTATGGGTCTGACCTGACATTATAATTGTTTTACCAAGTACTGATGGTGGTTCTGATGATGAATTGTGTTACTGATGAAGGTTCTATTTATGTATTTCTGTACCTCTGCTGGGTCTGGTGATGAATTGATGACGATTTTGATATAGTGCTTCTGTATTTATGGGGGTTATATGGATGTATTTCTGTACTGAGGAGGGTTTTGATGCTGTGTTCCTGCACTGATGAGGGTTCTGGTAATGTATTTCTGTACTGAGAGTTTTAGCATCGTGTTTCTGCACTAAAGGAAGGTATATGGATGTATTTCTGTACCTCTGATGGGTCTGGTGATGTAGTTTTGTGCTGTAGTTTTGTGCTCACGAACCTTGGTCACAGGTGCGCTTGCATTGAGCACGGACACCCGCGCCACTGTGCAGGCGTGAGAGCAATATGACGTACACAGGAGGGGTGGCCTTTTCACAGGAAGGAAGCATTTCAACCAGCAGGGCAGCAAGGACCATATTGAGCAGATCCTCCTGGACCATTTTCAGCTAACTTCCTAACTGCGCGGGAGATATTAAAAGTTCATTTTTGAGGTATGCAGGGGTCTGCTGGGCATATAGAGTGGTCACAGGAGCCCCAAATACATCATGTATAAGGTGGTGGGCAGGGGTTAGAATGACCAAAGGGGGTGACAGGTTCCCTTTAAAGGGAACCTGTCAGCTCTTTTTGAAATTCCAGCCTCCTCTGGAACTCTGATGTGCCGGCCGGAACTTCATATCCGGCCCGGTCATTATGGGGGCTGATCACGTGTTCGGCCCAGCTTCAATATGCACACTGCACATGTGCCGGAGCCCGGCCGAACACATGATCAACCCCCATAATGCACCAGGCTGGATATGACATTCCGAACGACCATGGCTTGCCCCCCCTCCAGTTTTGATCTTGGGTACGCCCATGTTCCTAACTTACTGACAATAGTGTCTTAAAATTTAGCTGTGTGTTTTTTCGCCATATTCTAGCTTAGAACAGCTGGGAAGGTAGGCTCAGAACTATTTGGAACTATGAACTAACACTCCCTGTGCAATATACGCCTGATGGTTGCAAACCCTTTCTGAGGCCTCTTTCACACATCCGTGTCACCACGGAGATGTGAAACAAGGCCGTTTGGGGGCGGGGCATGCATACATGTGTCACGGACATGTGACACAATGTGTGCAGTCCGTATGCTATCCGTGGGGCCGTGGATATCACACGGACAGCCTGTCACCCGCATACTTACCTCCCTCCAGCGCCGCTGCTCCTCTCTCTTCCGGTCCGCTCTTGGGCTCAGTGAAGTGAATATTCATGAGCCTTAATGAGCAGCACCGGAAGGGAGAGGAGCAGACACCGCTGGAGCGAGGTGAGTATAAAACTATTTATTTTCAGGCTTTTTGGTTTTGACCGTGGTCCGTGCACACGGATGTCACAGTGTAAACATCCATATGCAGGATATTTTGTCAAACAAGCATTTCGTGGCTCCGCAGAAAAACGGACAAGTCAACGTGTGGAGCACACGGACACGCATGTGCTCCACACGGAGACACGGTCCGTGCGGGAACACGGACGTGTGCATGGGTCCATAGGGGATTGTGTGGCCCCGAATGTCCGTGCCTGCGGCATGTGTCCACACGGACCGCACACGTGCCGGAGGCACGGATGTGTGAAAGAGAAACCTTAAGGCAGGTGACACCAAAAATTAACTCATAGGGCATAACTGTTCATTGGAAGCCATTCCAGGCAGCTACGAGATGATACCACTCTAGGAAATGCCAAGGAGGTGTCATGTTTTAATCAGTGTAAAAAGGGGTGCTCTTTGAATAATTCAATATACCGTATGTATATTCCAATTTGATTCACACATGTTTCTTTACTTCTTGTTTCTGCTTGTTGTCCTTTGTGGTTTTACTGCTTTAATTCTTAATCTACACTTTGCACATCCCAAATAAAACAAAGAAAATCATGGCATGAACAGGTGAGTCCGATGTTTTGACTGATTCTGTATGTGAAGTGCAGACTAGATATGTACAAATAGTATATGCATAGAGCTATTTCACACCTGTGCTTTACATTTACTGTATGGACAAAAGTATTGCAACATACCTCCCAACCATTGAATTTATGTTTTTAATTTAATTCCATTACCACAGTTGTATAAAATCCAGCCCATAGCCATACAGTTTGCCTTTACAAATAATTGTAAAAGAATAACTCATTTTAAACAGCTTATTGAATTTAAGTGTGGTTCTGTAAATTCAGGCCAATGATAAAACAAGTCAAATTGTGAAATTTCTTCCTTCATAAATATTCCATGAGTAGTACTATTGAAAAGTGGAAGCATTTAGTAACTACATCAGCTCAACTTGGTGTTGCCAAATGCTCCTCTGGCAGCGACATCAGCACAAACACTATGCCCTGGGAGCTTCATACTACGCTATGCTACCACAACTTATATGGCCCCTTTACACGCAGCTACAGGTAACAGGTTTTCCACAGGCAACTTACTGGCTGCAGTGAAATCATGGAGACATAGTTCCATTTGTACACAGCAACAAGATAGAACCATGTCTCCATGATTTCACTGCAGCCAGTAAGTTACCTGTGGAAAACCTGTTACCTGTAGCTGCGTGTAAAGGGGCCAATACAGTTTTCGGTGCTCCCTAAAAACACATCTTGTTAGGGCAGCCTATCTGTTCCCTAATCGAAGTCTTATATATAGGCAATTCACTATTTCTCTGAACATAATTCTTTGTCAAACTCCACCGCACCCAATTACACTACTAATTTTGGCTGGTGACAGCTTATGTAGCCTTTATCTATCCCCCATTTGTTCAAGATGGCTGGACCATATAAATAAAGGTTATTATTATTACTATGGATTCAATTAGCGGAGGAGCCGCATGAAAGCTTTAAGGGCCACTTTACACACACCAATTTATCTGTCCAACTTCTGACCAACTTGCTGGTTGCAGTGAAATCATGGACACATTTCTCCATTTTGTGGCTGTGTACAAATGGAACAACGTGTCCATGATTTCACTGCAACCAGCAAGTTGTTCAGAAGTTGGACAGATAAGTTGGTGTGTGTAAAGTGGCCATAACAATTTCAAGGATGAGATGGAGCAGCAGAAGGCAGGGATGGTTGAAATTGGTGTGGAAGAACTTGACTACTGTAGATGGAAGAGATCCCTGAGCTCAACCCCATGAAAAACCATTGGGATGAACTAGAATTCGAGGCAGATCTTCTTGTCCAATATCGGTGTCTGACATCATAAATGTGTAGTTATCCCAATACCTTTGTCCATACAGTGTATCTATCACCTTAATATTATTGGTGATTAATTTACATAGGTTTTTTTAGTTACATACTGTATTTTTCAACACATAAGCAGAATTACTCCTTGTGCGGTCTCTCATACATCCTGTTAAAAGAAAAAAGTCTATGTGTTAGGGCCCTTTCACATCAGCGTTTTTTTAAATTTGCGGCAGATGCGGTGAAAAAACCGCATCTGCCGCAACTGCCGCATAACGGTTCCACTTGCGGCACGGTTGCGGTTTTTTCCATAGGAAGTATAGGGGGACTTGCGGCAGATGCGGCAAGTGCGGTATTGCACTTGCGGCAGGTGCGGCAGAGAAAAAAAACCGCAGTAAGCCGCGGTTTTTTTCTCTGCCGCACCTGCCGCAAGTGCAATACCGCACTTGCCGCATCTGCCGCAAGTCCCCCTATACTTCCTATGGAAAAAACCGCAACCGTGCCGCAAGTGGAACCGTTATGCGGCAGTTGCGGCAGATGCGTTTTTTTCACCGCATCTGCCGCAAATTTAAAAAAACGCTGATGTGAAAGGGCCCTTAGAGCTGTAGTATATTCTTAAATTGATTCAAAATTCCCATGACCACTTCTGTACAGCTAAGTGTCCAAACAGGAAGACAAGTGTTTGCCAAGTAATAAAGTACCACAACCTACGAGTAAACAGTCATAGTGAAATGCTAATTAGATAATGCATATACAATGAGGAAACTGAACTGTAATTAAATTATGATCTTGGACAAACCAAAAGCTTCAATGTCACATAAGGCTGGCTGCACATCACGACTTTTGCACATCCGTGGTGATCCTTTAATTTCAAGGATCACACGGACAGGCACGGATCTGTGCCAACAGATGCCACTGATGCCCACGGATCCATGTTTTCCACGGATTCATCATCAGTAGCACAGATAGGGCTGTAGCTTGCTTCTGAGTATGCGCAGTACAGCAAATTGGATCTGTTTTACGAATCTGTGGTGTCCGATTTGAGTCCTGGAGACCAAAATCATAACAGCCTACGATTTTGGATCTGAGACAAAATTGGAAAGCTACGGATAGTGCTAAAATTGGATGCCAATAGGGACACAACCGATCCATGGCCCATAGGGATACATGTGAGGCAAAATCGGATAAGTGTGTATCCGTTTTGATACGGATACACTCGGATGCAGCAAAATCATGATGTGAAGCCAGCCTTAGTTTTAGGTTGTTTGGAACCACATATTCGACATAAGTTTTTTTTAAGAAAAAAAGTTATTGGGGCTAGTTGCTGTAGTCTATATCAATACATGGGGATCCAGGTGCTTGAGCAAACGGAGGATCCCCAAATCGTTGCACAGGTGCGGATTCACTTGGTGACTTAGGGTCCAGTCACACTTGGAGACGATCCAGCGATCCCGATAACGATACAACCTGGTAAGGATCACTGGAACATGGCTACATGGTCACTGATGAGATGTCAAACAGTCAGATCTACTCAACGAAGTAGCAACAATACGGCAACCCATATAAAGACTTCGGCGGTCGTTGGGACCCTGTCACACAGCAACTAGTGTGACGACTCAGACCTACGTGGCTGAGTTCTGAGTCGCCAACAAGGTCATTGTTAAGGCGTCAAACACACTGATGCATGCTGTCCAGTGGGAACCCAACGATCAAAAAAATGGTCCAGGCCATTCTGACACAAACAGTGATGTCACAGCGGGGGCCCGGTCACTGCTATGTGTCAAACATAGCGAGATCGCTGGCGAGGTCGCTGTTGTGTCACAAAACCTGTGATGCAACAGCGATCTCGCTATGTGTGACAGGGGCTTCTATATTTGTCAGCTAGGCTGAGAGCAGGGGATTATCTACACTGAACATTGCATCTTGATCACTATGTGGATTATGATGGATGTGTATGATATTCATACTCACCCCATGTGAATTCTGTGAGAAATTGTATAAGAAGTTTGGCTTCAAAAGGAAGACATGTGTACACTGGTTATTTAAATTGGTGAAAATCAGTATCCCTTAGGCGGCCGTTACACGCTTCAATCTTGTGAGCGATATTGTTAGCGATCACATGCACGCGCGATCGCTAACAATATCGTTCACATCGTTGGTGAGCTGTCACACAGACAGACTCACCAGCGATGTGGACCAGCGAGATCGCTGGTAACCATGGTACATATCGGGTTACTAGGCGCCGCGCGGCGCTTAGTAACCCGACGTTTACCATAGATACCATCTCCCAGCATAGGCTCTGCCGCTGGGAGATCGTTCATCGTGGTGTCACACCCCACGATGAAGCAGATTGAACAAGCAATTATCGCTTGATATGAGCTCCGGCTCACAAATCTGCGATCAAACAATCAAGCAATTTTACATTGTAAAATCGCTTGATTACACGCAGTGACGCACAAACGATATCGCTTAAGCGATCAAAAAGCAGACCGCTTAAGTGATATCGTTCAAGAAATTGATGCGTGTGACGGCACCCTTAGGCTAGGGTCACACTTAAAAGGCACAATGCGGTAACCGCATCCATTACCGGATGCAGTTTTACCGTGTACCTTCATACTATCTTTTGATAGTAAAATTGCAACCCTCATTCTGCATCTGGATGCATTAACGCATCCGGTTTTAGAATGTGGGCTTTTGCAATTTTCAAAACCGCATCCGGATTTGCAACCGATCCAAAAAATGCAGCCTGCATGATTTTTCCCGCAGGCTGCAAAACTGGATGCGGTAACTAGATTGCAAATAGTGCAATCCAGTTTTCCTATTGAAACCTATAGGCTGAAGATCCGGATGCAGTTTTGAGCATTTTTAACGCTCAAAACTGGATCAGGATCTGCAAGCCCAACCGCAGGTGTGACCCTGGCCTTAGGCAGAGTTGCCCAATTATTTCACTGTGCATCATATTTTTGTTATCGTAAAAATATTTTTTTTGTCTACAAAATGTATAAGGCTGGGGTCACACTTGATCAGTTATTGGCCTTGGATCCGTTATTGGCATCAGGTTTTTCACATTTTTGCTGTAAGTCCAAAACCTGATGCTAAAACCTGATGCTGCACTCAAGTGTGACTGAAATGGTGACAGTTTTTTTTACTGGACCCAAAAAACGCTGCTAGCAGCGTTTTTGGGTGCAGGAAAAAAAACGGATCTGTTTTTTTAACAATGGGCCCTATGGGAAAACGGATCCGGTTTTTAAGTCCAAAAAACGTCCAGATGCACAGGAGGCACTATTGCACCCTAAAAATACTGGAACAGGTATTGAGAACAAGAAAAAAAACTGATGGACAAGTGTGAACCCAGGCTCAGACACTTCAATTTGATGAACGATGTTGTTAGCGATCACATGCACGCGCGATCGCTAACAACATCGTTCACATCGCTGGTGAGCTGTCACACAGGCAGACTCACCAGCGGTGTGGACCATCGTTTAACGCATTGCGTTTTTAGAAATCCATTTTTAATAGGGTCTACAACGTTTTTGGGCCCTATGGGAAATGCATCCATTAACGCATGGTACATATATTAATGCATTAATGCATGCGTTCAAGCAAGCACTATAAATGACTCAAAAATGACAAGGGAAGAAAGTGGATCCAATAATGGATCCAGTAGATGGATTCAGGCTCGCAAGTGTAGCCCTAGCCTTACTCCCTTAGGCTGGAGTCACACTTAATCCTTTATTGGACTTGGATCCGTTATTGGCATCATTTTTTGCACTTTTTTGTTTTAAGCCCAAAAACTGATGCCAAAAACTGATGCTGCACTCAAGTGAGACTGAAATGGTGTCAGTTTTTTACTGGACCCAAAAAATGCTGCTAGTAGCGTTTTTGGGTGCAGGAAAAAAATTGATCCGTTTTTTTAACATGGAGCCCTATGGGAAAACAGGTTCTGCAAAAAAATTGCAGAAAAAAAGGATCCGTTCTTTAGAGCATTGTTTAGGGAAAAAAAAGTCCAAAAAACACAGAGCTGCACAGGAGGGTCAAAAAGCACCCTAAGGGTGCATGCACACGATCAGTATATGCAGCGCTTTGGACGCAGCGTCTTGCCACTGTGTCCAAAACGCTGCGTTGTATAATATAAGCATAGTGGATGGGATTTCAAGAAATTCCATCCTCACTATGCTTAACCCAACCACATCGATCTGACAGCTGCGTTGCGGGTTGCCACCATTCCGCTTCTCCTCCGCATGTTAATTTCATGCTGCGGAGTCAGAAGTGGCTCCCATCGGGTGACTGCAGGGAGAAGCCGCCCCGCACCCACCGCACATGGTGAGTACAGGGCGGCTGCAGTCTCCCTGCACCCACCCGCAGCTTCACTCAGGTCCAAAGGAGCTGTGTCCAACACGCAGCTCCTCCGGTCCGTGAGCACACAGCCTGAAAAAAATGGATCAATTATTGAGAACAAGGGAAAAAACTGATGCCCAAGTGTGAACCCAGGCTTATAAAGCTACATTAAAATTCATACATCATCACTGATCCGTTTTTTTAACATGGGACCCTATGGGAAAAAGGATCTGTTTTGTAGAGCATTGTTTATGGAAAAAATAGCAAAGTCCCAAAAACGCAAAGCTGCACTGGAGGGTCAAAAAGCACCCTAAAAAAAACGGATCAATTATTGAAAACAAGGGTAAAAACTGATGGCCATGTGTGACCCTAGCCACTGGCAGAAATTTCAGAGCACCAACTAAGAAATCAGCCTTTACACGTGTTAGTATAAGTGTAATATGGAGGTTCACATCCACACTATGATCATTAACAGACAGAACCTAGGATAAAAACAAAATGAGCAAATAATTTGAAGAAAATAAATGAATAAATTGAAACAGTACATATAAAAAATATAGGGTACTTTAGTTGACAATATATTGATCAACAGAGAGTAAAAATGTTATAGCAGTCCAGGGATTCAAGGTGTGCTGATTATGCTGTTACGAATTAGCAATAAAAATCGTCAATCTTGAGATCTGTAAAAGAAGTGGTCAGCCATTGATACTTCAGTAGTTGAAAGACACATCTGCATACTACATTTCAAAATTGAAAGATGTCCAACAGTGCCATCAACTCAAACTGGTAGCAACCAGTGGGATTCAGCCATACCTATATTCTGTTTGCTGTTTGAAGACGTCTGTCCAATTGTGATGTTCATGGAGAGCCATACATTGGACATGGAAGCAAGCCCCAGAGACTCAAGATTATGTGGAAACATAGGAAATGGAGCATAGAAAAATAACAATGCGTGCTCTGCATAGATGAGTCAAAATAAGAATAGGGCTAGAGAGCAGTACAATAATGAGTGTCTGTGGGCAATAGTAAAGCATTATGATGGATTTATGCATGTCTGGGGTTGTGTTTCAGCAGATGGACTTGGGAATTTGATAAGAAAAAACGGTCACAGCACCAGGTGATCTCACGGGCTTTATTTATAGTCTTTCCAGCCCGTCCCTGGACACACGTCCAGTCTAGAGAGTCCTTAGCTAGACAATGTCACATACCAGCAGGAAGAACAGCGCCACAGGCATGGGTAGTGATAAAAACAAACTTCTTTATTCCATGGTCGTGCAGCAACGTTTCGACCATCCACACGTGCTCTTTATCAAGCTTACAATGCAAGACAAATAACCCCCTTAAATAGTGTTAAACTCCACCCACCATACATAAAACACCAATCACCATGTATAAAAACCAATTAGACTAATACATAGACCAAATTACATTAAAAATACACCTGGTAATGGAATCTATATGTCCATGAATGTAATACATAAACTGCTATTCATATAATATACCAAATACCTTGTGATGAGCTAGATCGATCTTTATGCTGTTGTTTACTATAGGCATAGTGTCTCCAATCAAATGGCAGCATTCCTAGTAGTCATAGTGATGTAAACGCCCCTTATTATGCACATGATATATTCAGACAAATGGCAAACATGCATCATTGGTTACCATGCTAACATTACCACCCCCCGATGAAGTAAACCAATCATCGCGTCCTTATCTCTGCATAACTGCAGGGCTTCGCTCCATGTCTCCACATATGTCACTTCCTGGATGAGCCTCATTGGTCCATGAACTTATCAATCCGCACTTAATGCAGTGATTCATCCAAATGTCCATCAATCCAGTTTACTATGTTGTGTCACTTCCCATATGTTCTGGATTTGTTACCAGATAATCAAACCCCGCCTACATCCCATTGCAGGGTGAAGCAGCGCTCAATATCATACATAGAGCTCATTACCACAAGAACAAAAAGGAGAGTTTTTTTCAAAAGTCCGCTTGTATAGCACCAAAGTCCATATTAATGTTCATCATGGATATATATTACCATTCAATCAGAATATCATATAGGGCATAATAAATAAAGCGGATTACAGTGATAAGAATTGCTTTATTTATTATGCCCTACATGACATTGGTGCTATACAAGCGGCTTCCACATGGCTTCCAGTACCACCTGTACGCTGATGGAAAATAGGACGAAATGTCGATGATACGCGCTGCTGGAAAGAAAACCAGTACCGGGGAAGTCTGGTGCAATGGTGTTTTTTATTCCGACGCATTTCAGAGCAGCCTCTGCTCCTTCCTCAGGACTATAGACTATAATAGGTACGACTTCTATCTGTGAAAATCACAGCTAGAATTCATACAAAAAAAATGATGTCTCAATGAGCCTTTAGATTGGTGAGAGAAATGCAGAGACAATCACCACCTCCAAATTTAAACTGCAAAAAAAAGCTGATGCACACCTTTTAACAGAATGCAGCAAATGTGAACAGGTGTAAGCTGTTATGAAAAAGACAGCGAAAAAAAAGGCAAATTGGACATACAAAAATCCAGAAATTGCCCGGGCAAAACTGTTGGCACCCTCAACTTAATGTTTGGTTACACACTCTTTGGAATAAATAACTGCAATCTATTGCTTCATATAACCATCAAAAAGCTTCTTACATCTCTTAACTTGAATTTTGCAACAAAAAATAAAAAGGTGGAGAGAGGGGGAGCCCACTAAGGTGGTAAATGAGGGACACCAGCGCAATAACTAAGGTAGTCCACTCACCTGATTAGGTTGTGAGAGTCACAACCACCTTGAAAAGCCTGGCCTCTACAGATCCCGTAAAGCAGATGAACAATTAAGCCAACGAGTTTCGTAGCCTCCTGGTCACTTCATCAGGGCATCAATGTTCTTTGCCTCCTGGCCAACTCATCATTGAACATTGATGTCCTGATGAAGGGGCCAGGAGGCTACAAAATTCGTTGACTTTTGTGTGTTCCGTGAGTGAATAAAGAGTTGTGTGCATCCTTGGTTTCCCTTGTGGTCAAGCGTGGACAAATCCCGGTCTTCTTCTCCTTCATTGTTCAACTTGAATTTTGGACTCTTCTTTTGCAAACTGCTCCAAATATCTAATATTTGAAGGATACTTCTCCCAAAAGCAATTGTAAGATCTCTCCACAGGTGTTCAATGGGATTCATATCCTGACTCATTGCTGGCCACTTCAGGACTCAGTGCTTTGTTTCCATCCTTTTCTGGGTGTTTCTTAAAGTATGTTGGCGTCATTATCCTGCTGGAAGACCCATGATTTATATTTCTTACTTAAAGTGCACTTCTTTAAAATATAACTTTTAATAATTTACTTGTTAAAATAACAAAACAGTGCTATCCCACACCTTGTGTCTATAAAAACACACACTTCATACAGGGATGAGGTAATGTCCCTACCAAGTCCCTGTTCCTTGTTCTGTCTACCGACGGAGTTTTAAATACCTAAATTATACGGTGTCCCCGTTCCACGACGGCTCTCCCTAAGATCTTGTTACCTATACTCAGGGCGCAGTCAAATCAAACATCCGCAATGTTTAAAAGTTCTATCTGAACATGGGTCAAACCCCAATGTCCTTTCATTCATAACCCTTACTGGAAATGGGGTATATATTCGTGAGGTCAAAGGTTATATGGTTATACTGAGTAGTTCTGATGTTACATAGCATAATACGCTCGTCTCATATATCAGTGATCCCACATACTGTTGCAAGGTATATTTGAGATCCAGAAAGTTGAAAGGGGCTAACGTTCTATGATAGAACAGCTTTTGCGTTTTTTCCGGATATACTTTGAGTCCCAGGTGTAATCTTAGTTCTATAGGGTGGTTATCAGGCGCCCATAGTATGGGATCACTGATATATGAGACGAGAGTATTATGCTATGTAACATCAGAACTACTCAGTATAACCATATAACCTTTGACCTCACGACTATACACCCCATTATCAGTAAGGGTTATAAATGAAAGGACATTGGGGTTTGACCCATGTTCAGATAGAACTTTTAAACATTGCGAATGTTTGATTTGACTGCGCCCTGAGTATAGGTAACTAGATCTTAGGGAGAGCCGTCGTGGAACGGGGACACCGTATAATTTAGGTGTTTAAAGCTCCATCGGTAGGCAGAACAAGGAACAGGGACATAGTAGGGACATTACCTCATCCCTGTATGAAGTGTGTGTTTTTATAGACACAAGGTGTGGGATAGCACTGTTTTGTTACTTTAACAAATAAATTATTAAAAGGTATATTTTAAAGAAGTGCACTTTAAGTAAGAAATATGATTTAAATGGGAGTCACTATTATCATATGATTTAAATAAAAAAGACCCATGATTTAGGATGCAAACCCAGCTTTCTGACAATGGGCACTACATCCATTTGTAATCGTCAGATTTCATGATGTCCTGGATACAGACAAGCTAGTCAGTGCCAGAGATGGGAAAACAACCTTAAACATCTTTAAACCCTCAACATATTTGACTGCAGGTACTGTGTTCTTTTCTTTGTATGCCTCAAACCATTTTAGGTAAACAGTAGAATGATGTGCTTTACCAAAAAGCTCTATGTTGGCCTTATATGTTCACAATATGCCTTCCGTGAAGTCTTTGGGCTTACTCACATACATTTTGGCAAACTGCAGTCCAGTTTTTATGTCTCTGTGCCAGCAGTGGGGTCCTCCTGGGCCTCCTACCATAGCATTTCATTTCATTCAAATGGCGACAGATAATTTGCACTTGTACCAATAATATAATAATAATTCACCCTGGAACCAACAGGACAACTTGAATATCTTTGGAAATTGATTTCGGTCTGCTAACCCAACATCCGACCTATCCTGTTTTGCAACCTTTCATCAATTTCCCTCTGCCATCCGCTTCCAGGAAGATTGGCTATGGTGGCATGGGTTATAAATTTCTTGATTGTGTTGCGCACAATAGACAAAGGAACATCAAGTTCTCTGGAGATGGACTTGTAACCTTGAGGTTGTTGGAATTTTTCAACAATTTTAGTTCTCAAGTTCTCAGACATTACTCTTCTCCTCCTTCTGTTCTCCATGTTTGGTGTGGCACACACAGACACACAATGCAAATATTGATTTAACATCTCCTCATTTTATTTGGTTTCAGGTGTGATTTTCATATTGCTGACAACTGCTATTTGCCACAGGTGAGTTTGAACAAGCATCATATGCTTGAAACAAGTTGTTTATCCACAACTTTGTAAATGTGCCCACAATTTTGTCTAACCCATTTTTGGGATTTGATGTAAAATTATGTCCAATTTGTCATTTTTCCTCTTTGTTTGTTTTGGTCCACTACACACAAACAAAATAGATATGTGTATGAATTTTCTGGAATAATTACTTTCGTGCATATATATAATACAATAAATATATACCATATATAGATATATATACACACACTCTATATACATAATTATACATATACATACACTACTGTTTTAAAGTTTGGGGTCATTTAGAAATTTCCTATTTTTGAAAGAAAAGCACATTTTTTTTTCAATGAAGCTAAAATTAAATTAATCAAAAATACACTCCATTGTTAATGTGGTAAATGACTATTCTAGCTACAAACGTCTGTTTTTTAATACAATATCTACAGTACATAGGTCCATTTCCATCAACCACTACTCCTGTGTTTTAATGGTACATTAATGGTACATTGTGTTTGCTAACTATATAAGAAGGCTAATGGATGTGTAGGAAACCCTAGAAAATCCTTGCACAAGTATGTTAGCACATCTGAAAACAGTTTGGCTGATTAGGGAAGCTATAAAACTAACCTTCCTTTGAGCTAGACGAGATCTTCCCTTTGGCATTACAATTGTTTGCTCTATGAAAGTCTCAAAATGGCCAGAAAAAGAGAACTTTCATGTGAAACAGTCTATTCTTGTTCTTAGAAATGAAGGCTATTCCATGCGATAAATTGACAAGAAACTGAAGATTTCCTGTAACAGTTTGTACTACTTCCTTCAGAGGAGAGTACAAACAGGCTCTAACCAGAGTAGAAAGAGAATTGGGAGGCCCCGCTACACAACTGAGCAACAAGACAAGTACATTAGAGACTCTAGTTTGAGAAATCGACGCCTCACAGCTCCTCATCTGGCAGCTTCATTAAATAGTACCCACCAAAGGTCTGAAATGCTGTAATTGCTGCAAAGGGACCATTCATTGACGAAAGCAAAGTGTGATGGAGAAAATTAGTTAGTT
>JARQOC010000004.1:257729178-257961678 GCA_033576535.1 Allobates femoralis
TGAGTCGGTTGACAGGGTAGGAGGGTACTCAGATACCGCTTCGATGGGGGAATCACGGCTGGTCGGTTCCCGGTTCCGTGCCCTGGACCCTCAGTGGTAGGGGATGGGGATGATGATGATGGGGGAATTGGAAGGAATGGTATCGTGACACCACCTGTGGTACCTGGTAATAGGGATACCAGCGCTGCGGCCAGCCGCTGAGGTGATGGAGATGCAGCTCAGAGTAGTACAGCTCCCCACAGGTGGAGCTTTACCTCAGGGCAGCGGGGATGGAAGAGGGGAGTTGTAGTTCTTACCCCTCCGATGATGCTGAGGTCCTCTGGGCGCTAGAGGAAAGGATCACAGACACTGATTCAACTCAAACATCACTTTACTGGTATCGGGGAGATGATGAAGCCACAGATTGTAAGGTGATCCTGTAGAGTCTGTTGATGGTCCCTTTAATGGCTTTCAGGGTTTGTGTTCCTCTTTACCCTCTTTAACTACTCTGCAGAGCTCCTACGCCAGCCCACAGGTCTGTTACAGTTAAGTACATTCGGTTCCTTACCAGTACGAACGGCAACAAGCTAATCCTCCCACCACTGGAATTCGGTCCTTTTCCTTAAAGTGTCCTGGACCCAATATAGGACTGAGGTTGAGGTACAGTCTGTGGTGCTATGGCTTCCTTCTGTCGGTCTCACAGCTTGTCGGTTTGCAACCCGGGATAGACCACTGGTTGCCTCGGCAACCGGTATGCCGGTGTCGACCACAGACTTCCCCAGCTGGCTCCAACCAGGCCTGGTTCGTCCCCTCTGGTTCCCGGGTCACCTCTCTCTAAGAGGCGCCCTCCTATCAGGAACGCTGTCAGACACGTCCTCTCTGGCTGCCTTCCCAGCACTGTCTGACTAAAATTAGCTCAACTGTCACTCAAGCCTCCTGCTCTATTATAAGCTCCACCCCCTGGACCTACTGAATATACGGTCCCTATGCTAAGGGGGACTAGTGTATACGTGCTTAGGACAGACTCTACAAGGAAACCCCAAATCCATAACTACGGAGGCACTACACCTTCTGTTTGGGGTGCAGTACCTCCCTGTGGCGCCTAGCCATAGGGGCGCCACATGAGCACCAGATCTATGCTAGCAGAGAACAAAGCTCAGAAGGGAAGGAGTGCCATGTTTGATTTGAAATTTAGCTGGTATAGTTTGGGAGTGCCATGTCATATTTGACAGAGCCCCTGAGTTGCCAGAATAGCAGAAATCCCCCACAGACCCCATTTTACAATCTGCACCCCTCAATGAATTTATCTAGAGGTGCAGTCATCATATTAACACCAAAGATTGTGTCACAAAATTGGATACTATTGGGAGGTGAAGAAAAAAAATTACATTTTTACAACTACAATGTTGTTTCAACCCCAAATTTCCAATTTTGACAAGGTGAACAGGTAAAAAAGGACCTCCAAATGTGTTACACAATTGTTGCTGAACGTGGCAATATCCCACATATTACTGTACAGGACACTTTGGCCATGTGCCAGGACTCCGGAGGAAATTTTATTATTATTATTAGGTATTTATATAGCGCTATTAGGATACATGGTGCTGTACAAGTTAGAGGGTAGACAAAGACAAGTGGTCGAAAACGACGACAAATCGACAAAACAATCGTACGGGTACAATAGGGCCGGGATCCTGTCCGCGAGGGCTCACAGTCTAGAGGGGGTGGGGAGGGAGACAGTAGGAGGGGGAGAGGTGAGATGGTGCAGTGGATTGGGTCTCAGTGTGTGTTGTAGGCGTGTAGGAAGAGGTGGGTCTTCAGGTTTTTCTTGAAGGTTCTCAGGGTAGGGGAGTGTCTGATATGGTGGGGGAGGGAGTTCCAGAGTCTGCTGGAAGCATGAGAGAAGTCTTGTGTGCGGTTGTGGGAGTGGAAATGCGGGGGGTTGAGAGAAGGAGTTCCTGAGAGGAGCGCAAGTTGCGTGAGGGGAGGTAGCGGGAGATGAGGTCGGAGATGTAGGGAGGGGACAGGTTGTGTATGGCCTTGTATGTCAGGGTTAGGGTTTTGAAGCGAGTTCGCTGGAGGATGGGGAGCCAGTGGAGGGCTCGGCGGAGAGGGGAGGCGGGGGAATAACGGGGAGATAGGTGGATGAGTCGGGCAGCAGAGTTGAGGATGGTGCGGAGAGGTGCGAGGGCGGTGGCAGGGAGACCGGTGAGCAGGAGGTTGCAGTAGTCCAGGCGGGAGATGACGAGGGCATGGACAAGTGTCTTGGCCATGTTGTGGTCAAGGAAGGAACGGATGCGGGCAATGTTTTTTAGTTGGAGTCGGCAGGAGGTGGCGAGGGCTTGGATGTGGGGCTTAAAGGAGAGGGAGGAGTCGAGGATTCCTCCGAGGCACTTGGTGTGGGGGAGGGGTGAGAGTGTGCAGTCATTGACGGTGATAGATAGGTCAGGAAGCGGGGCGGGGTTGTTCGGGGGAAAGACGATGAATTCGGTCTTGTCCATGTTGAGTTTTAGGAAGCGGGTAGAAAAGAAGGATGCAATGGTGGATAGGCATTTTGGATAAAAGGGAGGAGATATCAGGGCCAGACAGATGGAGCTGGATATCGTCAGCGTAAAGGTGGTATTGGAGTCCATGTGACTCGATGAGATTGCCTAGGCCGAGGGTGTAAATGGAGAAGAGTAGTGGTCCCAGGACCGAGCCTTGGGGAACACCTACTGTGAGAGTGGGTGACACTGAAGGTCCTGTCTGTTAGGTAGAAGGAGATCCAGGAGAGGGCGAGGTCAGTAATGCCAAGAGACTCAAGAATTTGGAGTAAGAGGGAGTGGTCAACAGTGTCGAAGGCAGCAGAGAGGTCGAGAAGGATGAGGATGGAATAGTGTCGTTTGCTCTTGGCGATCAGAAGGTCGTTTGTGACTTTGGTTAGGGCTGTTTTGGTGGAGTGGTGGGGTCGGAAGCCGGATTGTAGGCGATCAAAGAGAGTGCAAGAAGAGAGGTGGGAGGACAGTTCGAATAGACGTGTTGTTCAACCACTTAATTGTTAGAGCACAGATTTTTTGAAAATAGTTTGTAGACCCAATTTGCAGAACCCCTAAGTGCCAGAAAATCAGAAACTGCCTCAAGTGAGCACATTTTGGAAATTACACCAATCTGGGAGTTCATCTATTGGTGTAGTGACGATTTTATCTATGGAAAACACCCATAGAGTCAAACGCAGTGAATGTTGCAGAATTAAAAATTGCAAATACGGTAAGTGTTTGTAGTGCCTAGTTTGTGCTACCAGTAACGTGGATGTGCCCTATATTTCAGGGAACACATGACGGACATTGGTGGGGACTTATTTTTTGTGGGTTGTGTTGAATGCTATTGGTGGTAATTTAAGTACATAACATTTTGGATCAGTTCATATTTATGCAGTGATTTATGCTGAGCACTTACATTAGGATTTCCATCTACATCTCTGAAATACTTAATTCAGGTAAAGCCTCTAACAGATCCATCCACTAATGAGGCAGCAGAGTTACTCCAGACTCTTTTTGGCCTCTGTTCAGCTTTGTCCTTCTTTTCAAAGATGCACAAAACTGTGGTTGACCGCACTTTTGTGCACACCTAAAAAGACACACAAAAAAGATGGACACTGCCGGATCACAAATCAGATGGGAGTTCAAAGTGATCTCTTTCTGCCTCATTAGAGTGAATTTTAATTTGGTAATTTTGTCTGAATTGTGTTTTTCAGAGATTTACATATAATTGTTGATATATAAGGACTCCATGTTGAGCAAAGAATAAATGGGATCTTTCGGAGGCAAAAATAAACAAATCAGCAGCAGATGAATACTATTAGGCTAGGGTCAGATTAGCATCTGCCCTCAGCCTGCCAAATCCATTTAAAGCTTAGTCTCTGGCAGGCTGGGCGCATAGCGTTAACGACATGCAACACTATGCGCCGCCTGCTCTATGCATTGCAATGGAAACATGAAGCTTCACACAACCTCCGGCTCCACACACAAGGCCTGGATATGCGCTATTGCAGAGCGCCCAGGAAACGTGGTTTGCAGCATTTTCCTGTGCACTCTGCAATGGCGCATATCTAGGCCTTGTGTGTGGAGCCGGGGCTGCAGTAACCATCAGATTTCCATAGGAATGCATAGAGCAGGCGGCACGTAGCGTTACATGCCGTTAACGCTATGCGCTCAGCTTGCCAGAAACTAAGTTTTAAACAGATTCGGCAGGCTGAAGGCAGACGCAGGTGTGACCCTAGCCTTACTATTTTTATGTCGTTTACCTTGTGATATAAGTGATTAGGTGGCTTTATTTGTCAGGTTGGTATGATCACAGTGATACCAGATTTACCATATATACTCGCGTATAAGCCGAGTTTTTCAGCCCAAAAATTGGGCTGAAAAGTCCCCCCTCGGCTTATACGCGAGTCACTGTATACACTGTATACAGTATACAGGCCGCCCCCCCATATCAGTATGCAGGGCCCCCCCTTGTGCAGCAATCCTGTAAAGGAATACATCATTATACTTATCCCTGCCGCTGTCTCGCTGCCGCTGTCCCGCCGCCGCTATCGCGCTCCTCCGGCTTCATCCGGCTTCTTCCGGCTTCCTCCGGTGGGCGCAGGCAATGACGTCATTGTCTACACGCCAGAGGAGGAAGCCGGAAGACGATGGATGAAGCCGGAGCAGCGTGATAGCAGCGGCGGGACAGCTGCAGGGATAAGTATAATAATGTATTCCTTTACAGGATTGCTGCACAAGGCTGCTGTATATACCTCTGGGGCTGCTGTATACTACCACTGGGGCTGCTGCTGTATATACCACTGGGGCTGCTGCTGTATACTACCACTGGGGCTGCTGTATATACCTCTTGGGCTGCTGTATACTACCACTGGGGCTGCTGCTGTATATACCACTGGGGCTGCTGCTGTATACTACCACTGGGGAGGCTGCTGTATACCACACTGTGGGGGCTGTATACCTGTGCTGGGGTCCACCCTCGGCTTATACACGAGTCAATAGGTTTTCCCAGGTTTTGGGGGCAAAAGTAGGGGGTTCGGCTTATACACGGGTCGGCTTATACACGAGTATTTACGGTATATAGGTTTTTGTAGGTTTGGCTACTGTCACACTAAAAATGCTTTTTTACACAATAAAGGTTTTTTGCATCACCGAATTTTGAACGCTGTAGCTTTTTTATATTTATGTCAACAAAGTCATGTGAGGGCTTGTTTTTTGTGGGATGAGTTGGTGTTTTTATTGGTACCATTTTGGGCCACATAAGGGTCATTCCATGTTAAGTGATCCAAAAATTAATATTTTTTTTCCCTGACGTCTTCGATTTTTTTGATTTTTTTTCTATTTGAAGACTACTGTAGTTAATTACAAAAAAAAAGTTTTGAATTTTTTTCTTTATCAGTTAATTTTTTACAGATTTTTAAAGTTTTAAAAAAGTGCGAATTTTGGCCTGGTATGACTTTACATTTTCAATCATATCTCGGGCTAGAAAGAAGATAGAGAAACAAAATAAACACCGTTCTACTCAGAACTGTCCAGGCGTTCACTAGATATGTCACAAGAGGATCTTTGTTAATATTTTACCCATGGGATCGCAAACGCAAAATTTTAAAACGCATTTCTGAAAAATTGGCATAATTTAAATTTTCAAAAACTGCCATGTGTCTGCTTTGCTCTTAGCCACATCTGTACCAAATTTCAAGTTGGGATCGCGATGGCATCACATTTTAAAATATTTTACTATTAATAGCGTCAATGGGTCATTCTATATCAAGAGATCTAAATATGAATTTTTTTTTTACCTGACGTCTTTAGATTTTTTTTTTTTTTTTCTATTTGAAGTACTACTTTAGTTAATTACAAATTAAAAGTTTTGAATTTTTTTCTTAATCAGTTATTTTTTACAAATACTTAAAGTTTTAAAAAAGTGCGAATTTTGGCCTGGTATGGCTTTACATTTTTTGTATCTCGGGCTAGAAATAAGATAAAGAAATTGGAGAGGCATCATTTTACTCAGAACGGTAACAGCTTTCATTTGATATGTCACAAGACTATGGTTTTTTATATTTTGTTTGGAAAAATCAAATTCTAAATTTTGATGCGCAATTGTGAAATAAATGTTAGATTGAAAATTGTGAAAAAATGCCTGTGTGTTACTTGTGTTCTTGGAGAAAAAAAAAAATACCATTCAGAACTGCGTACAGTCAGACACAGCCAGTACACAGTACATAGCAGGGAAGCTTATAGAAAGTTATCTCAGCACAGGAACATTTTTTTAAAACTCATGCAGATGTGAAACTTATTATTATTATTATTCTAAGAACTCTTGATTAAAATTAACTTTAAAATTAAGTTTATTAATAGGAAAACCCCTTTAATGTTCTGTCAATATAACATTTTGGTAGTCTTCTCTATTTCATCACAGACAGTAATACAATGAATTGTGACACCTGTATACAGATATCACAGGATTCATACTTCACAATAGGAAATGTGCACAGCTCTCCTCCTGCCCCTCCCTACTGCATGACATCTGCACAGGACACAGAGCATGTGTAGAGCTCTCCCCTATACAAGTGATTGACAGACTATTGATTGATATGGTCCAAGTAACTGCTGTAAAGAATATCTCTAAAACAGGGGCGTAACTACAATAGGTGCAGGGGTTGCGATCGCACCCGGGCCCTGCAGCCTAGAGGGGCCCCAAAAGTCACTTTGGCCCATAGAAAAAGACTAATACTATTAAAGATTTGCAATAATTGGGGGCCCCGTTGGAGCTTTCGCATCGGGGCCCCTGGGCCTGAAGTTACGCCACTGCTCTAAAAGCTGTTATCAAGAACTTTGTTTAAGGCTGGCTTCACACTTGCAGATGGATCTGCAGCGTTTTGCAGATGCATCTGCAAGTGTGAGCATGCTGACCGCGGCCCCTATGTTTATAATAGGGCGCACGCGGTGTGAAAGCTCTCATTCACTCCTATATGTGTACTGTCAGCAGGCGTATGCCTGCTTACAGATCACACTCTCCCGTCCGCACTGTGGACGCGAGATGTAGCGTCCATGCTGCGGGCGGGAGTGTGTGATCTGTCAGCAGGCATACGCCTGCTGACAGTACACATATAGGAGTGAATGAGAGCTTTCACACCGCGTGCGCCCTATTATAAACATAGGGGCCGCGGTCAGCATGCTCACACTTGCAGATGCATCTGCAAAACGCTGCAGATCCATCTGCAAGTGTGAAGGCAGCCTAAAGTATTTTAAAATAATATATAGGCTATAGTTTACCTATAAAAAGTAATTATTCTTAAAATTGTTTTCTTATTTCCTAACCATTTACATTTTCTTTCTTGCAGTTTCACAACTAGATACCTGGAAACTAAAACATTTTTCTGAAACTATCTAAATTAGTAATATATAAAAAAAATATACAAAAAGCACAAGTTTGAGAGGAAGCTCCTTCCTAATGACGGTACTATTGGACTATGTCCTTAGCCCCACATTAAGGATTTTACCCAATCAGACTGCTAGTGAATGATCAGATTGATGAAAAGAAGGTATAGCCAGCCATTTTCACAATGGGTTTTCCTGACGTGATCATCATACACAAAAATCACTATAAGGCCTGGGTCACATTAGCGTGCGGCATCTAATGTGAGAGCATAGGTTGTGATACATTAATGACACTCGGCTCAGGCTCTACTGCGATTGTGACACTAGTGTCGGTATACTGTGATCCGATCCTGAAATAGAATCACAACTGGAAAGGAGAGATTAACCTCCTCCATTGCCGGACTCAGCGCATATCACAACGCACTTGGATGTGTGCCAAATGCAGAGCGCTATTTCACTCGCACACATAAACTTGTATGGGTGTGAGTGATCTGAGAATCACAGACAATTGCAGCATGCTGTGATTTTTTTTCCCTCGGCCTGTATAGGGCTGAGCAAAAACTTGCAGGTCTGAGCTGCCTGATTGTCTAAGGGTCCCGTCACACTTGGCGACGTTACAGCAATCCCGACAACAATACGACCTGGTAAGGATCGCTGGAGTGTTGCTACGTGATCGCTGGTGAGATGTCAAACAGTCAGATCTACTGAACAACGCAGCAAGGATACGGTGACCCGTATAACGATCTCAGTGGTCGTTGGGACCCTGTCACACAGCAGCTAGTCTGAGTCGCCAACGAGGGCGTTGGAAAGGCGTCAAACACGCCAATGCATGCTGCCCAGCAGGAAATCGACGATCAAAAAATGGTCCAGGCCATTATGACACGATCTGCGATGTCACAGCGGGGGCCCGGTCGCTGCTACGTGTCAAACATAGCGAGATCGCTGGCAAGGTCGCTGTTGTGTCACAAAACCTGTGACGAAATAACGATCTTGCTAGCGATCGTGCGAGTTATACACCAGTGGGACCAAGGCCTAACTCAAGCATTAACACTAGGAAAAAAATGTGCAGGGTGTAGATTTAGTAGGGTCATTTATTTTCAATATTTCCTAATTACTACAAGAGTAATTTTACCATACTGATAGTTTTAGAGCCAGAGTATCTGAATAGTAAACAATGGCGGAGGACAGATCCGTTAGTTATGTCTGCAGGAATCTAGAAATGCCAGGGTATGTGCACACGTTAAGTACATGCAGCAGACAATTCAGCACAAAAAGTGTCTATAAGCAGGAAAAATGTTGAGTGCATTTTTAAAGTGTTTTTTATGCATTTTTTGTCTTTTTTTAGAATGTGTGAAAAACACCACAAAATCGCTGAAAGAATTGACATGCGGCAGATATTAAACTGCTTCAAATCTGCACACAAAAATATGCGTAATGTGCAAGAGACTTCAGAAATCGCATTCACTTCGCTGATACAAAAAAACGCTGTGTTTCTCCATAGCAAAAACATGAGGGAATAACACATCATGTGAACAAGCCTTTAAATGGTTTGTATACAAATAGTGATTCATGCCATATATTTACGAGATATTTCATCTCACTGATCATGAGTAGGTTGCCCTTTTCATGTTTATTGCGGTATTCCAAAAAAGTTTACATTATTTCTTTAGCCTTATCCAGACTTCTTTTCTAACATTATTATTTTAAGCACTTACACATGTCCCTTTTGTCACATTATTTTCAGGGGTACCATCATTTCTGTCCAGGCCTATTTCATGAGTTTAATTTTTAATTCTGTGGAAGCAGGGGTGAAAAGCAATGTCTGACTTTCACTTGTTCATTTTCATGGATTTTTTATTTACTATTACTTTTGTCAGATTCTAGTTATTTCTGTGACCTTTGTGGGTTTTCGCTCATTAAATGAGGGGTAACAACAATTTTGACCACGAGTGTATTTGCAATGGGAACAATTCCACTATTTCTATTTTTGATGGTGATTATTGTGAATGCTATGTTCATTTTATTGTCCAGGTAGACGTAATGTGGAAAAAGAAAATTGAGATTGTTTCTTTCATTTTTTCACAACACAAGCATGTTTTAATAGAAAATTTTAAATTCCTACTCATATTGAATATACTTATTAATATTTTAAATAGATTTTACAAATTATAGAAATAATAAATAGAAAAACTATGATATTTTTACTATTTAGTTTTTAAGTTATATAGTAATTTTAAATAAAAAATGTTCTTTTCTTTGTGGGAAGTTGATATTATTATTATTATTATTATTTAAATATTAATATTATTTATTATCATAGCTCCATCTATTTCATGGCACTTTACATGTATCAAATTTGATTACATTTATTGTAAATTTATGTTGTGACTTCAAGTTGGTTGTGACCATTGGATCACTAACATATTGCTTTGGAATATTTGCCTGTCAGTTTTTAGGCTACGTTCACACTATGGCTGGTTTCACATTTGCGTATGTGTCTGCATGCTGATCGCATGCAGACACATATGCAGTGTAAAGCAGGGCCAAAAAGAATGTCCGCCTGCGGACACATCACTGTGGAGCCCGGGCAGCCAATCAGAGGTGTCCGGGGGCGGAGATCAGCGCCTGAGCTCTCCGCCTCCCGGCCGCCGGTAAGCTCCGGGACATGTCGGCGGGGAGAACAGCTGATGTGACATCTGTTTGAATCTTCCCGCACCGACACCGAGAGGAGATGTCGGCGCGGGAAGATTCAAACAGCTGTCAGATCAGCTGTTCTCCCCGCCGACATCGCTAGCACATTACCAGCGGCCGGGAGGCGGAGGACAGCAGAGGCTCCAGCTGATCTCCCGGTGGCCTTCGGTGAGCTCCTGTGACATCACCGCCGGCCACCGGGAGAGATTTCAATGGGTCTGCAGCGTTCTCCTGCGCTGTCTAGCGCAGAACACTGTGGACCCATTGAAGCCAATTCATTTTTTGTGCGCTTGGGGACGCTTGCTGATTTTCCAAGGTCCCCAAACGCACAAAAAAAACCAACATGCTGCGTCCCGGGTGCGGATGCTGGACACCGGAAGCAGCAGATATCGTCTGCATCCGCACCCGAACGCAGCAAACGCAGGCACCATGCGTTCCTATGTTAAACATAGGAACGCAGTGCGCATGCGTTTGACTGCGTATGGGAACGCAGCAATACGCTGCCTTCCCATACGCAAATGTGAAGCCAGCCTATGTGCATTATTTGCGCTTTTTTTGCGTGGGCGCTTTTTGCAGCGTTTTGCACCCGCGCAAAAAAGCGCTGTAAAAAAACGCTGTGCATTTTTTTACGGGCTCACTTCTTCCCAAAAAGCGCAGGGGAGGAGTGATGTCACACAGGGGAGGAAGAATCCTCCCCTGTGTGACATCTGTGACAGCCCCTTTTGGGTTTCGTAGTGTATTAATATACACTGTGAAACCCAAAATAAAGTTATCCAAATGTGTTAAAAATAATAAAAATGTAATACTTACCCTCCGCTGGGTGTTCTGGGAGTCGGGAGCCGACACAACCACAAGTATTGACCTTCCAGGACATATCAAGATCGACGATTGGTCGCTTGCGGTCATGTGATACGCGCGTCATATGCACGTTACATATCACATGACCACGAGCACCCAATCACAGATATTCCAAGGCCCTGGAAGGTCAGTACCTGCTGTTGTGTCAGCTCCCGGAGCACCCGGCGGAGAGGTAATTATTCCATTTTTATTATTTTTAGCACATTTGGATTACTTTAATTTGGGTTTCGCAGTGTATATTAATACACTACGAAACCCAAAAGGGGCTGTCACAGATGTCACACAGGGGAGGATTCTTCCTCCCCTGTGTGACATTTTATCCTGCAGCGCCGACATATTCCCGCTGAAATTGCGCATTGTCTGAACGGCGATGCGTAACTAATTCCAGGGGGAATAATGGGCTCCTATAGGAGAAAGTGCAGGTGCATTAAGGATTGACATGGTCATTCTTTTTACGCCCGCGCTTTTTCCCATAAAAGTGCTGCATATATTTACGCAGCATCTGAAAGGCAAAAGTGAATTTTCATTCACTTTGCCGGCAGACGCAGACACACTTGTGCTTTTTTGAAAAGCGCATGCAAAAAGCGCATAATTTGAACGTAGCCTTACCCCCTGTACTTATAACAAGTGATTTTCTTAGCATGTATGCCCGAAGAAACTATGCTAAGCTTATCCAAAGCATCTCCTAGTTTCCCAACTAGTCAGCCCACATAGCATGTTATCACACCCCTGCGCCTTACAAATGTCAGCTTCCTCACCAGTGCGATACAAAGCTCGCATATGTGCATGACTTTGCTCCCCTCATGGCATTGAGCTTCAGCAGCTGGGTATATGCATCCCCAGCTTCAGAGAGACTCACTGCACATGATTGGAAGTTGTCCACACTTCCGATCATGTGCACTACACCTTTCCCATTGGATAAGTATCTGCTAATTGGAGTTCCTGTTCCTATATGTCCACCCCAGGTCAAAGAGAGTAAGGCTAGTTTCATATTAAGGTACCTTTACACGCTGCAACTTTTCTAGAATTTCACTGGCAACTTACTGGTTGCAGTGAAATCATGGACACATTGTTACATTTGTACACAGCAACAAGATAGAACAATGATTTCACTGCAACCACTAAGTTGCCAGTGAAAAGTTGCCGCGTGTAAAGGTACCCTTAGTGTTTATTTTTTAAAAGCCTGCATCCCCCTAGATTCTCATGGACCTCCCTCCAAAGATGCAACTGTCTGCCCCCGCACCGGTATTATCACCAGGCTCAGTTGCTTCTGGTTGTATACCTTTTTTTCCTGGATAGGCACGTGTAGACCAAAAACCCGGATCCAGCAGGTTACATAGAGCCCTATTTCTAATTCTATTTGCATTAACCTGGATCCGAGTGGTCACGGTTTTTGATACGAAGACCAAAAATGCACCAAGTTGCGTTTTTTGTCTCAAGTGCAAAACTGGATGCGCCCGCAAGTTCCTGCGACCCCATTGAAAGTCAATGGATGTGCGTGCATCCAGTTTCAGCTGGATTCACACAGATGGAAAAAAATGCCAGTGTGAAGCCAGCCTAGGAGTACTTTTGATCTATTCAACCAGGGGTGGACATATGAGCACAGGGATTTAAGTTAGCAGATGCTTATCCAATGGGAAACCCATTTCCATCTATTTGGAGCATGCACAGAACAATCACTGTTACCAATCATAGGCTTCAGGTAGATTGTTAACAATGATTGTTTCATGTTTGTCCAGAGTAATAGTCATCAATAATACATGTCTTAGTAGGATGAACAGAACTTAACTACAATATCGAGTAATTCCATAAACAATAACAAAAAGTAACAGTTACTTTTATTTCAATATGAAATATTGAGTAAGAGTCCACATAATACAACTGATCCCCAAACTATAGTGATGAAATTATTGAGCAATGGAATTAAAGATAACTTTGTTTAGATATTAACCCACCCCCTTCTGCTCTGTGGGTCTCATCCATATCCTTTTTTAGAATAATGGATAACAAAATAACAAACAACCTTATTCAACCGAATGTAATCTATTTTATTTTTAAAAGAGGAAAATAATATGAAAACAATAAAAGCAGTTCTTTACACTAGCAGTAAATAAATTTATACAACCAATCAGTCTGTATAATATGATGAAATAAATCTACATCTTTTTTTTTATTATTCTGGTGTCTTTGAAATATACATACAAACAACAATTACAGGAACTTGTTCACAATGCATTGAGGCCTGAGGAATGGGCTAGCTGTACATCCACATTGGCAATATGGTTATAATAACACTGATTGCCTGGGACCAAGAGAACATCCTTGAAAGAGGCCAAAATCCTGAATGTATGAACTGTCTACAAGTTTAATGCATCAAACAACTCCAGCCAGCTAGAGGAAAACAACACTGGCAAATTTTTCACTTTTTTAGACAAGAAGCATTGCAGTCTATAAGTCTTGGTTTCCAAAGCCGCCATCTCTATATAGTCTTGTGGTCCTTCATGCTTTTTACACAGGTGCGATAAAAGTCTCCAAAATTTACAATATAGGTTTTTTCTATTGTTTTTTTTTTCTTTTTTTAAATATTTTTTGCAATGTTCATACCTTTGTTCACAGCACTAGAATCCCTTATCAACAGGGCGTCGAAGTTTCAATGGCTTATTCACAAATGGAATCCAGATTCAGTGGTCAAGAATGTGCAGATGCCATAGTGAGTTCCTTTAAAATTTGCTAGCACTACATTGTGTGAGCTTTTAAATAACTTTCTGTCCATAGATAAGGGGGAAAGAGGGTCATCAGTTTGCAAAAAAAATGCAAAATAGAGATGAAGTCCTAAGGGAGTTGCAGGAAGCAAGGTTTAAAGACTAACCCATGGCAGTGACCATACTGGAGGGATGATGAGGTCCAAAAGAGAGGCCAGACGGTGCGTGCATTGGTGTTGGTGTGCCCAGCATGTGGCTGGGGTGGCTAAAAGGTGAAATGTGACTAAGCGTAGACATATGCCTGGACAGGGCGGCAGGGCTAAATGAGCTGCCCTTAGTGTAGTCCTCCAGCCCATCATGGATCTTTTTACTCTTTTTCGACTTGCTAGACATTTTTCTGTTTCTGGTCTGGATTCCTTCCTTCTTCATAGTCAAAGGTCTGTTAATCTAAACAAAAAATAATTATTTGTTTTTGTTTCCCTTTCCTTTGTTTCTTTTGCAAAGTGAAGGCATACAGGAAACAACAAGGTTAATCAGGTTTATTTGGTCATATCAAATATCGGAGACATATAAATAATGGGGTTGAAGAAAAAACCCTCCCAGAGCTATATCTATATCAAAATATGCAACATTAGCCCCAGACTCGGGCCTCTTTGGCATATCAGGGTAAATGTTAAGGGACAACCCCCTATGTATAACCACTTTGTCATCTGGCTGTTATCATAGGAGACAAATAACATTACCAACATTATTTAAGTTTCATTTTGGTAAATCCTGTAAAGTCAAATAACAAATAATATCATTAATATTAATATTAATGATTGTCTATTCTTCCATAATCACAATTATTATTTTAACTCACAGACCTGCATAACAAGGCATGTAGAATTTTTAACTGTGCCAAGAATTATCCAATTTTTCACATGGCTATCTAATATGTCTTAATATTACACCATGTGTTAAATATCATCTGCAACTTTTCCTTTCTGTCAAACTGTGAGGCTTTTCTATATGACCTCTGACTCCTGAACTGCACGTACAGCATTTTAAAGTTTTGTGTCATGAACCAGAATTAACACACAAAGCTGACATACTTCTGGACTAAGTCTGTCTTACTGACAGCTGTCTGTTCCAACAAGAAGTCGCTCAACGTGAAACATGTCAGCTTTTACATGCTGGTCTATACAGCATAGATTGATTGCATTAGTCTGGTGCCATTCACCTAACAATTAACGAATACTTGCCAAATTGTTCTTTCACTCTATAAAGGTTGACCGTACTATGGTGAGGTCATCCAATAAAAGAGTGGTGTGTGGCTTTAGCAAAAGGGATTGTTCATGATCCTTACAGAGTCCTACATGGGAGCAAGACCCCATTATCTTCCTAATTAGCTACGCATGTTATCAGAGGTGGTCAGTTTTACAGCTCTTGTAAGCGGCATCTGTCAGAGCAGGTTGTTCTGAGTAATGGACGCTGATTTAATGTCAGCGTTGACTTGAAGCAAAAAAAATCTACGCTTATTAGAAATGAGTGAAACCTGATATGAGTTGTCTTATCTATATTCTATGGACCAGATTATTAAACATAGGGTATAAAGTGCTCGTTTTTTGGAATTTTACTGGATAAATAACACAATACCCACGTAAAAACAACACTTTTGGTTACACCTAAACTTGACAATTTCACATCATCTTTATTGTGTAAGTATTAGTATTATATTAAAATAAAACTCCATTAAAGTGTCAAAATAACAGAAATTAGATATTGTGATGTCTTATTTTAACAGAACAGTCTTGTTGCCTCAGATATTTTTAATATTCAACCGGTCTTCATGTTTGAGGTCACATATATATATATATGTGTGTGTGTGTGTGTGTGTATCTATGTGTGTAAATATGTGTGTGTGTATATGTATATGGGCGGCATGGTGGCTCAGTGCAGCACTGGGTCCTTGGTTTAAATAGCACCAAGGACAACATCTGTAAGGAGTTTGTATGTTCTCCCCGTGTTTGTGTGGGTTTTCTCCGGGCACTCCAGTTTCCTCCCACATTTCAAAGACATACTGATAGGATGTTTACATTGTGAGCCTCAATGGGGACAGTGCGGCAAACATATGCAAAGTGCTATGGAATTAGTAGCACTGTATAGCTCAATTAAATTATATATATATACATACATATAATTTGGTAATATATATATTTGTGCAATATATATATGTTTGTGTGTGTATATATACGTATATATATTTGTATATATGTTCGTGTAGATGTTGTATATATATGTGTGTGCATGTAAATTTGTATTATATATTATATACTTTTATTTGTACACAGTGAAAAATGAATACAACTGTATAAAATATGCTTTATTACAGCTATGCCAAAAGCATTTATATCAAAATAACATTAGTGTGCATGTTTTTGATGCCTTTTTTTTTTTCTTAGGTGCATCAAAATGTTGTTTTTAAAACGTCTACAGCATCATTTTTTTATACAGTAGAAAAAGATAATCATAATAAATAAAATAAATAAATAATAATAAAATATTAAATAATAAGCCAGATATTTGGCAAAATGTTGTTCTGTCATACGTCAGTCCATAAACGTTCATGGGTATCATACAATACACTAGGCATTTGTAAAAGATACAAAAAATAGAGTGTGAACGGAAACTAAAAACTTACAAAAGATTTTACTAACATACTATGTCTGATGTTTGCCCCCTAGTAGTGTGTAGTAGTAAAGTACATTAGAATCACTATTATTCGTCAACTCTAATTTATATATATAGATAGATAGATAGATAGATAGATAGATAGATAGATAGATAGATAGATAAATAGATAGATAGATATTGTAAAGCGTTTCAGAATATGTTGGCGCTATATAAATAAAGATTATTATTATAGATAGATAGATAGATAGATAGATAGATAGATATAGATAGATAGATAGATAGATTATGATGAGAATAATTGTGATAACATTGAGTATATTGATATATATTGAGCATAACTAACAATATGTGACCGCTAGGTGTTTGGATAGACTGTAAATAAATCCATGGATTGCAAAATCAACATGAGCTGTCATATTGTCTGGTAATGATGTCTTCATCATAGTGTTTGTCATACATCCTGAGGAATTAATTAATCTGTCAAAAATAACAAATGTGTTGCAAAGAACTGCTAAATTCAACTTGCTAGACTAGTCCCTACATTATCAAAAATCTCCAGTCCTACTAAAAAGGGGTTAACAAGAAGCAGAATCTTCCTTCATATTCCAGACAAGAAAGTATTTGCCTGCAATGAATATCTACACCTTAGAAATATGAGACAAGTCTCCAAGTTTCATTTGCAGATGTGAAATGATGACCTATTTTACATAACAGTCTACAGCTCATATCAAAGGAAATATTTAATGAAATGAAAATAAAGCAAGCTTAATCTTGCTATGGGCTTGTTGTGTTTCACACCACATAAAGACACTCAGGCGGTGTGACAGCCAAGTGTAAATATATATATATATTTTTAGTAGCTCTTAATGAAGAAAAATCTGATTTTTTTGAAAACCACACAACCTATAAAGGTTATGTCTGTTACTGATCTTTAGATATATTACATGATTAATATTCAGACTTGTCAGAAGCTGCGTACCGTCTTCTAGAAAAATTGTGTATGATGTATTATGTGCACCTTTATTTCAAAATAATTAAAATGTACTAATAGAAATAATGGTTTCCTCGTGCCATAGTAACATCAAAAACTAAACACGTAAACCTAAAACATTTAAGATTCAGAGTAAAAGGCTTAAAATAATTAAAAAATGTTTTGCATATATTCATATTGTTTAAGAGACGAACACTACTCCATCCACCCAGGTATTAACTCTACATATCCATTTATTTAGTTGTATTATTCATTAAATAACATCAAAACCAGAAAATAGTGATTGTTATCTGATAAGTTTTTTATAAACCGTTCATTAAATGCGATGTACAAATATAATGGAAAAATGAACTCTCGTTTTCTTCTTCGTATTCATTTCATGGCTCACCTTTAACAATGCTGTAGTCCATTAACAAAGATTTAAAAAAACATTATCCTGATATTAATACAGAATAATATTATAGAGAATACCTTCTATTAGAAAACAATTGGGTGAAATACTTAAGGTTTGGGTGATGAAAGTGTTAAAGTGATTTAAAAAAAACAAATGTGTAACGGAGACGTCTTTGGTTCCATCTTTTAACACTGTCCTTACGGGATCACAAAATGTTGGAGATTCTGACAACAAAATTTATATGAATTCTATGAAATGTTTAAACTTTATGGATCCAAGAGAAATTATGGATTATTGTCAGTTTAAAGAGATCTGGAGGAGGGCTAACAATTTATAGGGTATGAAGATAACCCCATTAGGGAATTTGTTTCCAAAATTAGTAATAGATTTAATTATTTGATATGACATAAAGTAGAAGATCTAGGCCTCGTCAATATAATACAGCATTGCCAAAGAAGAAGAACAGAGCAAAGTAATATATTATTGGGCTCATTATGACTTCTCACTAAGTACTGCAGCTACCGCGCTCATCATTAACTTCCAATTACTTTACTTTATTGAGTCTGACTAGTCTGGGCACATTTTTTTTCCCCAGAAAACTGAGATAAACATTTTTCTCTTATGGAAGAGCGCATTCTCTTAACTAGTAGTATAGACTTACATTGTGCAGCTTGTAGTAGAGCCCACAGGCATTACACACTGGGTCACCATTGGCATTCCTTCTCCACAGTGTAGTGGTGGTAGTTTGACAGTTCGCACAAGATGTACCTGCTCTTCTAGCTGCGGACTGAAAAAAGACAGCATGGTTAGTGTTAAAAGATAAATACAACAGGTGATAGGTGCATCAACGCTCAAACAAAAGCGGCATACACTAAGAGTGTTAATAAGAAAAAGACTAAGGGGTTAAGTTCATCAACATGCACACCCTACATTATCCCTGTCCTCTCTCATGTATTGTGGTGCTGCCTTAGTGATTGGTTTTCCTTTAAAATTGTAATAAGTCAGATCTGTATTTACTAGTGATGACATATAGCCATTCAAATAGTATGCCGTTTTCCTGGTCCTTCCTGCTGTGTTACTCACTTAATAGCTTACTTTGAGGAAATTGTTACTTGGAGTTATCTAAGGAGTTCAGATTTCCGGCAGATATTTCCTGGGAAGTTCAATTCGCATATAAGGAGGGAGTGGAGATGGGGACAGCTGCCAAATATCAAAGCTTTGAGAATTCCCTCCTTTTTGAAAGTCTTTTAATATAAATTTAAGGGAAAGACAGATACGTAAAACATTAGATAGATAGTAAGATAGATAGACAGATATAGAAATTCAAAAAATGCAACAGTGCCAATAAAATATATCTACAAAACGGGTGCAAGGCCTTCTTACCAACTTAATCTACTGGCAAACAATATAAGGAAGAAAAAAGCAGGCAGCACTTCAAATTATAAGTGAAAATGTTCACTTTATTGTACTCTTTATGTGGAGTGCTGCCTGCTTTCTTCGATAGATAGATAGATAGATAGATAGATAGATAGATAGATAGATAGATAGATAGATGTAACGAGAGAGAGAGATTAAAATAAAACCAATGAGATATCTGGTTGTGCTGAGTTATGGTATACAGGTAATTACTATTAGTATAACCTTGGCATCATAGATAGATAGATATTAAGAAAACTTGAGCAGAGCGGCTAGTGCAATGGGTGCAGATCAGTCCAAGCAAACCTTTTCCTTGCTCTGTTAGATAATCCAAAAAAATGGACTGCAGCACACCTTGATAGAGGTTGTAGATGCCTTTAATGGGCCATCAGGGTAACAGTGCGACGCTTCAGTCCTGAATGGAAAAAAGCCCATTCAGGGCTGAAATGTCACACTGTTACCCTGATGGCCCATTAAAGACATCTACAACCTCTATCAAGGTGTGCTGCAGTCCATTATTTTTTATTAGATGGATAGATAGATAGATAGATAGATAGATAGATAGATAGATAGATAGATAGATTATCAAAAAGAAGAAAAGAGCAGCACAGCAAATACAGCAGGGTGCAACATCAATCCAAGCAATACTTCATATGCTGTGTCATACAGACCATCAAAAAAGAAATTACAGCAGTTTTTTTAGATGTCATAGATGCCTTTATTGGGCCTTCAGGAAAAACATGGCAACATTTCAGACCCAAACGACTTTCCTCAAGCCTGGCAATTGGCTGGTAGAAAGTCATTTTGGACTGAAACATTGTCAAGTTTTTCCTGAAGGCCCAATAAAGGCATCTATGACATGCAAAATAATGGCTGTAATTCCTTTTTTGATGGGATAGATAGATAGATAGATAGATAGATAGATAGATAGATAGATAGATAGATAGATAGATAGATAGATAGAAAATAAGACTTCAGTAACTTATACATATTCTTTGGTGCAAAAAATCTCACAAGTTTATATACAAACCAGATTAGAAATATAAAAAAATAAGGCAGCACTCCAAAAATTAAAGGTGACAAGAGTGGACTTTAATAATCCATGTGGCAACATTTTGGCAGTTGATCCGCCGAAACGTTGCCTGGTAGATGATTAAATTCACTTTTTTTTTTTTCACTTTATTCATTGGAGTGCTGCCTGTTTTTTACATCTTATATATCTGGATGAGGTTTGGACATCACCTTTGCAGGATTTTGTTTGTCCCCTAATTTTCTTTTTGATGTTGTGCTGCCGTAACGTTTAATTTTTAGATAGATAGATAGATAGATAGATAGATAGATAGATAGATAGATAATGATAAGGGCCACGTCACACAACAGATAATTGTGCAGATATTGTTCGCAGATCTCTGGTTGCAGTGAAATCATGGACACATTGTTCATTTGTACACGCCACAAAATGGAACAATGTGTCCATGATTTCACTGCAACCAGAGATCTGTGAACAATCTCTGCACAATTATCTGTGTGTGTGACGTGGCCCATAGATAGATAGATAGATAGATAGATAGATAGATAGATAGATAGATAGACAAAAAAAAGAAAGTGGATTTGCTCCAGTCTTGTGAAATGTGTGTGCGGTTCTCTAAATCCCTGGCAAAATGGATAATACTTATGTTATGTATAGGAGAACAAAAGGTAACAATCCCAAAAAACTTTTTTTTTTTATTATTCCATGCTAAAGGTACACAACGTTTCGGATCAAGATGTGACCATTTCTCACTTGAGAGAGGCTCACACCTTAAGCTGAAACAACATGTACCTTTGGAATGAAATATGTTTTTTTTCACATTTATACTAGGTTTGGAGGGAGACCTCTTTTTCTCTTATAGGTGGATATATAATGGTAGACAGGGTTTTTTTCAGCTGACTGTTTTTAGAACTTTAGAAATATTATGCTTAATAGTCAGATTGCTAAATTATCCTATTACAGGTATGAATTTCTTATAAAGAAATCTGAAGAATTTTAAGGTAACTGACAAGCGTGTGTCGTTTTCCATTGTGTGTCATCTTCTACCATGTTTATGTAAGAGGTCTTGTTCTAATGTGATCAGCGAAGGGATCACTACCGCATTAGTAATTTAATTACAGGGTCTCATTGTTGTCTAATGAGGATAGTTAAAGCCATAAGATCTTTTGGTATGTGTAAATAGCTCTGCGTGCATGACGCCAAATATGTGTGAGAGCTAGAACCCAAGCAGATGGCAATAAAAATGGGTAATGTGGGACCACGAGTGTCTAATCTTCCTTACTTGAAAACAGTTCTTCTGGCCACTATAACAAGTCTTTTGGTGGAGATGCCAATATCCTGCTGAAAGCTTCCCTTCCTGAGCTGAGGAGATTAGAGAAAGAAGAGAGTTGGTGTTTGCATGTTGGTTTCTCACTTACCAGCCTTCTTTTAGGTTTAATGAGGGGTCGGTTCTGGCCATTCATTTTGTGATAGAGTCCACATGCATTACAAAGATAATGCCCGGTGCCATCTCGCCTCCACAGAGGGGTTGAGGTTGCCCCACAGTTTACACACTCCCTGCCTTCTGAAAACAAGATTACAAATGGTTGATCTCTGAACATCATTTCTGGAACAATTCACTTCTAACATTGCCATCAATAATTGTAAATTAAGAAGTCCAATGTATAGATGACCTGCCGACAATTAACAGCTATAAATGAGCAGTTTATTAATAAACAGTGTAATGCTGCCAGATAGTAGGATTTCTAGTGACTCTTGTAAGCATCGTAACATACAAACATAGAAGTATACAAAGAAATAATGATAAGAGAAGGTAGGAAATTAATAAAATTGAGATTACTGGCAAATAAGTAACACTTAGTCAAAATGAAACCCTCACTTCATAGTGTATTTCTCAGAGATCATTGAGTTTGTGCAGAAATTGTGCTATAACATAAATCATTGTCAAAAAATTAAAGCAGTTAAACCTAGTGATTGTGATGAATATCCCCAACATAGCCGTTCTGCATGAAAAAAATCGTATACATTTTGTAAGTGAAATCAGACTAAATACTTTACAGAGTAACACTTTTTCTGTATTATGCTTTACTATCAGTAAACCAGTAGTATATAGGGGAGGGGGCCTATTGGTAAAATGGAATAAAAATATTTCCTAGGAAGTTAGAACTTTCAGGAGATATTCTAGGATTTTGGATAGAAAACATACAGCCCACTTGTGAGACTCACTATTTGGAATGAGTACCCTAAGGAGTATTCACCAAGACTAAGGTCACCATGCTACACATCACAGGATGCATACTTACAACGTAAACTCGACTACACGTTCCTAAAGTTAACCTTTTCAATTGGTCAATTGACTAGATATTCATTTTTCTCACCTTTATAGGTGTAACTTATGTTCAAGTCTATAATCTCCATTAGCAGTAAAAATAATTATGGTATTTAACAATGGCCTGATATGAGCTACTGTTTTGTTTACCAAATTAATATGGTCAATATAGAACTAATGTCCGTCTGTATAGAACTAAGCCCTCTATGCCAATATTTCTCCGTGTTCTGGACATCCACATATGAAGTCCTGTTTACAGGGGCGTAACTACAACAGGTACAGGAGTTGCGATCGCACCCGAGCCCTGCATCCTAGTCTCTTTGGCCTACCGATAAAGACTAATGCTATTAAAGATTGGCAATAATTGGGGGCCCATTGGAGCTTTCACATCAGGGCCCCTGGGCCTGAAGTTACGCCACTACCTGTATACCAATACTTCAATCATTCATTATTGATAAAGTAATTATTTCCAGTCCCATAGGCACTAATGTGCCATACTGGCCAGAAAACGTTTCACTTTTGGTACACAATCTAAGTTATAATGATACTAGACACAGGCAACCAGAGCAAATGCTGCATTCTTATAGCTAATGCACAATGTGATAGATTGGATATATAAAGGAATGACTATACCAACTAATACTCTGTAAAAGGTATTAATTTGGAAAGCCATCATTTGCTCAGGTAACATGGGTTTTAAGGCCCTTATACACAGTACTGTTGATCAAACCCACCAATTTCATCAGTAGCTGCCAACCATCTAATGTGTATGGGACCTCCCAATTCTACCTCAATAGACAATGTCCAAGAAGGATCAGGCATGTTGAATTGCAATGCCCAATCATTTTTTCCCACAGATAATCTGCCACAAAAGGTGTCATCTTGAAGAAATGAACCCCCTTATCTATGTTGAAAACACATTAATGCTCAGCCGAGCAGGCAAATCTTGTATCTCTGCGATAGTTATACATATTACAAATATCAGTGGCATATCCCAATAATCTGCAGATAAGCCTAATTTCTATGGCCACCATTAGAGTGTAATTAGCCCTATATTTGTAATAATTATATTGCTATACACATTTATTGACAATATGTATTGCTAGAAACAATTGAGATTACTTTGGAACCTTTGACCTTGAGAGGGCAATATACATTGGAGTTATATCAGTTGAACTTTGGCGGGATTGACTGACCAACTAATGAGTATGGTGACTCTCGACTGCCCCACCCCCATAAGCAGAGTTTTGGGAAAATGCAGAAAAGCTGTATTTCACCTGCCCTGTCCTATTGTTCTAAAGGAGGCCAAAAAAGGAATCTGGCAGCAACTTACACCCCTGTTTCTCCTAAAAATATATACACCCTCTGGTGAGCTGAGCATAGTATACAGTATATGAGGGGTCTGGAAAGATAGCCATCATGTAAACAAGTGTTGACCTATCAGCTATTATCTAATGTTTATGGCCAATACACATTAAACAGGTTGGGCCAACGCTCTAATATGTATGGGGGCGACGGCCAATTGATCATAGGAGGAGATGTTAATTAGGCATTTCCAACTGCTCATCACTTTGTTCTTACACAATAAGACACCAGCAGAGATGTCTTTCTCATATGGGTAAGACATCCAAGATGGCTGTTGCCCAACCCATTCGTCAAAACATCCTATAGTCAAGAGTCATCTAATGTGCTGATGGGCTTAACAGTGTCCCAAAACTCCTGGACTAGCACCAAGGACATGAACCACATGAGTTCACATAATTTAATATTAATGATACGTCAAAAACAATAAATGCACAGATATCTTAAAGTGTATGTTTAGTCTCACTGACATTTGATGCATGAATGCTGTCAGTTAGCACTAAATGATAAACAGATAATGAGGCATATCAATCAGGTTTTAGATGCTGATTATAGGATAGCTTGTAATTACTTTCTAAGAGAACACTGAAGAGTGACTTAAAACATTGTAAAGCTTGGAAACTGCCTGATTGCTCAGTCCACCCATGGCCATGGCTATTTGCCACTGGTGGGTTAGGCCGTAAGCTTTGCAACCTGTTAAGGAACAATTATATTAATTAGACTCCTGATTAGTGATATACATATATTTATAACCTCATCTCCACTGGTGTGAAGGTTGCACAAGGTAATACAGGTGTACTGCTTCTGCACTGCATTCACATAAATAAATAACATGCCAAAGCAAACTCTGACACCCCGTAATGGGACATTTGGAGATGACGGGATGAAATATTGGGCGTGGCAGAACGGGGTGCATAAAAGATTTCTTTGTAATAAGCATGTAATTAGTCCCACTAGAGTTTGGCTTCATGAAAATGTTTGATCTCTGCAAGCCTAATAGAACACAAACTTCAATGTATTAGTGAGGCCTAGAATAATGTAGTGAGAAAACCTTAATTAGACTCATATTCCCAACCCCTTTTTCTGGGTGAATGATATAATGAAGCCATTTGGATGATGTATTTTATGGCGCGGACCGCATGTTTGTTACTTATATGCGTACACAGGCCTGATCTTTATCATAGCCACACACTTAAGAGTTTAATTGGAAGTGAAAATGCCAAGATGCCCACATCTGGCCATGCCTATTACCACAATAAGCTATGGTAATGATCATACAATTAATGTGATATTTATTGGCTAGGAACTGGAACTTAGACAGAAGTCAGTCATTTATGTCATCTTCTGTCTATGCTAAGAGTTAACACTAAGTGTCAAAGTTGAGCCACTCAATTGGGCAAGATCTTTATTTTTGCATCCTCTACTGTCATTTCAGTTTGTACAAAGACACAACAGTGGGTGGACTATGGAAAATGTAAAGGACTACTATACTTTATTAAAATGCTTTGGTATGTATATCCCAATAATAATTAGACTTATAGCTGTTGGGAATTGAGCCTACACTATATAATCTACTATTCTATTATATCATATTATAGTTGTCCCGAAACTACAAAATTATAGCTGAATATACCGTGTGTGTATATATATATATGCACGCATGGGTGTGTATGTGTATGTATGTATGTATGTGTGTACATACATATCATACTTTTTAAAATCTAATGCAACTATGTTTCTGAATAATAGAAAAATAATAAGTAAAGTATGCCAATTAAATTAATGCCTGTAAAAGGAGTAAGAAAACATTTCATAGGACAGAGCTGGATTCATGCATGCAGGAGTTACTGTATAGCTGACAGCAAGCGCTGCAGAATCCATTAGCTACTTGGTACTGTTTACAGTGCTGTCAAAGTCGACACTTTCTTTCCTATGACACTGTATATCTATGGCAGAAGAGATGTTGCACATGGTGCAATTATTGAACAGCCTAACTTTACACTACTGGTAGAACATTAGGGCATATAGGCTTCCAGCAATTAAAGGATTAAAGTCATATTTCCCTAAAAGATCATGGTGTGTAAAACCTTGCTCGGCTACAAATTATATAATGCACAAGATAAACACAATATATTGTCTTTGTAAATCTAGCCTATCTCAAGGAAGGCTGAGGAAAATAGTTTTAAAAATATATAAATTTGAAATGATAACAATTTAAAAAATGTTAAAAAAAATAATACATATAGAGATCTCCAACAAATAATGGCAGTAATGAAAAATTCTTCCAATGGGACAATTCTTCATTTTATATCATTGTGATCTGGGAAAGATCATGTAAACATTTTTTTCAGTTAAAGGACATAATGCAGGAAAATCCAATAGAACCTCTACATTCTGATAATGAGTTATGAGAGTCGTGCGTGACGCTCCTTAATTCCGGTGCTACGCATATTTACACACTGCAGAGATTCCTGAAACAAATGTATATCATTACAAATGGAGAATTGCGTGACTCTACGAGTCTGGGATAAATCAAAAAGAGAGGAGCGGTTTAGGGGAGAATGTAAACAGGCCGGGCTCACCTGCAGCTAGCGCCCTGTTTGTTTTCAATAAAGTTGTATGTTAACCTTGGGATATTGAATATTTTTATCTGGCCCCATTGACCCCATGATAGTCATGTATGATTTTTTTTTTCTTGTTCTACGTGTACATGATATTTCACAGTGGATTGAAATATTATATACATACAGTATATATCTGAATTGTAACGTGCTGAAGAGTATGCTTGGTGCAATAAATAATTAATATTATATATAAGTACACATGCATTCATACAATTATTGCATTTGTATTACATGCATGTACATATATACATATATAGGCATGCGTACATACACCACTGATGTTGGTATTATTTATACACGTCTCATATATATGTACATATATATATATATATGTATATACATGCATTTATATTCATTCAATGATTTGTATATATATATATATATATATATATATATATATATATATAACAAGAAAAAAACTGCACAGCACTCAAAGACAAATGTGAACTGGTGCTAGCAAAGCTGCAGGGTTATATAATATGAAAAAGATCCTTGCAGCACACAGCTACTACCAATGATGTACATAAGCTACTAGCTATATATATTTGAGGAAATATATATATATTGCATTTGCATTGTATATATGTACATATACATATATATGCATGTAAACATATACCACTAATGTTGGTATTATTTATGCACATCTCATATACATGTACATGTATATTTTGATATAGATATACATGCATTTACATACATGCAACAATTTGTGTATATATATATTGCATCTGTATTGTATGTTTGTACATATATACACATGCATGCATGTAGACATACACCACTAACTTTGCTATTTATTTATGCACATCTCATATATATATGTACATGTAGAGTTATATATATGTAAACCATACATAAATGCATTCACATTCATTCATTGATTTATATATATTGCATTTGTATTGTATGTACATATATAGGTATGTAGACATACATCACTATCGTTGGTGTTATTTATGCATATCTCATATATATCTACATGTAGAGTTATATATATGTAAACCATACATAAAGGCATTCACATTCATTCATTGATTTATGTATATTGCTTTTGTATTGTATGTACATATATAGGTATGTAGACATACACCACTATCGTTGGTGTTATTTATGCATATCTCATATATATCTACATGTATAGTTATATATATAAACCGTACATAAATGCATTCGCATTCATTCATTGATTTATATATATTCCATTTGTATTGCGTGTATGTACATATATACGTATATATGTAAGTATACATACACCACTAACGTTGGTGTTATTTATACACATCTCCTATATATGTACATGTATAGTTATATATATAAACCATACATAAATGCATTCACATTTGTTCATTGATTTGTATATGTATATATTGCATTTGTACTGTGTGTATGTACATATATACATATATGTGTATGTATACATACACCACTAATGTTGGTATTCTTTATGAGGTAGGCCCGTGTGGTGTTTTTGTGGCAATAACAATAGTGTAACACAATCTGGGTGTTCTTTGGGTATATTTTCAGCTCTTTAGTAAGGTTTGATTAGATTCTATCTGATCATTGAAAAGTGAAAGCGCAGTATTGCTGACTGAGCCTTTTTGTGGTAAATACCTGTGTCATTTGCATATTAAACAGGAAAACCTTTCACGTTCTGCGTGTTACAGCGAGTAATAACAATAATAACAGCAGAAAAAGACACTAAAATAAAGGTAGCAGCAGGATAATTGACACAGCGGATTAGAAGCTATGAGTTACCTCAGGAAAAGATTATAGGCTATGAGTTTCCTCAGGAAAAGAATAATCAGGTCATCATACCAATTCGGTATCCAATCTTTCAACTTGTAAATATTACTCCTCAAGACATTTTCTGTCACTAGAATGGAAAGAGGTTTGATTTTTGTTGATATCATGTAACCTTTAGGCACTGGGATCCCAACATTTCTATGCATTACCTATATTATTGATATATTAGGAGAATTTTTTAGGTTTTATATTTTTATATCTTATAAAAGTTAGAAAAATATTGATACGGAAATGAAATAGTGTTACTAGCCTTTTTAATAAGTATGGATTTCCTGCTTATGGAAAAAGACGTACTGATAGCATATTTAGATTGTGAGCCCCAACGGGGACAGTGTTTCAAATGTATGTAAAGTGCTATGGAATTAATAGTGCTATATAAATTAATTATTCATATTATTATTAAATATTAAATTTCAAAATTATTGAAATAGGTTAACGTATACAAAACATGTATACTGATATATTTACTCTATGAAACAGAAAATGTGTGGAGTAAATGAGTGTAGCTGGGCATTTAGAGGCCTGAAGACTAAGTATTTCTAAGCTTGGATGCCTTAAATGCTGTTATGCAAATGCAGCGTTATCAGAGGTTACACTTTATGCTGGAATTTCGGTAAATAATGGCCTATTTATACCAATATCTCCAAAATAAGCAAAGCATTTACTGCATCACTAAATACACATAATGGATTTTCAGAGGTCTCAATTTGCAAATAATGTGAATGAAAAATATCTATGCAAATCCGGTCATGTTATTTTGTGCAAATCCATCTACCAGGATGCATTGCTACCTCACCCTAACTGTACCCAAAAGATACAACTCATTTTAAGGCATTTTAAGGGAGGAAAGGGGGGGATACAACAGTTAACCCATGCAATGCCAGATAAAGAGCTGTTAGTTGTACAGAACTCAATGTTTTATAAAGCAAAGCACTGCTTTACGTTTTTACACTTAGGTCGTGGTTAATATAGTTAGTTTTAATATATACATATATATATATATTGTATATGTAATACTTCTAATTATACATTAAAAGTGAACATATTATCCATAATTTAAGTGGAAGAATGTAAAGCAGTGCTTTCCTTTATAAAACAAGCTTGAAAATGGTACATATATATATATATATATATATATATATATATATATATATATATAATATATATAACAAATAAGGGAATCAGCACAGCTTCACGGTAAACATAGGGTGCAAAAAATCGTGTATACGGTGTTCAAACATAATACATAAGGAGAGAAAAACAGGCAGCACGTCCAAAAATAAATAGAAGGGCCACCCTTTATAGGAGCCCTCAGCAGGGCAACGTTACGACCTGTGATGGTCTTTGTCAAGCACAAAGACCATCACAGGTCGAAACGTTGCACCGCTGAGGGCTCCAATAAAGGGTGTCCCTTCTATTTATTTTTGGTCGTGCTGCCTGGTTTTTCTCTCTCTCTCTCTCTCTCTTTCTCTCTCGCGCTCTCTTTTTCTCTCTCTCTCTCTATATATATATATACCATTTCTCCAAGCATGTTTTGCAACATTTTCTACATTTTCAAGAGCCATTAATGCAGTATCAATACTATAACATTATTCCCTTTGATGTATAGGTACAATTGTCTATGGGTATCGGAAGATATCTATTGATATAAAACAAAAGGATGACAAATTGTCTTACAGTCCCTTTACCCAACTGCCCGAATAGTTATACATTAACACCAAACCCTTCTATTTTCACATGATCTATGGCTATGCTTTATTTGTTGATCTCTTAACCCTTCTTCCACACAGGCCACATGAATATAACCCTGTGAATGGGAGGTAATAGGTCATTTTTCCAGGTGGGTTTGGAGTGACTCCTTTTAAAGTCTCAGCTGTTGAACAGTCAACAACTTAAGAGGCCCTGTTTACTTTAAAAGTAGGAGCTTATATCCTATTGTTTCCCATTAGAATACATGCATTCTTCTTAAGCCATTGCATGACAAAATATTGATATCTGTCACCATAGCTTTGCTCTTGTTCTTTGAAGAAAAGAAAATCTTTTGAAGGACTAAATGTTTGCATGGAAGACAACAAATCATGTAAATTGTGGTTTCCAATGAGTTGCAAGGTAAAGATTGACCTAAATTGTGCTTTCGATTACTGTGTACATAACAGGTTGTCCTTATTATAGAAAATAGGGAGCATCCAGTATGGAGAACACATTTATATAAAGGGGACACTTTACATTGCAAAGCGCTGCGGAATATGTTGGCGCTATATAAATAAGCTTTATATTATTATTATTATTATTATTAGGATGTCATTTCTCATGCAAAACCAGCTGAAATGATATTTGCCACTGTCCCTGACTGGCAACATGAACAATAAAGAATTTCTTTAAGGGCTCAGATGAGATTGGTTTATATAAGCTGATGTCAATCATTCTCACCTCCATCTATTGTGCCTGTGCTGTGTACCAGAATACACAGAAAACAGCATCATGTACAGGCCTCATCCTAAAGCCTCACAGCTGCCAGTTGACTTACTTCTGTTATGATGTGGGAGGCAGCTCTAGAAGAGCCCAGTTCATGTCAAGTCTGGTTCCTGCATTCTACACACTTGAAAGAAACACAAGCACCACAACCACAAGGTTGTAACTGTTTCTTTCTCTTAGGTTAGTGACTCACATATCTACACTTAGGTAGAGCCCACAGTACTAGCCCCTCATAGGATTATTTTTTACCTTTTCTCATTTTCAGTCTTCTCAACAATATGTATTTAAAATCTCACATTTTAGGGTTAGGGTTGTTCTGTACTCATAGAAACCTCTGTACCTGAGCTTGGGGTTTACTAACCACACTTAGTGCTAAAATAACACTGTGTGACCTATTTCCCTGTCTGCTAAGCTCCAGTATTTACACTGCAGCACTCTACACTGGGCTGTGCTACTGACAGTTTACTACAACCAGTGCTGTCTATTTCACAAACCATTCCAAATTAGCCAGATACTTAAGGATTGCAATTACCCTACTGTAATGTGAACTGTGCAAAGCAGCACCAGTCTCAGGGTGCCAACCTGTGCCTCTCCAGAAGGCTGCATGGATAGTTCTCTCTCTTAGGACTATACAGTATTTCTCATCTGCACCATTCTATTCCTGATCATATCAATATTACCTGCTGCACTATCACTTCAATAATAAATTGCAAGCTCCTATGGTTTTCCCTGTGTACAGGGCATCAGATCCCCTGTCCTTTGGGCAGCCCTGCCACATCCGGACTCTATTAAACTCCTTGGCGCTGGATAAACAATGAAACTGTCGCGTGCAGCAGTCTGAAAATAATTGGATTAAGTCAAACATATCAGCTAAATAGATCCAGTCCCAGCCCAGACAAGCAGAGCAAATGTCACCCTGGAAAACCCCCCAGATCACACAGCCCGGGCCCTGACATTGCCAGCTCTGCACTCTCACAGGTCACACACTGCTCAGACCACTCACAACTATGTCTATCCGTCTTCAGTACAATTATCCTGGACTCCCAGCTACATGTCAGATATACAGCAGAGTTGTGCAAGAAGCCATGCTGGCAGGATAGATAGATAGATAGATAGATAGATAGATAGATAGATAGATAGATAGATAGATATTAAAAAGATAGATGCATAGATTAAAAAGATGGTAGATAGATAGATAGATAGATAGATAGATAGATAGATAGATAGATAGATAGATATTTAAATAAATATTAAAAAGATAGATGATAGAAAAAAATAGATTTATAGATAGATTGATAGCAGTGTATCGTAAAGCTATGAACATGCTGAACGGTTCGGCCTGTGCAGACCTTTAGCCTTACTGGGACCAATGCTAAACCATGTATTATAGAACATATATTAGGTCACCACCTAGGTGAGGGATTTCATGCCCCCTAGAGATCTGACATTGTTACTAGTGTTAATGAGAGTAATTAATGACCATAATTACATTATTCTCTTATCAGAACCACCATCCTACCTGTACTGGAGCGTGTCTTTGGTCTGGATTTACAGGGAAAGCTTGTTGGAGATCCCCCAATGAGGTTTGGTGGGAAGAGTCCGGGACTGTAGTCTTGGACATAGGACTGGTAGTTGGAGATGGAGTGGTGGCCAGAAGATGCGGCTCCCCCCAGGCTTCTGGAGTGAGAGGACTCCAGCTTCATGGACTCGGTGGACACATGGTATTTGATGCAATCCTTGTCCTCTTGACGATTAGCTGAGATCCAGTGTTAGATATGGAAGGGTCTGGGGAGACATCTTTTGGTGGTGTTGGGGGGAAAGGGAAGAGGTGAGGGCTTGAATGTCCGGTAACCAGGGAGGATGATGATGATGAAACTGGAGGGTAGACAGTAAGGGGTCCGGGTGGGCTGTGGGTCTTGGAGAAGGGAGGCAGGTTCCATGGTGATGCGGCATGATGTCCTCCTATAGCCTTGCTGCTGTGATCCAACCAGGGATGGAGAAGAGGAGGACGACATACCTGGCCTAAATAAATGCAATTACACGGTGAGATTCCAGGAAATAGCTGAGAACATTCCTACAGACATGCACCGGCCCATACAGCCATAGAGCCATAGACATACAGCCATGAGCCATGCAGACATATAGCCATAGAGTCATACAGCCATACAACACATACAGACATAGAGCCATACAGCACATGAAGCCATGCAGACATAGAACCATGCAGACATACAACCATACAGACATAGAGCCATGCAGACATACAGACATAAGAAGCCATCAGACATAGAGTCATAGAGCATACAGCCATACAGACATCCTACAGACATAGAGCCATACAGACTTAGCAGCATACAGACATAGAGCCATACAGACATGAATACAGTCATACAACATAGAGCCATACAGACATACAGCCATCAACATACCTAGAGTACAGACATACAGCCATAACAGACATACAGTCACTCTCAGAGATACAAGGGAATCAACAGCCGGATATAGACACCTATTCACAGTTCTGTCCCTGACAGTAAAGGTCATACAATTATATTTAATCAGTTCACACTTGTTAGAATTGTTGATCTCTATGAAATAAAAGCAATGGAGAGTTCTATTCTATTCTTTAATACATGAACTTTAATTATTACTCTCATCGGCCTCATTTTCTATAACATGGTGCTCTGCTCATTAGATATAGAAATATCATTTATCTGAATAGCGATTATTATTTGCCTATCTTTCTAGCTATCTACTTTATTTAATTAATGTGCCGATGATATTGTCTCTAAATGAGTTTTTCTTTTTCGATATGTTATAAAATATTGTCTTGTACAAACTCTTCTGCATTCTCAGAACAATGAAGAAGAGCAGATTATTATATATGATATTATTGTATACGGTTATAAATATCTAAACAAGCTGTTGTTCAGAGGCCGGGGAGACAGATTACACCCAGGAGATGCGCAGATATTAATTATAAGAAGATTGCACTAGAAGAAATGCTCAATATTCCGTTTAATTCTTCATTCATGTTCTTTACTATTAAAAAGCTCAAAAGAGGAAGATGAGGGAGCGATCTAGAAAACAGCATGCAGGAAGCTGAAGAAGTAAGTGTGAAAATACTAGATCACAGGTGGCCTGTATAGGGGAAATATACTTTATACATTAAGGCGACCAACATGTAAGAAAGATCCTAGGATCGGAAGTTTTGTAAATTATTGTTTTATATTATATATATATATAATATATATATATATATATATATATATTATATATATATATACTTTACTATATTATATAATAGTTGCAGTTAAAAATTAAACATGTCTTGTATTTAAACACCAATTCGTGTGTGATAGCCAGAAGACAGACAGACAGATAGATAGATAGATAGATAGATAGATAGATAGATAGATAGATAGATGAAATGATTTAAATTGATAATCTCTTTCTATTTGGAATATAAATTTGTCCAATAAGGATTATTACACTGAATATTCTGCAGAATGAGATGCTATTCACAAGAGGCATGTAAAACGATTTCACAATAATGTGTCAGGCTGGCACTCACCATGATGTGGAGCTGGGTACCTGGGCACTGCTCGCACTGAGTTGCTGTAGTAGGAAGGGACATGGGTTCCTTGGCTCTCGATATTAAAAAGTACATCCACATCTTCTGTCAGAGGATACTGCGAGTGATCAATGTAGGGGTGACTTAGCCCAGGGTGATGGGACTCTGGGTGCTGTCCATTAAGTACAGACGGGTGATGGTGACTGACCCAGCGAGGCTGGTCTGTAGCAGAGACCTCCATGCCCAGCTGAACCTAGGACCTGTTGAAGACGCTCTTCTGTGTGTCCCTCAGCCAAATAGTCCAATCAGATGAAGTAGCAAATAAATAAAAAAGAAACTAGAGGAATAAATCCAGTGCAGTCGGTGACCTGTAGGAGGAAAGAGAAGAGCAGCTTAGGAGGTGCAAGTCTACCTGCAGCAAAAGACGTGAGTGCAGCAGGGGAGCTCAGGGAGGCTGGAGCTCCTTCAAGTGATCTGGAGGTTAGAGCTCCTTTAGGTGGGCTGGAGCTCCTTTAGGTGACCTGGAGGCTGGAGCTCCTTTAGGTGGTTGGAGCTCCTTCAGGTGGGCTGGAGGCTGGAGCTCCTTCAGGTGGCTGGAGGCTGGAGCTCCTTCAGGTGGGCTAGAGCTGGAGCTCCTTCAGTGATCTGGAGGTTGGAGCTCCTTGTGCCCTGAGGCTGGAGTCTTAGGGGTTGGAGCTCCTTCAGGTGGCTGGAGGCTGGAGCTCCTTCAAGTGATCTGGAGGCTGGAGTTCCTTCAGGTGATGTGGAGCTGGCTCCTCGGGATGTGGGCTGGAGCTCCTTCAGGTGGCTGTCCCACACAAGTTGTGCACTAGCCCAGCAGAGTCCCACACTACAAAGCAGGAGGGCAGGGAGGGCTATGTGATCCCAGGGAGAAAGGCTCAGACTGCCTGATCGGATCTCGTGTTTTCTCTCTATTTTTTACAGTGCAGGCATTCTTTCTGCAAGGAGCAGGATGGCGCCAGGCGGCTCAATGATCGCAGACAGCTGTGGCGAGACGCAACTTAAGGAGGTTCCACTGTCATCAGTGGAGAGGGAGGGAGGGGACTGTCACCCAGGAGGGGCAGGGGGGGGCTCACCCAAAGTGGACCCTCCCCTTCTGATCATCACCCACGCCTCTGTCATGTGCTTGCCGGGTAACACACCAGGCTACACCTATATACTAGCCCCAGTCATCATAGGAGCATTATATGGGGGAGGGTCTACTGCAAGATTAGAGTGCGCTACATGCCACTAGCAATGCCCTATACTATAAGGTATCATCATCATCATCATCATGATGTCCCTACATACTAGACAAAACCGTACAGATAATCATCATTGATGCATAAAGCTGCAGACAGCCCCATGACCGCGTGTTATTAGCTGTAGGAGGAGCTGTGTTTATTGATAACACTGATATTTCATGTCCACTGATCCCTGCAGTTATTCTATCCCCAGCAGTGAGAGCAGAGCTCCTCTATGCAGTCGTCTTCCCCAGCACTGCAGCCTTGTTACACAAAGTGAAAGGAACCATAGAAAGCTGGTTATCCCTGTGTTGTTTAATTCAGAATGACATTTCTGATTATTGGCAGCTGATCCAAAATGTTCATACAACACAGTGTTTGCACCCTCTTATGTGTGAAAGGGGAGCATGTGTCCGATCTACAGGGGGATTGGGGCAGGTGACACCCAGGGCTTCTTCCATTGAGGTGGGGATATAAGCAGCAGAATGTTAGTAGGAATGGAACACATAGAGCACTCAGGTTAGTGACCTGGAGAGAAGGGACTGGAGTAATGTGCAGCCTCTGCTGGGAGGGTAGGCTGGCTCCAGGTCCTGGGACCTCCTGTGCTTTGAGCCACTGCGTCCTCTAGTGGTGTAAATGCTGCTGTGCAGCTCAATCACCGACACATCTACAGTGTCCACAGCCAGGGACAGGAGAGGGAAAGAAAAGGACAAATCCTGGAAATGTGCTGCCACTTCTTACCTCTGTATACATATGAGTATGTGTATAATATCATGCTTAAATATGAAGAAGGTAAAGCAAATGTATATATGCAGAATGAGTGTGTGTGTGTATATATATATATATAGACATCACACACACATATATAATGCATATACACACATATATATATATGCACTATACACACACATATATACACATATATCTATTATATATATAATATACATATACTATATATATATATGTGTGTGTGCGTGTAAAAAAAGAGTCAGCACTATATATATGTACATTGTGCATGAATGTATGTCTTTATGTATGCGCGGTGCACTTCTGTGTATATCTATATGTTCGAGTGTACGAATACTACTGCAAATGTGAGCGGATAGATATTAGATACAGAGCTAGATAGAGTGAAAGACAGAGAAATAGAACGATTACATAAGATAGGTATATAGATTAGATAGATTTATAGAGATAGAAAGATATAGATAGATATGATATAATATATTATATCTATAATATAATATAGATAGATAGATAGATAGATAGATAGATAGATAGATAGATAGATAGATATAGATAGAGATAGATAGATAGATATAGATAGATAGATAGATAGATAGATATAGATAGATAGATAGATAGATATAGATAGATAGATAGATAGATAGATAGATAGATAGATAGATAGATAGATAGAGTATAAATATGCATATATTTGTAGATGAAGAAATTGCTTCATTTGAATAAAAGCATACAACACTACAGCACTGATGCCGCTATATCATGAATAAAATAAATGCAGTCATCCAGACCCGCATATATATAAGTATATACACACAGATATATAAGTAGAGTAGCTATACTGAATGAGCTACGGGATTATATATTGTGCAGATTACGGGATGGTAGGGAACATTTGTAGATGATAATGTGCCCAGGCTGGCAGTCACTGTGATGTGGTGCTGGGCACCGGGCACTGACTGTATATGAGGGAGCTGGTTCTGCCTGCAAGGCGGCACAGATACACAGCTCTACACACTATTGAGCTAAGTACAATACAACAACCTTCTTGATACAAGTATAATTGATAATTTATCGCATGTAAATGCACAATGTTTTATTTGATATATATATATCGAATACAACATGTAAATAGATAGATAAATAGATAAGTGATAGATAGATGATAGATAGATAGATAGATAGATAGATAGATAGATAGATAGATAGATAGATAGATAGATAGATACATGATAGGGCCACGTCACAAACACAGATAATTGTGCAGATATTGTTCGCAGATCTCTGGTTGCAGTAAAATCATGGACACATTGTACCATTTGTATACCGCCACAAAATGGAACAATGTGTTCATGATTTCACTGCAACCAGAGATCTGTGAACAATCTCTGCACAATTATCTGTGTGTGTGACGTGGCCCATAGATAGATAGATAAGATAGATAAGATAAATAAGATAGATAAATAGATAAATGATAGATAGATAGATAGATAGATAGATAGATAGATAGATAGATAGATAGATAGATAGAGCTATGTGACGTGTATCTGACTGTAGGAGCCTATAGGGTGAGCTGTCTGTCCGCCTTTCCTCTGAGGACATATCTCTATACAGTCCGGGTATTTGTAGACATGTCACAGTTACAACAGACATCCACCTAAGGATTGTGTCCATGTGGCGGAGGACAATTCACCGGTGATCGCCATTGCCTAGTCCCTAGATGTATAGATGTATCTCCCATTCCTGGTGTACTTGTTGCATTGTGTCGGGTGCTCGGGCTCACACACTGACACCCTGTGATTGGGGACAGGCCCGGCCTTTTGATGCTATGCATTGCCCTGCACTGTCCAGTCTGACCGACGCCAGGAACCGTGACGTCACAGCCCGAGTAAACAGCCAGCAAAGGAAGCGGTGCAGGAGCGGGGATGTGACCGGGAGCTGCCAACCCCAGAGCCAGCAAGGCTAGTGTAGAACTACAGGTCTCAGCAGGACACCGAGGAGCACCGATCATAATCACTGCAAGGAAATGAGCAGAATGAAGAGGCAATCCCCTCTGCCCAGGAGTCACCTAGTCTTTATAGTGCATGCCAGGTCCTATAGTAATAGAGTGCTATGTGGGGGATGACATGTACTGTATGTGGCTGCAGCACTAATGGACCGAGTCCCAGCAGGGGACTCACTGCTGCTTTGTCATGTACTCTCTACTCTTGTAGAAATAATCACATTAAAATCCAAAGTCTATTCAGCTTGTCAGTGTGTATTGTGCCCTAGGCCATCGGTGCGACCTGATGATAACAATGCGACAAATACCCACCACCCTGCAATCATCCAGCTATCATGGTGCAATAGAAACCAGCATTGGAAATATTACATAGATAGTAGATAGATAGATAGACAGATAGATAGATAGAGAGAGAGATAGATAGATAGATAGATAGATAGATAGATAGATAGAAATAGATAGATAGATAGATAGATAGATAGATATAGATAGATAGAAATAGATAGATAGATAGATAGATAGATACAAAACAGAAAAAAACAAATAGATAGATAGATAGATAGATAGATAGATAAATAGATAGATAGATAGATAAATAGATAGATAGATAGATAGATAGATGGACATAAAGTGATAGGTAAATCAGATAAGTAAGGGCTGAATTTTAGCTATAGAATATATATTATATTATATTTAGAAATATATCTATAGATAAATATCAATGGATAGATAGATAGATAGATAGATAGATAGATAGATAGATGGATAGATAGATAGATAGAGAGATAGATTTACAGATAGATAGATAGATAGATAGATAGATAGATAGATAGATTTACAGATAGATAGATAGATAGATAGATTTACAGATAGATGGATAGATAGATATCAATGGATAGATAGATAGATAGATAGATAGATAGATAGATAGATAGATAGATAAATGATAGATATAGATAGATAGATAGATAGATAGATAGATAGATGGATAGACATAAAGTTAGAGATGGGCTAGGTAAAGGCTGAATTCTAGCCTATTGGGTGTCAGTGATTCCTGTCTAGTAATCTGGGGATAGAGGACACTGTCAGGCCCCAGTGTAGGCCTGGTGCCAGTCTTGCAGGCCGCTGGGCAGGGGACCACTCATCCCATCCTCCGGCCCCTAATTGACTGCTCAGCACTAATAGGCGTCTTTGTTTGTCCAATTACCACAAACAATAGTGCAGTGAGGAATTCCTCGATGTGGTTTGCAGTAGAGAGCTGGCACTGAGATCTTCATAGATTGTGTCCTTTTCATGCTGGGGGACTATCCAGAAAGTGTCAGCAAGGCCAGGGGGCAGCCTGGCAGGGCAGTTTTGTGCCCATATACCACCCATCGGGCCAGGCTGCCTGTGGCCCTGAACATTCAGTCCATTGGCCCATTCTCCAGATCCTTCTTGTAGACATTCATGTGATGGGGATGTGGAGGAGCCTCTATTAGAGGACATCCCTGTATCTGGCTGCTTTGGTTATATCCTGGGGTCTGGACAGGTTTCCTCATTTTATGAATTATGAATCAGCATAACTCTACTTTTGTAATGAATTGACCTGTGTGTGAAGCCACTGGGGTGAGTAATAAAGTGATGAAGTGGGGGGATAAATGCATAAAGAAATTTCATATGAATAATGGAGAGCAATTGTTATCAGGATCGCATTATTGTTTTTTATTAAAGTGAATTTTTGTTCTAAAGCCAATAGATGTCCACAAACATTTGACACGTAGTACTGTGATGTGGACCAGTGCCAGTAATGAAAGGAATATGTGGTGGGGGATTAATGCATGACGTCATGGCTGTGACGCCATGTAACCCTGCTGATAGCCCATAAGCCATACACGCCATGGTAATAATGAAGAGCAGTAGTTGGGTTACAGTGCGGGTCACAGGCATCAGGCAGCAGGAAATCAGCAGAGATGTTAATAGAAAACAATGGAGCCCCCCAGATCCTAAGTGAATTGTTTTAGTTCCATTCCCTTTTGATGTGAGCAGTGAGGGTCCGGCCGCACCTGGTCCGCATTTCTGCGCTCCCTGGTTGGGGGCTGAGGAGCGGCCTGGTGATCGCGCAGGATTAGGTTACGTTTGATTTAACAGGGTCCTTGAGTGGTACAGGTAAAGCTGTGTCAACAGCCCGGGGCCCCGGACCGAGGGTTACACAGAGGACACGGCCCAGGGCAGCGCTCAGGACACGCTGCTATGCTGTACTACTGCTGAGGAGAAGAGGAGATATAGGGGCAGCATGAGGAATATAGGGGCAGCATGAGAAGAGGGAGATATAGGGGCAGCCTGAGGAGAGGGAGATATAGGGCAGCCTGAGGAGAGGGAGATATAGGGGCAGCATGAGGAGATATAGGGGCAGCCTGAGGAGAGGAAGATATAGGGGCAGCATGAGGAGATATAGGGGCAGCCTGAGGAGAGGGAGATATAGGGGCAGCATGAGGAGATATAGGGGCAGCATGAGAAGAGGGAGATATAGGGGCAGCCTGAGGAGAGGGAGATATAGGGGCAGCCTGAGGAGAGGGAGATATAGGGGCAGCATGAGGAGATATAGGGGCAGCATGAGAGAAGGGAGATATAGGGGCAGCCTGAGAAGAGGACATATAGGGGCAGCATGAGGAGATATAGGGGCAGCATGATAAGAGGGAGATATAGGGGCAGCATGAGAAGAGGGAATATAGGGGCAGCAGCTGAGGAGATATAGGGGCAGCCTGAGAAGAGGGAGATATAGGGGCAGCATGAGGAGATATAGGGGCAGTCTGAGAAGAAGGAGATATAGGGGCAGCCTGAGGAGAGGGAGATATAGGGGCAACATGAGGAGATATAGGGCAGCCTGAGAAGAAGGAGATATAGGGGCAGCCTGAAGAAGAGGAGATATAGGGGCAGCCTGAGAAGAGGGAGATATAGGGGCAGCATGAGAAGAGGGAGATATATGGGCAGCCTGAGAAGAGGGAGATATAGGGGCAGCCTGAGAGAGGGAGATATAGGGGCAGCATGCATGAGGAGATATAGCGGGCAGCATGATAAGAGGGAGATATAGGGGCAGCATGAGAAGAGGGAGATATAGGGGCAGCCTGAGAAAGGAGGATATAGGGGCAGCATGAGAAGAGGAGATATAGGGGCAGCCTGAGAAGAGGAGATATGGGGCAGCATGAGAAGAGGGAGATATAGGGGCAGCCTGAGAAGAGGAGATATAGGGGCAGCATGAGAAGAGGGAGATATAGGGGCAGCCTGAGAAGAGGGAGATATAGGGGCAGTCTGAGAAGAGGAATATAGGGCAGCCTGAGAAGAGGGAGATATAGGGCAGCTTGAGAAGAGGAGCTATAGGGGCAGCATGAGAAGAGGGAGATATAGGGGCAGCATGAGGAGATATAGGGGCAGTCTGAGAAGAGGAGATATAGGGGCAGCATGAGGAGATATAGGGCAGCATGAGAAGAGGGAGATATAGGGGCAGCCTGAGAAGGATGAGATATAGGGGCAGCCTGAGAAGAGGAGATAGGGGCAGCCATGGGAGAGGGAGATATAGGGGCAGCCTGAGAAGAGGAGATATAGGGGCAGCCTGAGAAGAGGGAGATATAGGGGCAGCCTGAGAAGAGGAGTATAGGGGCAGCATGAGAAGAGGGAGATATAGGGGCAGCATGAGGAGATATAGGGGCAGCATGAGAAGAGGAGATATAGGGGCAGCCTGAGAAGAGGGAGATATAGGGGCAGCCTGAGAAGGATGAGATATAGGGGCAGCCTGAGAAGAGGAGCTATAGGGGCAGCATGGAAGAGGAGATATAGGGGCAGCCTGAAAAGAGGAGATATAGGGGCAGTCTGAGAAGAGGAGATATAGGGGCAGCATGAGAAGAGGGAGATATAGGGGCAGCATGAGGAATATAGGGGCAGCATGAGAAGAGGGAGATATAGGGGCAGCCTGAGAAGAGGAGATATAGGGGCAGCCTAGAAGGATGAATATAGGGGCAGCCTGAGAAGAGGACTATAGGGGCAGCATGGAAGAGGGAGATATAGGGGCAGCCTGAAAAGAGGAGATATAGGGGCAGTCTGAGAAGATGGAGATATAGGGGCAGCATGAGAAGAGGACTGATATAGGGGCAGCATGAAGAGGGAGATATAGGGGCAGCATGAGACAAGGAGATATAGGGGCAGCATGAGGAGATATAGTGGCAGCTGAGAAGAGGAGATATAGGGCAGCCTGAGAAGATGAATTAGAGGAGCAGCTGAGAAATGAGACTATAGGGCACATGGAAGAGGGAGATATAGGGCAGCCTGAAAAGAGGAGGATATAGGGCAGTCTGAGAAGAGGAGATATAGGGCAGCATGAAAGAGGGAGATATAGGCAAAGCTGAGAAGAGGGAGATATAGGGTGCAGCCTGAGAGATGAGAGGATATAGGGGCGGCCTGATAAGGATGAGAAATAGGGGCAGCCTAGAAGAGGAGCTAATAGGGCAGCATGGGAAGAGGAGATATAGGCAAGCCTGAAAAGAGGTAGGATAGGGCAGTCTGAGAAGAGGAGATATAGGCTGCAGCATGAGAAGAGGAGATATAGGGGCAGCCTGAGAGAGGGGATATAGGGGCAGCCTGAGAAGAGGGAGATATAGGGGCGGCCTGATAAGGATGAGATATAGGGGCAGCCTGAGAAGAGGAGCTATAGGGGCAGCATGGGAAGAGGGAGATATAGGGGCAGCCTGAGAAGAGGAGATATTAGGGTCAGCCTGAGAAGAGGGAGATATAGGGGCAGCCTGAGAAGAGGAGCTATAGGGCAGCATGAGAAGAGGGAGATATAGGGGCAGCATGAGGAGATATAGGGGCAACCTGAGAAGAGGGAGATATAGGGGCAGCATGAGGAGATATAGGGGCAGCCTGAGAAGAGGGATATATAGGGGCAGCATGAGGAGATATAGGGGCAGCCTGAGAAGAGGGATATATAGGGGCAGCATGAGGAGATATAGGGGCAGCCTGAGAAGAGGGAGATATAGGGGCAGCCTGAGAAGAGGAGCTATAGGGGCAGCATGAGAAGAGGGAGATATAGGGGCAGCCTGAGAAGAGGGAGATATAGGGGCAGCCTGAGGAGATATAGGGGCAGCCTGAGAAGAGGTATATATAGGGGCAGCATGAGGAGATATAGGGGCAGCCTGAGAAGAGGGAGATATAGGGGCAGCCTGAGAAGAGGAGCTATAGGGGCAGCATGAGAAGAGGGAGATATAGGGGCAGCCTGAGAAGGATGAGATATAGGGGCAGCCTGAGAAGAGGAGCTATAGGGGCAGCATTGGAAGAGGGAGATATAGGGCAGCCTGAGAAGAGGAGGATATAGGGGCAGCCTGAGAAGAGGGAGATATAGGGGCAGCCTGAGAAGATGGAAATATAGGGACAGCCTCATTAGATGAAAATATAGGGGCAGCCTCAGAAGATATAAATATAGGAGCAGCCTCAAAAGGAAGAGATATAGGGGCAGCCTCAGAATGACCAGATATAGGGGCAGCCTAAGAAGCCTGTGATATAGGGGCAGCCTCAGAAGCCTGTGATATAGGGGCAGCCTCAGAAGCCTGTGATATAGGGGCAGCCTCAGAAGCCCAGGACATGGGGCAGCCTCCACATTACAGTGCAGCGGATAGATAGATACTTAGATACATACATACACACACAGATATATAGACAGATACATACATAGATATATAGATGACAGATGATAGATACTTAGATAGATACTTAGATAGATAGATAGATAGATAGATAGATAGATAGATAGATAGATAGATAGATAGAATGAATAATGGTAATGTGATGTGGATAAATGACTAACAGTAATATAATATTAGTATTTGGTAGGAGATAGGTTCTCGCCTTCCTGCAGTTTAGTGCAGCTCTGGTCATTTATCACATGAATGGAAAATGGATTACAGGTATTTTGTCTGCCTCTGGCTCAGACTAGATGTGTTTTAGTTAAATGTCTCCAGAGGCCATTGAGAACAGTTCAACTGACACATTTCTCCACTTGAGTGTAAACATTTAACATCCAAGCCCTTAACTATCACATACCTCTATATAGAGCCGGGAAGGGGGAGAGCACACTGCAGGTGACAGCGGGCTGATGGCTGCAGGGCCAGGGCAGTACATTACACTGCTGCCAATGTGGTGGGCACTGGCAGTCTCACTGACCAGCAATCCTTCATTGTATAATAACTACAGATGGCTTAGAGACATATAGACAGATATTAATGGACAGATTGATAGATAAATCTGCAGATCGCCTAATCTGATGGCACAGCCACCTTGTCTGTACATTGAATACTAGGGCATGTGTCTGACAATCCACTTCATTTCACATCCTTCCATGACTTCCATTCATGTAACATTTTCTCTCTATTCTACCATATATTCATCATTTATGTATTTCCTATTCCGTGTGTTATCGATGACTATTGTACAGTGAGCAGTAGATGCCATCCACAGGGCAGCCTGTCCTCTGGGCACCATGCTGTGGGTGACAGCTGCCCCTGTGCCTGCACAGCCATGATATACCTGGACTGAGCACACTGGCCGCCATTTGTTACATTTCTAACCATTCACAAATTGGGCTTTTTTGACGAGTTGTGGAAATCTATGTATCTATATTATTTCCTAATGATGATGAGTGGGATTTTTTCTGAGGTCGATGCTCCATAGATTAAACAGGAACGATAACATGCAGCATTTCGGTGAAAGGGTTGGGTGCAGAATTACTGTATATCTGGAGATGTGGTCATCACCGCAGATCTCTGACTATGATATTCATAAGAGTGGTCGGAAATTATTATTACACACTCAGCAAATAATAGCAGAAGGCTGCGGCATCTGTACACAGGAGATATATGCTACAATGTACAGCACACCCCACCAGGACTCACTATACACAAGTATGGAGGCGACATGGAAATATAGCATTACTGCAGCAAACTATTGGTGATATGTATATGTGTAGGATATATATATATATATATATATATATATATATATATATATATATATATATATATATATATATGTATATATATATACACACATTTGTATGTATGTACAGATATAGATAGATAGATAGATAGATAGATAGATAGATAGATAAAGAAATGAGGCTGCAGCACACGATTATAGAAAAATACAGCCTTTAATGGCTTCTTATGGCATTAGAAATTCTAATGCCATAAGAAGCCATTAAAGGCTGTATTTTTCTATAATCGTGTGCTGCAGCCTCATTTCTTTATCTATATGTCTGGAGTTAGTGGTTGGACACCACTCTGAAGGACTGCTAAGCACTGGGCGTATGCCAATTGAGAGACGCTGCTCAAACTTTTTTCTATAGATAGATAGATAGATAGATAGATAGATAGATAGATAGATAGATTTGTGATCATTATCCATGGAGAGATCATGTAAGTGAATATATACAGCACAATATATACAGTCTAGGATGGCAAGTAGATACCTTGGTATGTCACTATTTCATCAATCCTCTTCCTTACTCCCTTGGTCTCAGCTTCTAGCCGTCATGTCTAGTCAGATCAGAGACTGGATCCTCTGCTGCTGGGCTCTGTGTATCCATATCTGTCAGTATATCGCAGCCCCCTCCCAGCAGTGTCTCCCGATAGTAGTGTGTCTCCCGATAGTATGTGTGTCTCCTACCGATAGTTTATGTGTCCCGTTATAGCAGTGTGTTTCCGTTTTAGGCAGTGGTGTCCCTATGGCAGTGTGTCCCTATAGCAGTGTGTCCCTATAGCAGTGTGTCTCCAGAGTTACTGTGAGTTGTCCCTATAGCAGTGTGTTGTCCCTATAGCAGTGTGTGTGTCCCTTATATAGCAGTGTGTCCCTATAGCAGTGTGTCCCCTAATGGCATGGTGTGTCCCGATAGCAGTGTGTCTCCAGATAGCAGTGTGTGTCCCATAGCAGTGTGTGTCCCTATAGTAGTGTGGTGTCCCAATAGCAGTGTATCCCTATAGCAGTGTGTCCCTATAGCAGTGTGGTCCCGATAGCAGTGTGTACCCGATAGCAGTGTGTCCCTATGGCAGTGTGTCCCGATAGCAGTGTGTCTCCAGATAGCAGTGTGTGTCCCGATAGCAGTGTGTCCCTATAGCAGTGTGTGTCCCGATAGCAGTGTGTCTCCAGATAGCAGTGTGTCCCGATAGCAGTGTGTCTCCAGATAGCAGTGTGTGTCCCTATAGCAGTGTGTCTCCAGATAGCAGTGTGTCTCCAGATAGCAGTGTGTGTCCCATAGCAGTGTGTCTCCAGATAGCAGTGTGTGTCCCGATAGCAGTGTGTCTCCAGATAGCAGTGTGTGTCCCGATAGCAGTGTGTCTCCAGATAGCAGTGTGTCTCCAGATAGCAGTGTGTGTCCCGATAGCAGTGTGTCTCCAGATAGCAGTGTGTGTCCCGATAGCAGTGTGTCTCCAGATAGCAGTGTGTGTCCCTATAGCAGTGTGTCTCCAGATAGCAGTGTGTGTCCCTATAGCAGTGTGTCTCCAGATAGCAGTGTGTGTCCCTATAGCAGTGTGTCTCCAGATAGCAGTGTGTGTCCCTATAGCAGTGTGTGTCCCGATAGTAGTGTGTCTCCAGATAGCAGTGTGTGTCCCGATAGCAGTGTGTCTCCAGATAGCAGTGTGTCTCCAGATAGCAGTGTGTCTCCAGATAGCAGTGTGTGTCCCTATAGCAGTGTGTCTCCAGATAGCAGTGTGTGTCCCGATAGCAGTGTGTCTCCAGATAGCAGTGTGTGTCCCTATAGCAGTGTGTGTCCCTATAGCAGTGTGTGTCCCTATAGCAGTGTGTTTCCCGATAGCATGTGTGTCCCTATAGCAGTGTGTGTCCCGATAGCAGTGTGTGTCCCATAGCAGTGTGTGTCTCCAGATAGCAGTGTGTGTCCCTATAGCATGTGTGTCCCTATAGCAGTGTGTGTCCCTATAGCAGTGTGTCCCGATAGCAGTGTTGTCCCTATAGCAGTGTGTCCCTATAGCAGTGTGTGTCCTATAGCAGTGTGTGTCCCTATAGTAGTGTGGTCCCTATAGTAGTGTGTCTCCAGATAGAGTGTGTGTCCCTATAGCAGTGTGTGTCCCATAGCAGTGTGTGTCCCTATAGCAGTGTGTCCCGATAGCAGTGTGTGTCCCTATAGCAGTGTGTCCCATATAGCAGTGTGTGTCCCTAAGCAGTGTGTGTCCCTATAGCAGTGTGTCCTCATAGCAGTGTGTCCCTATAGCAGTGTGTGACCGATAGCAGTGTGTGTCCTATAGCATGTGTCCCTATAGCAGTGTGTGATCCCGATAGCAGTGTGTGTCCCTATAGATGTGCCCTATAGCAGTGTGTGTCCCTATAGCAGTGTGTGACCCGATAGCAGTGTGTCCCTATAGCAGTGTGTCCCTATAGCAGTGTGTCCTATAGCAGTGTGTGTCCCTAAGCAGTGTGTGTCCCTATACAGTGTCCTATAGCATGTGTGTCCATACAGCAGTGTGTGTCCCTATAGCAGTGTGTCCCTATAGCAGTGTGTCCCTATAGCAGTGTGTGACCCGATAGCATGTTGTCCCTATAGCAGTGTGTCCCATAGCAGTGTGTGACCCGATAGCAGTGTGTGTCCCTATAGCAGTGTGTCCCTAGCAGTGTTTCCTATAGCAGTGTGTGACCCGATAGCAGTGTGTCCCTATAGCAGTGTGTCCATGCAGTGTGTCCCTATAGCAGTGTGTGACCCGATAGCAGTTTGTGTCCCTATAGCAATGTGTGTCCTATAGCAGTGTGTCCCGATATCAGTGGTCCATAGCAGTGTGTCCCTATAGCAGTGTGTGTCCCTATAGCAGTGTGTGTCCCTATAGCAGTGTGTCCGATAGCAGTGTGTCCCTATAGCAGTGTGTCCCGATAGCAGTGTGTCCTATAGCATGTGTCCCTATAGCAGTGTGTGTCCCTATAGCAGTGTGTGTCCCTATAGCAGTGTGTGTCCCTATAGCAGTGTGTGTCCCTATAGCAGTGTGTCCCTATAGCAGTGTGTGTCCCTATAGCAGTGTGTCCCTATAGCAGTGTGTGTCCCTATAGCAGTTGTGTCCCTATAGCAGTGTGTCCCTATAGCAGTGTGTCCCGTATAGCAGTGTGTGTCCCTATAGCAGTGTGTCCCTATAGCAGTGTTGTCCCATAGCAGTGTGTGTCCCTATAGCAGTGTGTCCCGATAGCAGTGTGTACCCGATAGCAGTGTGTGTCCCTATAGCAGTGTGTCCCTATAGCAGTGTGTGTCCCTATAGCAGTGTGTCCCTATAGCAGTGTGTGTCCCTATAGCAGTGTGTCCCTATAGCAGTGTGTCCCTATAGCACTGTGTCCCGATAGCAGTGTGTGACCCGATAGCAGTGTGTGTCCCTATACAGTGTGTGTCACTATAGCAGTGTGTGTCCCTATAGCAGTGTGTGTCCCTATAGCAGTGTGTCCCGATAGCAGTGTGTGTCCCGATAGCAGTGTGTGACCCGATAGCAGTGTGTGTCCCTATAACAGTGTGTCCTATAGCAGTGTGGTCCCTATAGCAGTGTGTCCCTATAGCAGTGTGTGTCCCTATAGCAGTGTGTGTCCCTATAGCAGTGTGTCCCTATAGCAGTGTGTTCCTGATAGCAGTGTGTCCCTATAGCAGTGTGTGACCCGATAGCAGTGTGTGTCCCTATATACAGTGTGTCACTATAGCAGTGTGTCCCTATAGCAGTGTGTCCCTATAGCAGTGTGTGTCCCTATAGCAGTGTGTTCCCTATAGCAGTGTGTGTCCCTATAGCAGTGTGTGTCCCTATAGCATGTGTCCCGATAGCATGTCCTAGTGTTGCCCTATAGCATTGGACAGTACAGAGGGGAGCCCACACTCCAGCATTGTTGTGTTTTCCCATGTTCATATATTTATAATATTCAATATTCTCCTTCTTATGAATACATATCTCCCCCCACACCAAGTGCTTTATACTTTTCAGCTGGTGAGAACAATCAGAGCAACAAGCCAAGGTCCCTATACTAAAGAGGGAACAATAGTGTAGGGTTACACGTTGACACATGCGGCCCTTTAAGGCACAGATCCGTCTAATTTCCCTCCACGTGGAGGGATGATCCCCAGTCACTGACCTGTAGGGTCTGTCCTCTCCCCTCTGCGATCTGCCCAAAATCTGAGGTGCAAATGACACATCGCTCTGGTTAGGAGAGGAGCGGGGACCAACCCCTTCCCCACCATCACCACTGCAGGGGAAAGCTCCTCTCCTCCAGGTGATGGGGGGCAAAGACAATCCAAATGTATATAGGTAATCTCCTACAAGCGTGTATTTCGTTATTATTAATTATTACTATTGCTATTACTAACAATTACTATTTGTGGAAGGAAGAAGAAGGAAGAAAGAAGAAAGAAAGAAAGAAAGAAAGAAAGAAAGAAAGAAAGAAAGAAAGAAAGAAAGAAAGAAAGAAAGAAAGAAAGAAAGAAAGAAAGAGAGAATAAATAATATTATCAGATATATAGATAGGTAGATAGACAGAGAGAGAGATAGATAGATAGATAGATAGATAGATAGATAGATAGATAGATAGATAGATAGATAGATAGATAGAGAGGAGATGAGACAAATAGATAAGGCATGAATGATAAAATATGAATAATGTCACTTATATATATATATATATATCATAATATACACAACACACATTTGTTATCTGAGTTAGCACACTATACTATATCTGTCTAATCTGTTCTGTCTATCCACCGATGAATCTATAGGTAAATATATTTATATGTTTTAAATGGAAGAGTGGTAAGTCAGATGACACATTTAGATATTAAATATTGAAATGGCTGATAGATAATTAAATATTACAAAGTGTATGGATATGTAGATAGATACATATCGATGGATATATATTGGACGGATAGGTAAATTGAAATTGTATATAGATAATTAATATTAATACATGATTTAAGTAATAAATTATTTAATAGACATATATAAAATATGTAGATCAGTATGATAGATACATAGATAGATAAAAATAGATTATATATGAAGATAGATGAATAGCTAGCATAGATAGATAAATAGAAACATACATACACAAATACATAAATAGATACATAGGTGATAGATACGTAGACAGATGATAGATATAAACATACATACTAGATACATAGATTATATACACTTTTTTAATGGTATTCATATTTTGTACATATAAACATAATTAATAATTAAAATTATATAAACACAATGGGTAAATAACTGAGATAATGGATAGAAAGATAGACAAATTATAGACAGAAGAAGATAGATAGATAGATAGATAATAGATAGATATGATAGATAGATAGATAATAGATAGAAGACAGAAGAAGATAGAAGATAGAAGACAGATAGATAGATAGATAGATAGATAGATAGATAGATAGATAGATAGATAGATAGATAGATTTGAGTATATAATTACTGTGTTTAATTCAAATATCTACACAGGCAGTTAGAGTACATGCCAGTGGTTGTAGTAGAAGCAGTACCTGGAGCCTCCTGGATGCAGGGCGATGTCTGTAGACTCCACACATGGAGGGGATCGCAGCCCGGAGGACCTTGCTGGTTATGATGTATCTGAGGAGCTGGGGATCGCAGCTCTGTGTATCTGAGGAGCTGAGGATCGCAGCCTGGAGGACCTTGCTGGTTATGATGTATCTGAGGAGTGGACGCCTTTGTATCTGAGGAGCTGAGGATCGCAGCCTGGAGGACCTGCTGGTATGATTGTCTGAGAGCTGGGATGCAGTGCTGACTGAGATCGGATCGCAGCCTGGAGGACCTTGCTGGTTATGATGTGTCTGAGGAGCTGAGGATCGCAGCTCTGCTGTATTGAGATCTGGGATGCAGCCTGGAGACCTTGCGGTATGAGTTCTGAGTCGGATCGCAGCCTGGAGGACCTTGCTGGTTATGATGTATCTGAGGAGCTGGGGATCGCAGCTCTGCTGTATCTGAGGAGCTGAGGATCGCAGCCTGGAGGACCTTGCTGGTTATGATGTATTGGGAGCTGAGGATCGCAGCTTGATGTATCTGAGTTGCTGGGATCGCAGCCTGAGGACCTTGCTGTTATGATGTTCTGAGGAGCTGAGGATCGCAGCTTGCGTATCTGAGATGGATGCAGCTCTGCTGATCTGAGGATCTGGGGATCGCAGCCTGGAGGACCTTGCTGGTTATGAGTGTCTGAGGAGCTGGTATGCAGCTCTCTGTATGGGATCTGGGGATCGCAGTCGCTGTATCTGGATTGGGATCGCAGTCTGATTTCTGAGAGTGGGATCGCAGCTCTGCTTATTGAGTCTGGATCGCAGCTCTGCGTTTGATGATCTGGGGATCGCAGCCTGGAGGACCTGCTGTTAGATGTGTCTGTTATCTGGATCGCAGCTGGAGACTTGCTGGTTGATGTGTCTGAGGATGGATCGCAGCTGGAGACTTGCTGCTGATGATCATGATCGTGGCGCAACTATACACACCCACCTTCAGGACACAGCCACAATGTCTCCTGGAGCACACACCATTCTCAGCCCCTCCAATCAGTCCTACACTCTCCCTGCAGTTTTGGGGTCTGCTTGTTATTGGTCCATCCCACATAGATGAGTGACATCCACTTTACATGTGATACTGCCCTAAGGTGACAGCAGGTAGAAGAAATGGAAGGAGTGCAGCAGGGGATAGAGAGGAGAGATGGAGCAGCCAGCAGAGACCTTCATAGCAGGGGACAGAGGACAAAGCAATAAATGCTGGACTGGACTGCCTTCCTCTATCCCATCTCCAGGCTCTGTAGGGGGTACACAGATACCCGAGCTCCAGGGACCCCCCATTTATATGACACATCAGCTTTATCCTCTGCTCCCTGAATCTGCACTGTATTTATACACAGGCGACACTTTCTCCATCTGTGGAAAGAGCCAGCCCGAGCCCTGCACTGGAGATGGCATGGCTCCCTGGGATGGGCTAGCAGAGGGTTGTAGGCTTAAAGTGATGGGGGTCAAATAAACATATGAATACACAGATACAACAATCCCTGGGAAGACAGAGGGGAGGAAGTCATTGCCATTACCTTGTCATTGTACTATTTATTTATCTATCGGTCATAAAGCAATATAGGAAAATGATTGACAAATAAATAAAAGATATTAGGCTTGATTAAATAATAAATAGATAGTACGACAGACAGATGATGGATGGATAGAGATAGAAAATAGATAGATAGAGATAGATAGATAGAATATAAGATAGAGATAGATAGATAGATAGATAGATAGATAGATAGATAGATAGATAGATATAGATAGATATAGATAGATAGATAGATAGATAGAGATAGATATAGATAGATAGATAGATAGATATAGATAGATAGATGTAAAGAGAGAGATAGATAGATAGATAGATAGATATAGATAGATAGATGTAAGAAGAGACAGATAGATAGATAGATAGATAGATAGATAGATAGATGTAAAGAGAGAGAGATTAACATAAAACCAATGAGATCTGTGGCTGTGCTGAGTTGAGGTATACAGCTATCATTACACAGGAGGCTGTGCCCTCACCATTCTGCCATCCTGTACATTAGGTGCTATAATAGCCCCATTCCAATATGGTCGGTGTCTTGGTGACCAGATATATAGTGACAGCTGCTTGGAGGTCAGGTATGTGGGCACAGCAGCAGGTATGGGAAGTAGGGGGTGTTTAATAAATCAGTGTAATGGATCAGTATGGGGCTCGGTGCTGACGTTGGGGGCACATCTCTCACTTTCTAATGTGACTCTCTGTGTAGTGAAATGTAATCTGATCTCACCAATTCTATCTTTAGAAAACAAATTCAATTACGGTAATAAATTAAAGATAATGGGACTGCAAACGAGTCTATAGAGCGAATAAAAGTAGCCCAGACACAGGCCACCTTACCCCTGGTGCCAAGATAAGTGCCAGGCGCAGCGGGGTGATGAAGAGTTTAAACCATAGATCCTTACCCATCTCCATTATCTGCAGGGAGACTCATCACATCAGCAGCCTTGAACATGGTGTCTATGAAATTACACTGGAATACAAATCACATTATGGTGCATTCTGTGCAAATAATAGATTATAATATATGAATGGGAATTCTAGAATCAGCCTTCAGAATATTCCAGCTAGTGAACAATGGGCACAGCACTGTACACAATGTAGGCACCTTCCCATCACATGATTTCTGCAGAAAACGTGTTTTTCCATTATAGCAATATACCACCCCAAGGAGACTTCCCCCAGAATAACATCTGCATAGGGAGGAGCTGCGATCTGCTTCATTCATTTCACTATACATGCACATACTCACACACACACATATATACTGTATATACACTTTGAATCTTTGAATCTGTATATATATATACTACACTACTATATATATATATATATATATATATATATATATATATATATATATATATATACATACACACAATATATATATATACTTTGAATCTGTAATATGTATATATATACACTTTGAATCTTTGAATCTGTATATATATATACTACACTATATATATATATATATATATATATATATATATCACACAACACACACATGTATATATATAGTTAGATATATATACTTTGAATCTGTAAGTATGTATATATATACACACACACATATATATTAATGTAGTGTATATATTTATACTGTATAAATAGTGAATATGTATACACACACATATACAACCTCGATATATACATACGGATGGCTATTTCTATGTGTGCATATGTTTATATATGGATATATTGTATATGTGTGTGCATAAAAATATACAGTGACTTGTGATTATATATAGTGACACAAATATTGTATTATACATATAGGCTACTTGATGTTCCACTTTTGTCCTCCACATGTCATTGTGCAGAGGACATGAAGATTGTGGTTCATTAGCTGAGGGGGGACATCCCTGGCCATTCTTAGGGCTCTAAATAACATATCTGCTCCCAGTTTTCACATTTATATCAATTACTCGTGTGCCCAGAGTGTGGTTTGGCGGGGGTGTAATGAAATCTTCCAGTGTGGATGGATCTATAATAATAGGTAGATGGGAGCAGTGATTCCTCATTGCCTGTTGTTAGACTATAGGAGCAGCAGCCTCTCTGTGCACTGACTTTATTCTCCAATATTAGGCGAGGTGGAGAATTATAAATGACTGTGTCCTTATCTGCGCTGCTCACATAACCAGGATCACAGGAGCTGATTAAGGAAGAAGTCACAGGCAACGTCGGATTCATAATGATTTGGAATAATGAATTCTTATCTGTGCTTTCCAGATTATCAGCCTTTCAGCTCCCAATGTTTTGTTACATGGGATAATTTATTGCATCTAATACATCACAATGAATCTGATGCTGGCAGACTGATGGCCAATGCTGTAAAATATATACAGGGGGACGAGAGAGGCAGGGAGGGGGGCTTATTTTTATCTGGGGCAATGAAATTGCCTTTAGACTTTTAATTGGGAAAATAAGAGGCACATCAGATAAAGGGCCGGCTGGAGCTCGCCTTCTTCCCATAGCACTGCTGCTGGGTAATTAGTGTGTCACTTTCAGGATGAAATTAACAAGATCCACCCCAAAATCCGTCTCCTTGTGCCCACAGTCACAGCGTTATTTATCACATCTGCACATATCTTCAGATGGATGTCCTGCAGATTTAATAAGAGCAATTCACCCCTTTGCCTGCCGAATCGATTAAACCCAGGCTAACAATAATAAGGTCTAGTGAAATCCCTCTCATTATTAGTGGAATACAGAACCAGCCGCCCCTCTCCATACACTGGACATTCCGATAATGTCAATGGACTGAGAACGTGTATACGTAGGGATACACACACTCACACACTCCTAGCATATATGTATATGATTATATTATATATAATATATATATAAACTATAGATAATAGATAGACAGACAGACAGAAGATAGACAGATAGATAGATAGATAGATTAGACAGACGGACAGATAGACAGAAGATAGATAGATAGATATGATTAGATAGAAAATAGATAGATAGAGAATAGATATTGACAAATATGACTGTATATATTCTTTCACACATTTCTTTACCCTAGCACTTCGCTTTGGCAGCAATTGCTGACGTGTCCATGTACTCCAGGGGATAAAATGTCCTTTATATTTGCCGAACAGAGATTATGCCCTGAGTAATTGTATCTCTTGATGGGTTTAGGGGAACGGTTCTGGAGACAGGAGAGGGAGACACTGCTCCTCCTTGCTGGTGCCTGCAACAGTATCATTACTTGAAATGCACTTTTCTCTCAATAAACCTCAAATTCATCACTTTTTAGCCCTGGCCTGATAATCTAGATCTAGTTCCATTTACATTGAGGCTTGTCTTTCTAGTCGCCCTGGCCCAGACATGCAAGTGTGGATGGAATATTGCTTCTTATCTGACAAAGGCTTGTGTATTCCATGGAATGACTGACACCATTAGCTGGGCTGAGTTACCTCCTGTCTCCATACTCCTACTATAAGCTACTACTGTAATACCAGTAACACCAGTGTCTAGGAAACTCAGATGTACATATTTTCTTATATAGAGATATATAGATAAACAGATAGATATCACAACACATACACACACACTATACAGATATATGTATATATAATACTATATAATATCATATATCATATTATATTTTTATATTTATATGCACACACTTGAAAATAGCATTATATATTATATATATATAAATTAATCAGGTGGTAATCCAAGGCCTCTATTGCGTCTACAGACCACAATGATCAGTTGATGTATGAATGTCTTGTAAGATCCAGCAGCCACAACTGGAGCATGTTGGCCCCTTTCCCACTCTCAGACAGCAGTCAGTCCTGCAGCATTATCTCCACACTTAAACTTGCTTTCTGCTCCTCTTTGCCAAGAAACATTTGCATAATATTTGCAGCTGTAATTAGCAGATGAACATCTCCAAGTCCCCCTTTGTTTAGCAGCCATTTTGTATATCATTGATGTCACTTTTGATCTATAAAATGACACTCTCATTATGTAGTTCTTTCATAATATCTTATCTCTGGTCAGGATAGGAAAGGGGGGGGGGGTGTGGAGACCTCAATGCTATTACAATAGCAGCACTATTGTGAGGAGTGCAAGTGTTTCTGCTACACAAATCATACCACAAGCACATTAGAGATTACTATTATTTACCAAACTTAAATAAAAAGATACAAACAGATAATGGAAAGATAGAAATACTTACATCTGTCTGTCTCACTATCTGCTTGTCTAAATAATATATTCAGATAATCAGAAAACACAATCAGATACACAGATAATCTAACGAATATAAACTAAATATATTGCTATGCAATTATTAACATAGATTGTATAAACCGGTTAGGATTATACACAATAAATAGTAATGATTTATATACACATACGTTCAAAAGGAAGATAGATAGATAGATAGATAGATAGATAGATAGATAGACAGAAATAGAGATAGATAGATAGAAGATAGAAATAGATAGATAGATTTTATATAGATAGATAATAGATATAATAAATAGATAGATATAGATAGATAGATAGATAGATATAGATATTAGATAGATGATATAACAGATAATAGAGATACACAATAGAGATAGATAGATTAGATATATAAATAGATCCATAGATAGATATAGCTTATAGATAGATGTATATACAGATAGATAGATATACAAGACAGATAGATAGATAGATAGATAGATATACAGATAATAGAAATAGAATACATAGATAGATAGATATACAGTAGACAGATGATAGATTTAATAGATAATAGATAACAAATATAGATATAGATAGAAAGATAGATATGATTAATACACAGATAGATATATAGAGGACCAGATAGATAGATAGAAGAAGATAGATAGATAGATAGATAGATAGACATATATATATATATTAGATACGTATGACAGAATAGATATATAGATATATATATATATAATAGTACACAAATAGATAGATCTTACTTTAATTGATATACTCGGATAGACAAACGAATAGTAAATAGTTCATATAAATGAATAAAAATGTATTATAGATAGATGAAAAACTAGATAGCTATTAAATAAGATTAGGTAGGTAGATATAGATAGATATTAGATTGTTGACAGATTGGATAAACAGTAGATAGATATTATTATATGGATATTCTATACATGGATACATTTATGAGTCGATAGATACGCACATAGACAAATAGATCGATAGGTAGTTACCTAAAACAGAGACGTAGATAGATACGATACATAGTAGATAGATAAGAATTGTTGATAGAGTAAATAGACAGTGATATATTATTATCTATCATATCTATCATCTATCTATCTATCTATCTATCTATCTATCTATCTATCTGTTAATCTATCTATCTATTCTTATCCATCTATCTATATCAATCTATCTATCTATCTATCTATCTATTCTATCTATCTATCTATCTATCTATCTATCTATCTATCTATCTATATCTATCTATCTATCTATCTATTATCTATCTATCTATTCTTTCATTTATCTATCTATCTATCTATCTATCTATCTATCATCTATCTATCTATTCTATCTATCTGATCTACACACTATTATTATATATTAACATTAATTAATAATAAGATATATAGATAATATGATAGATAGATAGATAGATAAGATATATAAATATAGATTTATAGATATATATCTCAGATTCTATAAAATAATTACGGGACCAGAAGTAATCTTTCAGGTATGTGTAATGATAACATGTCAATGTTCACATAACATGGATGGCCGCATCTAGCCTTGTGGGGTGGCAGTATATACAGATCCATCTTCCATCTTCCTATTTCTTATGGCCACCTATGATATGTGCAGATTTCTGAATGCAGCTTGTTATTTCATGTATATATAGATGATGTATTACATCTGAGAGCAGACACTCGGCCCTTGTGAATGTATAGACTACAGAAAATACAGGGAATATAGTAAGTTTTTCTATAAAATCTGTCCATTGACTATATATACATTGTAAGCTATGTGAGTTGAGTGTATGGCACTGCATATACATGTGGATGGTTGGAGCACCGTTGGATCTGGCTTTGCTCATATTTAGATGGGTATTATCCTACTTAATGAATGGCTGTAAAAAAAAACCCTGAAGTTACAATGTAACAAAAGAAAGCTTGAATTTTGCATCAATCTCTGGAACAAATAGCTAACATTTAGAGTTTACACCCTGGCTGGAGACTGGCTGGCGCTCCAAGGACTCCTGAGCTGAGCTAAAATGTCCAGAAAGCCTTTGGAGAGAGCAAGTTTGCAGCTATCAGGTTCTCCTGATCTCCTCCTTTCAGAGGGCTTCAGTTTCAGGCTGGACTTGTCCTGTGTCTGCTCTACTGCTGCGAACTTCTAAATGAGTGTCAAAGAGGCAACTATCAAATAGCAGCGGGGTCAAGGCAATTTGGTTAACTCTTCTCCTGGAGCTGGGGTAGGCTGGTGCCTGACAGAGGAAGAAGAGTCTCCAGTGTTCTGTACAGCAGAGGAGACCTGAGAAAACCCTCCTCAGCTTAATATGGGAACAAGCCTGAGGTTGATGCTAATGGGATGTAGCAAAGGAAAAAATGGTTTGAACTCTTAAATGTGGTCCTTATTAGGGGGAGACGACAGTGTTGACAGGAGCCATCTCTGATGTGAGTGTTCAGGGCAGAAGCCTGAACCTCTTCAGCTGGTTATGAAATAGCTAATAATATAACACCAGTGATGGTAGAGCACATAGGAGTCTTCTGAAATATTAGAACCACAAATGTTGAATGATGACTGCTTGGTAGCCAATACTAGGGTCTGTATTAATTAGTGAACTGTACTAAACATGTAAGAAAATATGATGGACAACCTTTATAAGAGAATTACCAACATAATATTCCATTTATCATAACATATGCCCTAGGGTTGTATATACTTATTACATGCCAGTTATTAAAAATGAAGACACAACTCTAGTCCATACATTGTGTCTTCTATTTTGGCCTCTGCCAATTCACTAGAATGGACCTGAGTTGTAAAAGCAGATGAAGCCCATGGGCAGGAGTGGAAATGGTAATATATCAGATTGTGTCACATGTTGTAGTGACTTTGACAAACTAGTCACTCCGAGTACAACTACTAGGTCAACTGGAAAAATGGCTTTATAAATACGACATATCCATTACATTTCATAATTCTTCAGCATAAATGTGTCACAGAAATGACATCAATTTCTCCATTCTGTGTCACACCAACTATATAAGTGAATAAAATCTCATTAATAATAAATATCTCTGTAAAGTTGCAACTCTATATAAAATGATAGAGATAATAAAATGATACACCATTCCTTTATCCTTAAAATGACATATACAAATATCATTAGCCATCTGAATTCCTAGGGTGGCATTGAGGTGAAGTTGGCATAATAGAGAAAAGTGATAGAAATATTGAAGTGATAGAGAGTGCTGCCCTATTTCACACAAACCCCAAGCGACAATGGACCCCTAAGTGTGGTGCTGGTATATTAATATGGAATCATGCCATAAGATACTGTAATTACTTACTGTATTATATTTTCTATACTCTAACCCTACATTGTAAAGCGCTGCGGAATATGTTGGCGCTATATAAATAAGTTTTATATCATTATTATTATTATAAGATAATAGTAATAGGAGATATAACAGTAGATAGATATATACAGTGCTCCATCTGGATACAGCACCATTTCTGATATCACAGTGTAATGCAGAATGCTCCATCTACTCAGGAATCCTGCTAATTTGATCACTTTCTAGTAACGTTCCGCTAAACAAACTGCAGAGAAATTCTAACCTGGAGAAGTGTAATTTCTGGGCTGATTTTGATTGACATGCTGTCCCTGGGATCATGTTTTAATCCCTTCTTCACTCAAGCCTTTTCATAACTCATTTCTCTCTGCTAGATGGGGACTCCGATGGTTGCCATGGTGATGGTGATAGCACTAAGCCATTTCCCTCTCTGCAAGGAGACCATTATTCTGCATGCATAGGCCATTTCCAACAAAGGTCGACACAAAGTCATCCACAACACAGCACGCCTTTCACTAACTTTCCCTCCTCTACAAGACTCGGGTCCAGATTTGTCTTCTTGGTCCTGTTTCCAGGTGTCAGAAGGCAGCTTCATGTCACAGTGGGCAGCAGCAGCCTCAGAAAATACTGCTCTTTAGGGGGGATGCGGCTCTGAATGTGCTGAGAAAATCAGTGACTGCAGGTATATAGCTGTGAAATGGAGAAATACATAGATATAGAACGATAGATATTCACAGATAGATAATATAAATCATATCACGATACACAAAGATAGCATAGATCATATCACGATACATAATAGATATATAACATAAATCATATCACGATACATAATAGATATTCACAGATAGATAGCATAGATCATATCACGATACATAATAGATATTCATAGATAGATAGCATAGATCATATCACGATACATAAGATATTCATAGATAGATAGCATAGATCATATCACGATACATAATAGATATATAACATAAATCATATCACGATACATAATAGATATTCACAGATAGATAGCATAGATCATATCACGATACATAATAGATATTCATAGATAGATAGCATAAATCATATCACGATACATAAGATATTCATAGATAGATAGCATAGATCATATCACGATACATAATAGATATTCACAGATAACACAGATGATATCACGACACACAATGGATATTCACGGATAGGTAACATAGATGATATCGCAGTACACGATTATTATTATTATTTATTTATATGGTGCCATTAAATCCCATGGCATTTTACATGTGGAAAGTGTAGACAAGGACAAGTACAGTTTGTATTGACAATCAAGTCACACAGGTACAGGAGGGGAGAGGACCCTGTCCGCGAGAGCTCACAGTCTAAGAGGGACGGGTGGGGATAGAGTAGGAGGGGCTAGAGCAGATTGTGCGGTGGTGCGGTGGACCGGATTTCATTGTAGGTTGTAGGCTTATCGGAAGAGGTGGGTCTTCAGGTATCTTTTGAAGGTTCCCAGGGTAGGAGAGTGTCTGATGTGTTGGGGGAGAGAGTTCCTGAGTATAACTGATGCAGGGGAGAAATCTTGTATGCGGTTGTGAGAAGAAGAGATAAGAGGGGAGTAGAAAAGGAGATCTTGAGAGGATCGCAGGTTGCGTGAGGGTAGGTATCGGAAGGCCATGTCAGAGATGTATGGAGGGGACAGGGTGTGTATGGCTTTGCATGTCGTGGTTAGGGTTTTAAACCGAGGCCTCTGAGAAATGGGGAGCCAGTGAAGGGCTTAGCAGAGGGGAGAGACTGAGGAATAGCGGGGAGACAGGTGGCTTAATCGGGCAATGGAGTTTAGGATAGACTGGAGTGGCACAAGGGAGCTAGCGGGGAGGCCAGTGAGCAGGAGGTTACAGTAGTTGAGGCGGGACAAGGAAAGTGCGGATCCGGGAAATATTTTTGAGCTGGAGTCGGCAGGAGGTGGCGAGGGCTTGGATGTGAGGCTTGAAGGAGAGGGAAGAGTCGAGGATTACCCCGAGGCACCTGGTGTGGGGGACTGGGGAGAGTGAGCAGCCATTGACAGTGATGGAGAGGGCTGGTAGAGGGGGAGAGGGAACTTGGGGGAAAGATGATGAACTCAGTTTTGTCCATGTTCAGTTTTAGAAAGCGAACAGAGAAGAAGCATGAGATGGTGGACAGACATTGTGGAGTTTTGGATAGTAAGGAGGAGATGTCAGGTCCAGACAGATAGATCTGGGTGTCATCGGCGTAGAGGTGGTACTGAAGGCCACGGGACTCAATGCATTGTCCCAGGCCAAGGGTGTAGATGGAAAAAAGTAGGGGTCCAAGAACTGAGCTTTGGGGGACACCGACAGATAGGGGGTAAGGCGAAGAGGAGGTGTGGGAGTGGGTGATGCTGAAAGTCTGGTACGTTAGGTATGAGGAGATCCAGGAGATGGCCAGGTCAGTGATATCAAGAGACTCCAGAATCTGTAGCAGGAGGGAGTGGTCTACAGTGTTGAAGGCAGAGGATGGGTCAAGGAGGAGGAGGATGGAGTAATGTCGCTTGCGCTTGGCGGTTAGTAGGTCGTTGATGACTTTGGTTAGGGCTGTTTTGGTGGAGTGATGAGGTCGGAAGCCACAATAGATATTAACAGATAGATAACATATATGATATCATGATACACAATAGATATTCACAGATAGATAACAAAAATCATATAGTTATACACAATAGATATTCACAGATACAGAACATACATCATATAGTAATACAGGGGCGGAACTACCGTGGTGCAGCTGGTGCAGCTGCACTAAGGCCCCGGCCAGCTAGGGGGCCCCTGAAGTCTCCAGCGGAGGTCCGTTCCGGGAGGTGGGGGTGCGCTGATAAACTACAGTGCCGCTGCTGCCGCCATTCACTCCCCGTGGGGTGCTGTGCCTCACAGGGCTGACTCCAGGGGGGGTCCTGGGCTGCAGAGGCCAGGAGAGGGGCCCGGAGACACTCACAGCCCGGGCTCCTCCTCTGTCACTTTGCTGCTGGGCAGGGGGCGGAGCCCAGCAGCGTACCTGAAGAGGGGCCCGGGGGTGCAGCAAGGCAGGTGGGCGCCGTCGGCAGTGTGCGGTCATGGTGACATTATTATAGTCATTAAATGGAAAGAGAGGGGGAGGAGAGTGATGCTCAGCAGAGGGAGGGGGAGAAGAGAGTGATGCTCAGCAGAGGGAGGGGGAGAGGCAAGATGGTCAGCAGAGGGAGGAGGAGAGGAGAGATGGTCAGCAGAGGGAGGAGGGGTGAGGAGTGTGATGGTCAGCAGAGGGAGGAGGAGAGGAGTGTGATGGTCAGCAGAGGGAGGAGAGTAATGGTCAGCAGGGGGAGGGGAGAGTGATGGTCTGCAAATGGAGGAGGGGGTGCATGTGATGGTCTGTAAATGGAGGGATGGGGAGTGTATCATGTGCAGCAAATGGAGTACAGGATTTGAGAACAGAGAATGGGGAGCAAGGGGGTGATAGGTGCAGACACAGTATGGGGAGCCATAGGCTAAATCTGAGTTCACAGTATGGGCATGTGTGCAGACAATATGAGTAGTTAGGGGGAATGGGTGCGGAAAAAGTATAGGAAGTGAGAGGAGGTGGGTGCAGACACAATATGTGGAATGAGGAGGAATGGGTATGGACACACTCGGCTCCGTTCCATACACCTAGTACACACTGGCCTCTGCTACATTCACACTGTAAACCCCTCCTGACCCCACACATAAACTTCACCTAATTGAGTCTCATGATGGGCAGCACGGCAGAGTCCTACATACACTGAGGAGCTGATCATGTGATCCCTGACTCCTCCCCTCCATGTGACATCATCACAGATCCTGTAAGCACAGTGTGTGCTGCTCTGTGGGCTCCCATGGAGGGGGGAGGAGGGAGACCTCCGGTGCTGCAGGAGGCTGAAAATGACCCCCCAGCTGCCCCCCTGGATATGGCCCTGGCTGGGGGCAGTGCTCAGGGGCCCCTGAGGCTAGGGTCACACTTGCATTGTGACCCTAGCCTGATGCAAGTATTTTCAGCTGCAGAGCATAGCGTTTAATGCTATGTGCTGGAGCCCATATTTACCTTGACAATCACTGGTTGGCAATGTAAACATCGGGTTTCTATGGGCTCCGTTGCTGGCAGCGCATAGCATTAAGCGCTCTGCACTGCAGCAGACAATACTTGCGTCAGGCTAGGGTCACAATGCAAGTGTGACCCTAGCCCTCAGGGGCTCGGTGGGCCCCCTCCAAGCAGTCGGGCCCCGGCACTTTCCCGGGTGTGCCAGGTGCTGACGCCGGGCCTGCATACAGCAATACACAATAGATATTCATAGATACATAACATAGATCATATAGTAATATACAATACATATTCACAGATAGATAACATAGATGATATAGCAATACACAATAGATATTCATAGATACATCACATAGATCATATAGTGATACACAATAGATATTCACAGATAGATAACATAGATCATATAGTAATATACAATAAATATTCACAGATAGATAACATAGATCATTTGGCAATAAACAATAGATATTCATAGATACATAACATAGATCATATAGTGATACACAATAGATATTCACAGATTCATAACATACATCATATAGTAATATACAATTAATATTCACAAATAGATAACATAGATCATATAGCAATACACAATAGATATTCACAGATACATGATATTGCGATACACAACAGCTATTAACAGATAGATAACATAGATTATACAGGGATACACAATAGATATTAACAGATAGATAACAAAGATCATATAGAGATACACAATAGATATTCACAGATAGATAACAGATAATATCGCGATACACAATAGATATTCAGAGATACATAACATAGATCATATAGTGATACACAATAGATATTCACAGATAGGTAACATAGATCAAATAGCGATACACAATAGATATTGAAAGATACATGATATCGCGATACTCAATAGATATTCACAGATAAATAACATAGATCATATAGCGATACACAGTAGATATTTACAGGTAGATATTCAGATGTAGATGACTTACACTTGGCACATAATTATTAGGCAAGTTGTATTGTAGAGGATTATTTTTTATTATTGATCAACAACTATGTTCTCAATCAACCCAAAAGACTCATAAATATCAAAGCTTAATATTTTTGGAAGTTGGAGTGTTTTTTTTCAGATTTGGCTATCTTAGGGGGATATCTGTGTGCAGGTAACTATTACTGTGCAGAATTATTAGGCAACTTAATAAAAACCAAATATGTTCCCATCTCACTTGTTTATTGTCACCAGGTAAACCAATATAACTGCACAAAATTTAGAAATAAACATTTCTGACATGCAAAAACAAAACCCCAAAAATTAGTAACCAATTTAGCCACCTTTCTTTATGATGATACTCAGCAGCCTTCCATCCATAGATTCTGTCAGTTTCTTGATCTGTTTATGATCAACATTGCGTGCAGCAGCCACCACAGCCTCCCAGACACTGTTCCGAGAGGAGTACTGTTTTCCCTCCCTGTAGATCTCACATTTTAGGAGGCACCACAGATTCTCTATGGGGTTCAGATCAGGTGAACAAGGGGGCCATGTCATTATTTTTTCTTCTTTTAGCCCTTTACTGGCCAGCCACGCTGTGGAGTAGTTGGATGCATGTGATGGAGCATTGTCCTGCATGAAAATCATGTTTTCCTTGAAAGATACCGACTTCTTCCTGTACCACTGCTTGAAGAAGTTGTCTTCCAGAAACTGGCAGTGGGTTCGGGAGTTGAACTTCACTCCATCCTCAACCCGAAAAGGTCCCACAAGTTCATCTTTGATGATACCAGCCCATACCAGTACCCCACCTCCACCTTGCTGGCGTCTGAGTCGGAGTGGAGCTCTCTGCCTTTTACTGATCCAGCCTCTGGCCCATCCATCGTCACTCTCATTTCATCAGTCCATAAAACCTTTAAAAAATCAGTCTTAAGATACTTCTTGGCCCAGTCTTGATGTTTTATCTTATGTTTCTTGTTCAAAGGTGGCTGTTTTTCAGGTTTCCTTACCTTGGCCATGTCCCTGAGTATGGCACACCTTCTGCTTTTTAATACTCCAGTAACGTTGCAGCTCTGAAATTTTGCAAAACTGGTGGCAAATGGCATCTTGTCAGCTTCACGCTTGATGTCCCTCAATTCATGGACAGTTTATTTTGCGCCTTTTTTGGTCAACACGCTTCTTGCGACCCTGTTGGCTATTTGCCATGAAACGCTTGATTGTTTGGTGATCATGCTTCAAAAGTTTGGCAATTTCAAGACTGCTGCATCCCTCTGCAAGACATCTCACAATTTTGGACTTTTCAGAGGCCATCAAATCTCTCCTCTGACCCATTTTTCCAAAGGAAAGGCATTTGCCTAATAATTAAGCACACCTTATATAGGGTGTTGATGTCATTACACCATACCCCTCCTCATTGCAGAGATGCACATCACCTGATTTACTTAATTGGTAGTTGGCTCTCAAGCCTATACAGCTTGGAGTAGGACAACATGTATAAAAAGTATCATGTGATTAAAATACTCATTTGCCTAATAATTCTGCACACAGTGTAGATCACATACAATTGATATTCAGATATGATATAACCCAATATATTGCTAGATATTGATATGGGTATTAATAAAAAATGTCGATAATAATAGTTTCTATTGATATAGTGCCAACATGTCCTGCAGCGCTTTACAATTCAGAGGTTCATATAGAAACAATCATAAGTAACAGTTATAAAAAATACAATAATGAAAGCAAAAATAATGATGACCCTGCTCGTAAGAGTTTACAATCTACAATGAGGTGGGGGTGATACAAAGTACAGGTGCTTATTTACAATGATAAATAGCTAAATAGTAGATGGAATAATTGGTATTCAGAAATACAGTAGATACATTATATAGTGATAAACAATAGATATTCAAACAGATATAATGAGGAATAATTATTATTCTGTTAAGAAGACTTCTGGTGGTCCCAAACTTCTTCCATTTAAGGATTATGGAGGCCACCGCGCTGCTAGGAGACTTAAAGGGGTTGTCCGGGCTTATGTTTTATTTCATATTTATATCTAGGCTGCAAAATGTTGACAATCTGCAATATACATGTTGTCAACATTTTGCAGGGTTTCCTAGATATAACACATTTGCGGCTGGCAGAGAATGTCCAGGGGGCGTGATTGTGCATGCTGGTCGTTTACACCTACTCTAGCACAATCACACCCCCTCCCCTATTCCTAGTATGGCCAGCCACCCCCAGGCCATACATGCCTGCCCCCTAAACACTATGGAATGCCACCACCCCCAGGGCTCCTACTGGCCGCCCCAGCCCCTACATCACCACCCACCCTCTGCAAAACAGCGGTCCCCAGTGCACTGATACAAGGTGCCGAAACCGCTGCTGTGAAAGCGATTCCGGCACACTGTGTCAGTGCAGCAGGGGACCCGCTGCATATGTGTGCCGCTCACCCTCCATGTCCTGTGCAGCCGGTGGTCCTCCGCCCTGGTCCCGGTCATGTGCAGCCGGGGTCCACACTCTGCAGCCGTATCTGTGTTGTGTGGAGCGGTGCCCGTCGCCTGCTTTCTCCAGACCTCCAGTACCATAGAGCTGGTGGAGCGGTATAGAGAGGACCGCTCCACCAGCTCTATGGTACTGGAGGTCTGGAGAAAGCAGGCGACGGGCACCGCTCCACACAGCACAGATACGGCTGCAGAGTGTGGACCCCGGCTGCACATGACTGGGACCAGGGCGGAGGACCACCGGCTGCACAGGACATGGAGGGTGAGCGGCACACATATGCAGCGGGTCCCCTGCTGCACTGACACAGTGTGCCGGAATCACTTTCACAGCAGCGGTTTCGGCACCTTGTATAAGTACACTGGGGACCGCTGTTTTGCAGAGGGTGGGTGGTGATGTAGGGGCTGGGGCGGCCAGTAGGAGCCCTGGGGGTGGTGGCATTCCATAGTGTTTAGGGGGCAGGCATGTATGGCCTGGGGGTAGCTGGCCATACTAGGAATAGGGGAGGGGCGTGATTGTGCTAGAGTAGGTGTAAACGACCAGCATGCACAATCACGCCCCCTGGACATTCTCTGCCAGCCGCAAATGTGTTATATCTAGAAAACCCTGCAAAATGTTGACAACATGTATATTGCAGATTGTCAACATTTTGCAGCCTAGATATAAATATGAAATAAAACATAAGCCCGGACAACCCCTTTAAGTACTGTAGAAATTCTTTTGTAACCTTGGCCAGATCTGTGCATTGCCACAATTCTGTTTCTGAGCTCCTTAGGAAGTTCCTTTGACCTCAGGATTCTCATTTGGCCTTGACATGCACTGTGAGGTGTGAATTCTTATATAGACAGGTGTGTGCCTTTCCATATCAAGTCCTATCAGTTGAATTAAACACAGCTGGACTCCAATGAAGGAGTAGAATCATCTCAAAGAGGAACACAAGGAAATGGACAGCATGTGACTTAAATATGAGTGTCTGAGCAAAGGTTCTGAATACTTATGACCATGTGATATTTCAGTTTTCTTTTTTAATAAATTTGCAAACATTTCTACATTTCTGGTTTTCTTTCAGTCAAGATGGTGCACAGTGTACATTAATGAGAAAAATAAATAAAGTGAACTTTTTTGAATTTGTTAAATGGCTGCAATGAAGCAAAGACTGAAAGATTTAAAGGGGTCTGAATACTTTCCATACCCACAGTAGATAAAAATATAATAGGATAATAGACATCAATATACAGGTATCCTGACAGATAATTTAGGGGTGAATATTGCATTGGGGCAACCTGGACACAGTACAGGGACTCAAGAGCAATTGCTGTCCACTTCCACCTCCAAAGTCGGAAGCCGCTTCTGTCTCAGACCTCTAAACAGGTGAATTATGATGAAATATTGGACTACAGAGGGCCCTTATAATGTTCATCAGTGGAGATTATTGATGCATTATTAAGTTTGAATAAAGAAAGAAAAAAAGATAGAAAGAAAAACCCATATTCACATTTCCACATATAGTTTGCTACGGGATCATTCATATTTATTTCACACATCAGTTGTTGCACTGCAGCCTTTGAGGGGATGAATCAGAGAATGATACAAGTTGTGTTTTTCAAAGTATGAAGAAAACTGTTACAGATGGCACAGATTTATGATCTATGAAGCCTGGCCATAGACAGATATCAGATAAAAAACTGCTGTGATTCAGAGTTTGTGTTACTTGTTTTTCATTAGCTTACTACGTACTCTAGAAATGAAGCTTTGCACCAAGTAACCAACCTTTCTAGAGCTGATAAGATATTTATCTCGTGTAAAGCGCTTACATATAATGATACAGGGGTGACTGTAATAGGGAAATACCCACTACGTTTATCTAATTCTATGAAATCTAACAATTCATTTACATTGTTCTGCAAATTGCCTTAAAGAGAAGTTCTTGGTTTGCATTCAATGTGTTTATAAATAGAAATAGCGCAAGGCTTCCCCCTCCCACACTGCCCTGATTCATGTGTGTGATGCTAGGCTTCCAAGTAGAGGCCATTAATTGTTGTCTTCTTGAAAGTCGCACGCATGTGTAAAAAAAATCTTAAATGCTGGTAAAGGGAACCTGTCAGGTCGTTTTTACCTCCTATCCTATCACTAACTGTCCCTGCAGTTTCCTACCACATCCTTAACTATCCCTGTCTAACCTAAAACTGTCCTATAAAGGAAGTGAAAAATGACTTTGATACTCACATGTTCACATGTAAATGAAGTATCCAGTCTACAGGTCTGTAGACTGACTAGGCGGTCTCCAGGGCTCCATCTCCCCTCCTCGCTGCTGTTAGCATGCCCCGCTGGGCGTATGAATTCATCCTCCAGCTTGCTCACAATTTGAAATTCCTACCTTCTTCTTCCGGGTATGACGTCATTTCCAGTCTAGTTAGGTGTACATTGCCGCCTTCATCGTGCAAACTGGGCATGCTCTGAAGGCGGCAATGTGTGATGCTGGGGTTATCCCCAGTTCACGGATGAACGTGAACTGAGATAACTTTTCACACAGCAGTCGGTGGCCGGAGCCCAGCTGTAAAGTCAGCGCTTCTCTCACTTATGGCTGTGCTCCCATGTCATTCTGTGCCTGCTCATCTCTGTCAGCAGACATATTTGTCTGATGGCAAAGATGTACCAGAACTGAAGACAGAAGACGTGGATTACGTCGGGGCGAGGATTTTTCTTTAATAAAGATGGAGTCCCTAAATGTGTTTTGTGTTTTACTTTTAATAAAAAAAATTTCTCTGTGTTTGCTTCCTTTTCCGTTTACTATAAATTCATGGGGCCATGTCTAATTTGGCGTGACACCTTGAATTTCAGGTTTAGCACCAGCTGAGAATACAAAGCTGGTACTAACCCCTTTACTACCCAGCATGCCACCCCCCACCAGGGCCACTGGAAGAGCTGCGTAAAGCACCTGGAAATGGTGCTAAGATGAATGCTCCATTTTTAGGGGCAGCTACCGGTTGCAGATTTTATCATGGGGGGCACAAGATGCTTGGGACTTACGCAGAAAATTCCAGTCCCTAGCTGCCTGGTTTTACCTGGCTGGCGATCAAAATACGGCGGGAGACCACATATTTGTTTTTTAATTATTTAAATAACTAAAAAATAAGTAAATATTGGACTTCTTTGTCTTTTGATAGCCAGATAAAGTAAAGCCACACAGCTGGGGGTGGCAGCCTGTAGCTGTCCGCTTTACCTGCGCTGAGAATCAAAAATTCTGCAGAGTGCTACATCATTTTTTAAAATTATTTATTTACTTTTACACTTCTATATGTGTGACATACCCAACAGCCAATCACAGACACTGAGACAGAGAATAGGCGTCTGTGATTGGCTGCTGGAGTAACCTGAAACCAGCCTATACATTGTAAAATACTATAATGTATGGGCTGATTGTTGATTTCGCAAACAGCCTATCACAGATGCCCATTCTCTGTATCAGTGTTTGTGATTGGCTTTTGGGCCTGTTACACTTACACTACCATTGAAACGTTTGGGGTCACCCAGACAATTTTGTGTTTTCCATGAAAACTCATACTTTTATTTATCAAATGAGTTGCAAAATGAATAGAAAATATAGTCCAGACAATGACAAGGTTAGAAATAATGATTTTTATTTGAAATAATAATTTTCTCCTTCAAACTTTGCTTTCATCAAAGAATGCTCCCTTTGCAGCAATTCCAGCATTGCAGACCTTTGACATTCTAGCTCTTAATTTGCTGAGGTAATCTTGAGAAATTTCACCCAATGCTTCCTGAAGCCTCTCCCACAAGTTGCATTGGCTTGATGGGCACTTTTTTCTTTTCAGTTATTCTGCATCTCACAAATGTTCTTCTGTGTAATTCAAACACCTCAAACTTTGATTTGTCCGTCCATAAAACTTTGTGTCTGCCACGTTTTTTTTGCGGCCGCACCTGCCGCAAGTGCCAAAACCGCACTTGCCGCACCTGCCGCAAACCTGCATATACATTGTATGGGGTTTGCCGCAAGTGTGCCGCAAGTGCAGCCGGTATGCGGTAATCGCGGCAGTTGCGGTTTTTTTCACTGCAACTGCCGCGATTTAAAAAAAACGCTGATGTGAAAGTACCCTTACACAGTTAGCAATCACAATGTACCATTAAAACACAGGAGTGGTGGTTGTTGGAAATGGGCCTCTATACACCTATGTAGATATTGCATTAAAAACCAGACGTTTGCAGCTGGAATAGTCATTTACCACATTAACAATGTATAGAGTGTATTGCTGATTAATTTATTGTTAGCTTCATTGAAAAAAAAATGTGCTTTTCTTTCAAAAATAATGAAATTTCTAAGTGACCCCAAACTTTTAACCAGTAGTGTATAGAAGTGTGAAAATAAATAATAGAAAAAAAAAATGACATAGCGATCTGTGGAATTTGTGATTCTCAGCACAGATAAAGCAGACAGCTATAGGTTGCCACCCCCATCTACCTGCCTTTAGCTTGGCTGGTTATCAAAAGACAGGAAAGTCCATTATTTTCTTTTTAATTATTTAAATAAATAATTAAAATAACTGCATGGGCTCCCGCCGTATTTTGATCACCAGACAGGTAAATCCAGGCAGCTAGGGGCTGGGATTCTCTGCATGGTAAGACCTAAGTGTTCTGGGCCCCCCAGACTGAAAACCACAGCGTGCAGCTGCAACTGAAAATGGCGCATTCATCGTAGTGCCATTTATATGTGCTTTACCCAGCTCTTCCAGCAGCCCTGGTGGGGGGTGGTACGCTGGGTAATAAATGGGTTTAGTACCAGCTTTGTATTCTCAGATGGTACTAAATTCATGGTGCCTCCCCAAATTAGACATGGCCACCATGAATTTCTAGTAAACAGAAAAAAAACACAACACAGAGTAAAAACTTTTAATTAAAAATAAAACACAAAACACATTTAGGGACTCCATCTTTATTAAAAAAAATCCTCGCTCCGACGTAATCCACGTCTTCTGTCTTCAGCCCTGGTACATCTTTGCCATCAAATAAATATGTCTGCTGACAGAAATGAGCATGCACAGATTAACATGGGAGCACAGCCATAAGTGAGAGAAGTGCTGACTTTCCAGCTGGGCTCCGGCCGCCGACATGTGAAAAGTTATCTCAGTTCACGTTCATTGCCGCCTTCAGAGCATGCACAGTTCGTATGATAAAGCCGGCAATGTACACCTAACTAGACTGCACGATCCGCAGGACGGAAATGGCGTCCAGCGTGCCTTACCCAAAAGAAGGAGGCGGGAATTTCAAATTGGGAGTGCACTGCAGGATGAATTCACACGCCCAGCGGGGTGTGCGCACAGCAGCGAGGAGGGGAGATGGAGCCCTGGAGACCACCTGGTCACTCTACAGACCATAGAGTGGATGCTTCATTTACATATGAAAATGTAAGTATCAATTCTATTTTTCACAGCCTTTATAAGACAGTTTTAGGTGAGACATGGATGGTTGGGGATGTGCTAAGAAGCTGCTGAGACAGGTAATGATAGGTTAGGAGGTAAAAACGACCTGACAGGTTTCCTTTAAATGTTTGTGGCTGGAATACTACTGCCTCAGGGATTGCTCAAATGAGAAATTATTCTCCCGAGGGAATCGGATTGATTATGGTAATGGTACTTGTCTCAAACTCTGATCAGAGTGTTAGCTGAATGTAAGTTTACTGTGATCTGAGAGCTTAATTTCTCCATCTTCTCCATTGTCTGTGTCCACATAAATCGGACTGCACTGAGATTCTACTCTTACCGTACCCATAGACTTTACTGGGTGTAAATGATCAAATATTCGCTGCCAATTTTTTCTCACATTGGATACCACTCGTCTGATGAGTACGCCTGTGTGAACGCAACCTCAATAGGAGTACAGGTCTATTACAAACTTACTTGATAGGTCATAAATGTTACGATGGTGGGGACTGCTTGGTACATAACCTATCATTAAAGCAAGACCCAGCTCACTTAAAGCCAAGTCAGATGCTTCAATTTGATGAACGATGTTGTTAGCGATCACATGCATGTGCGATCGCTAACAACATCGTTCACATTGCTGGTGAGCTGTCACACAGGCAGACTCACCAGCGATGTGGACCAGTGAGAACGCTGGTAACCATGGTACACATCGGGTTACTAGGCGCCGCGCGGCACTTAGTAACCCGCTGTTTACTATGGATAGGAGCTCCCAGCATAGGCTGTGTCGCTGGGAGATCGCTCATCGCGGCGTCACACACCACGATGCTGCAGATCGCTCAACGGATTATCGCTTGATTTGAGGTCCTGCTCACAAATCTTCCACCAAACAATCAAGCATTTTGTAATTGACAGATCGCTCGGTTACACGCAACGATGCACAAACGATATCGCTTAAGCGATCCGGAATTTTGATATCATTCAGAAGATCAGGTCACTTTGAGCCAGTTCCCCCTATAAATAGGGTCTTGGAGGGAGAAACATCAGAGTGTGCAGACGCTAGAAGAGCTGCAGGTTGTGTGTAATCTCTGGCATTCTGAGACACACACTAGGCCCAACCAGCCCACCTAGCAAGTGAGGAGATCCTTGCAATTCGGGTAAAAGGAAAGGAGAAGCACCTCTCAGGGATACCAGAGTGATTCAAACTCTCTCCCTTATCCACCGGTTACTGGAACCGAAGCTGTGGGAACTATATAGCCACCACAGAGAACCAGCATACTTCACAGGGAGTCTAGCCCCCTGTTCACCTGCCGCACCTACCAACGAGAGCCCAGGGAAGAAGATAGAATTATCATCACCCTTTTACAGTGCCCTCAGTGCAGCTACCCAGGTGAAATCCGTTCCATTGAACATACTGCCCGGTCCGGCTGGATTCCACATCCACCCGACCTCAGCCTTAGAAGTACAGAGAAAGGAAGCCTAACACTGCTTGCTGTGAACCTCCAGGAGTGTCAACTTCACTATCCCGGTCCGAGTGTACCTGCTTTCCACCAGTAAAGGTACCTAAAAGACTGTGGTGTGTCTGCGTCTGATTCCTGGGCCTAACAGCAGTATTACCGCAGCTGCCTCACATCTTGTGCAGCGCCTGGCTCCGGGGACTCCCGCTCATCCTGTGGGGAGCGTCCCATATTGCTGCATAACATCCCTAGCCTAGCAGCGCCGGTGAAGTCACCGGAACACCCGCAGGTGGCGTCACGAAGACAATTAATTCCCTTACTGTTCAGCCATCCCCCTATTGATCTGAAAAACTGGGCCCCACAGCCGGAGGCGCGGTTCCGTGACAAGGAGAGTCAATGCCTGCGACGTGCAGAACCCGGCTACGGTGAGTCAGAATTTGGCGTCACGAACAGGATTCGAGCAGACCCGTTCCTTAACGGGTATTGTGTGCTATATTTAATGACTGTATATACCGAACTGTATATTTGAACTGCCATTGCTGCGCGAAAGGCGGGAAAAGAAGGGGCGTTCCTGTGCAAAGGGCGCGAAGATAGGCCCCGCCCCTACACTCTGACAACTTCCCCTGTACGCAGCAGGAACCAGAAACTCCCGTGGTGCCTCATTCCTCACCGCGAGGCCGACACTTCCGTTTGAAACCGAAAGGACTGGCCTCGCTTAACTAAGGGGGAGCGATGATGAGTATTACGGCTCCCAACAATGCGGTACCCCCGCAACAACCGCTAAACATACCTCTTGATGGACAGCAACAAGCCGGCGGTATGCCCCAGAAACCCGCTCTGATTATGCCGATATCCCTGCCTTACATTCCGAATGCGAACTGGTTACCTGAGTACAGCGGTATACCCAGTACCTTGGAGACATTCCAGAGGAAGATATGCCAGGCGCTGGACATGTACGCTATGACCGGTAAGCAGAGAGCTTCAGTTATTATGGGACATTTAACAGGCGCAGCCGAGCTGCAGAGCCGCAACTGGTCTGTAGAAACTCAGGAATCTGTGGAGCAGATATTCGCTAAATTAACCCGGGTTTTTGAACGCCATACTGAGGCTGAGTTAAGACTGTCATTCTACCGTTGTAACCAAGGGGCACAAGAAAGTGTCCTAGATTATTCGCTGCGCTTGCAAGAAGCATTAAGACTGTTAAAATAAGTCGATCCTGATGGTGTCAGAGATGAGAACAAAGCGTTAATTGGACAATTTATTGTGGGCCTTAGACTATCTGAGGATAGAAAGCAAGCAAGCTGGTGGTCCATACAAAATCCTCGCGCAGAATTTGACACTTTGAGAGACTTAACAGTGTGGGGACAGCGGCTCTCTTCAGTGCCCGATCCCGCTTCACAGCAGCAGCATACTGACACCCCTTCTGTGCCGGCAGCAGTATCTCCGATCCCTGCGGTTCAGTCTAGTGCACAGACTACAACACCTGACCGGTTTGAACAACTGTGTGCTAATGTAGAGCAGCTGATGAAGGACGTGGCCAAGCTACAAGCTGGGAGAAGACCCAAGACAGATGCAAGGTCATCGGACAAGATCCAGCTCGCCGACAGCCCTGACGACGTCACGTGGATGAAGAGAAAGACACAGCCGCCGTGAGTAAAACCTGCAGACCGCCGCAGTCCTGACAGACGCCGCACCAGTCAGCAGAGTGACAAAGGAGGACGTACTCAACAATCCCGTCCTTTAAACGAGCAACCCATGGGCGAGAAGGGCCAACCCCAGGAGTAGACTGTACAGGCCCGACCAGCTGGGAACACAAGTATGTAGGAGACTGTCCATATCTACCAATCGTCATCGATGGCATCGCTACATCCGCCTTGATAGAAACTGGATCCCAGGTGACAACCATCCCGTATATCCTTTACAAGCGGTTCTGGCCAGATGTTAAGCTGGAACCCCCAAACCCCGATCTGAACATTGAAGCCTCTAATGGTATACTAGTTACAGTAGAGGGACAATGGGAAGCTACAGTAAAGGTGGGGAGGGTGCAGTTGAAGAACCAGGGTATCCTAGTGGTTCAGGATAAACCAAACAACAAAGATCCATATGTAATACTGGGTACAAATGTTATGGATAAATGCATCGATGAAGTGTTGTTTTTACTCCAACAGAGTGTTGAAGCTGGTAGACCCAGAGAGAAGAGAGCTATCCAAAAGCAGATCCGAGCTCTGGTATATGAACAACAGGTAACATTGTCAAATGGTGAAATTGGCAGAGTACAGGTCACAGATCCCATTCCAATTGTGGTACCACCCAGAAGTGAAATGATGATCTGGTGTCGAGCAGCCATAGGCCTCAGAGGGCAGGACTACCAAGCTGTAGTAGAACCTGTAATGTCTGATAGTAGTTCTACGCTCTTGACAGCCAGAGGGTTGTTCGACGTGAGAAAAGGGAGAGTCCCCGTACGCATATTAAATTATGGTGATGACGAAGTCAGAGTACCTAGATATGCAACTGTCGCAAAATTGTACCAAGTTAAAGATGATACTGTAATTGATGTAAAATCCTCTTCCCAAGCAGTCACTGATGAACCCCCTCACTCCAAAGATCAGTTAGAGAAATGGTGTCAGGAGCTCAGTGTAGGAACTGACAATACACCTACTCACCAGAAAAATGGAGTATACCGGGTAGTTCGGGAGTATGAGCAAGTGTTCAGCAAACACCCACTTGACTTTGGGAGGATTAAAGGGGTACAACACCATACCCCCACAGGCAACCATGCACCTATCAAAGAAAGGTACAGGCCTATACCACCCGCACACTACCAAAAAGCAAAAGAGATGCTTCAGGACATGAAAAATGCAGGAGTCATTAGGGATAGCTGTAGTCCCTGGGCAGCACCACTAGTCCTGGTTAAAAAGAAAGATGGTAGTATGAGGATCTGCGTAGACTACAGACAAATCAATGAAGTCACACACAAGGATGCATGCCCATTGCTCCGCATAGAAGAGTCACTAGCTGCACTCAAATCTGCCAACTACTTCTCCACATTAGATCTTACTAGTGAGTACTGGCAGGTTGCCGTTGCAGAGGAGGATCGTGAGAAGACAGCCTTCACGACCCCCATGGGACTATACGAGTTCAACAGTATGCCATTCGGTTTGTGCAGTGCCCCAGGACCATTTCAGAGGCTGATGGAGTGTTGTTTGGGCCACAAGAACTTTGAGACTGTGTTGTTATACCTTGATGATGTCATTGTATACTCTCAGACCTATGAAGACCACCTACAGCACCTGAGTGAAGTGTTTGAGTCACTGTCCAAGTACGGGATGAAACTGAAACCGTCCAAGTGCCACCTGCTGAAACCCAAGGTCCAATACCTAGGACACGTGGTAAGCGCTGAAGGCGTAGCACTGGATCCGGACAAAGTAACCGTCATCAAGGACTGGCCAGCACCAACTACTCACAAAGAGGTACGTCAATTTCTAGGACTGGTCGAGTACTACCGACGATTCATAAAAGGCTATACCAAGTTAGCAGCACCTATGCAAGATCTCTTAGTAGGTCAATCCAAAAACGGCAAGATCAGGGGACCCCCGTTCCACGGGGGCCCAGAACAGGAACAATCCTTCCAGAAGCTGAAAGATGCTTTAACTGGAGAAAAAATCCTGACCTACCCTGATTACAATCTCCCATTTTTATTGTACACTGATGCAAGCAATGAAGGATTAGGAGCAGTCCTAGCTCAATGCCAGCAGGGAAAGGAAAAGGTGATAGCCTACGCCAGCAGAAAGCTCCGTCCCACGGAAAGGAACCCGGAGAACTACAGCTCCTTCAAGCTAGAGTTCCTGGCCCTGGTCTGGGCAATCACAGAGCGTTTCAAGCATTACCTGGCATCCGCCCCGTTCACAGCTTTCACAGATAACAACCCTCTAACCCATTTAGAGACTGCAAAGCTGGGAGCCCTGGAACAACGCTGGGTAGCAAGACTCTCAAACTATGACTTCACTGTAAAGTACCGGGCAGTTCACAAGAACGGCAATGCTGATGCCCTGTCCAGAATGCCTAACCTTCCTGAAGAGGGAGAAGACATAGATGACCTGGAAGAGATTGAACTACCTGCTTTCCACCGTATGGGTACAGCAATGTGTCATCAGGCGAACCAGAAACATTTAGAGAGGACCATGAACCCTTTACCCCACCATGACTGGAAGGAGGTACAAGCTAACGACCCAGATGTCAGCCTAGTAAGAGAGCTGATTACTCAAGAACACGCCAACATGGACCCTGATGCCTCTCAAAATGCTAAACGCCTATGGAAGGAGAAAGGAAGGTTATTTGTCTACCAAGGTAAACTATGCAGAAGATACCTAAACCCCAGAACACATGAACTAATCTGGCAGATTTTAGTTCCCAAGACTGAAGTCCAGATGATCCTTGAAGCATATCATGATGATGCCGGACACTTTGGATGGAAGAAGCTGGAGAGACTCCTGAAGAATCGGTTCTACTGGGTCGGTATGCGAGGCTCAATTGACAAGTGGTGTAAAAACTGTGGACCATGTCACCTACGAAGGAAAGACCATCTAACTCAGAAAGATCCGTTGCAGCCAATTGTTACCACCAAACCTCTTGAAATAGTTGCTCTCGACCACGTGAAGCTTACCTCAAATCGCACCGGGTATACTTACGCTCTCACCATCGTTGACCACTATTCAAGATTCCTGGTAGTAGTTCCAGTTAAGGACTTAACTGCAGAGGTCGCAGCCAAAGCATTCCAGAGTTACTTCTGTCACCCCCATGGGTATCCAGACCAAGTCTTGACTGACCAAGGGCCAGCCTTCGAATCAGCTCTGTTCCAAGAATTCTTAGGGCTATATGGGTGTAAAAAGATCCACACCACACCTTATCATCCCCAGACGAACGGTTTATGTGAGAAGATGAACCACATTGTCATTGACATGCTCAAGACCTTACCAGTTGAAGAGAGAAATCAATGGCCGGAAAAACTTCCAGATCTTGTGGACATCTACAACCACATACCTGTCAGTTCAACCAATTACACACCTGCTTACCTGATGCGAGCAAGGCCAGGTAAATTACCTATTGACTTACATATGGGAACCATCGAACCCACAGAAGACTCTTCTGATGACGACTGGGTCAGTCAACACCAAGAACAGTACAGAAAAGTACTAGAAAGCGTAGAAAGAAACCTAGAAATCAGCAGCCAGGTATCCATCCACAGACAGCTGTTTCGGGGTGTTGCCCCTCATCAGTGTGGAGTAGGATTCTGGCTAGGTGGGAGCAATGCCTAGTAGACCAACAAAACAAAGTATTCACTGATCTCAGGGAGATCAGTTCAAGAAAACACTGCTGGCAGCCTGCTAAAGCGCTCAACACAGTGAATTCCTAGGCCCATTGCCCCCTGGGAATTTTGAATATGCAAATAGAGTCTGTGGAGCCTCGTTTAGGAGTCTCAACACAGAACTAGCCAGATCTTCCTCTAGTGAAGGACCTAGCCATGATAACCACCATATTAAGTGGCCCTTTGAGCCTAGGAATTCACTGTGTTGAGCGCTTTAGCCGGCTGCCCGCAGTGTTTTCTTGAACTGGTCTCCCTGAGATCAGTGAATACTTTGTTTTGTTGGTCTACTAGGCATTGCTCCCACCTAGCCAGAATCCTACTCCACACTGATGAGGGGCAACACCCCGAAACAGCTGTCTGTGGATGGATACCTGGCCTTGGTATTTCCTTGTCATATCTTTAAGCTTGTAAAGAGCTGGATATTGACTCAAAGGGCCACTTAATATGGTGGTTATCATGGCTAGGTCCTTCACTAGAGGAAGATCTGGCTAGTTCTGTGTTGAGACTCCTAAACGAGGCTCCACAGACTCTATTTGCATATTCAAAATTCCCAGGGGGCAATGGGCCTAGGAATTCACTGTGTTGAGCGCTTTAGCCGGCTGCCCGCAGTGTTTTCTTGAACTGGTCTCCCTGAGATCAGTGAATACTTTGTTTTGTCAGAAAGGGTTAAGACTTTTTTCAATTTTTCACTCTTTGTTTCATTGCAGCCATTTGGTAAATGCAAAAAAGTTAATTTTTTTTCTCATTAATGTCCACTCAGCACCCATCTTCACTGAAAAAAAACAAATGTAGAATTTTTTGCAAATTTATTAAAAGAAAAACTGAAATATCACATGGTCATAAGTACTGAGACCCTTTGCTCAGACACTCATATTTAAGTCACATGCTGTCCATTTCTTTGTGATCCTACTTGGGACGGTTCTACTCATTCATTGGAGTCCAGCTGTGTTTAATTAATCTGATAGGACTTGATTTGGAAAGGCACACACCTGTCAATATAAGACCTCACGGCTCACAGTGCATGTCAGACCAAATGACAATTATGAGGTCAAAGGAACTGCCCAAGGAACACAGAGACAAAATTGTGGCAAGGCACAGATCTGGCCAAGGTTACAAAAGAATTTCTTCAGTACTCAAGGTTCCTAAGAGCACAGTGGCCTCCATAATCCTTACATGGAAGACGTTTGGGACCACCAGAGGTTTTCCTAGACCTGGCCGTCCAGTCAAACTGAGCAATCGTAAGAGAAGAGCCTTGGTGAGAGAGGTAAAGAAGAACCCAAGATCACTGTGGCTGAGCTCCAAAGATGGAGTAAAGAGATGGAGAAAGTTCCACAAAGTCAACTATCATTGCAGCCCTCCACCAGTCTGGCCTTTATGGCAGAGTGGCCCAACAGAAGCCTCTCCTCAGTGCAAGACATATGAAAGCCCGCACAGAGTTTGCAAATAAACACATGAAGGACTCCCAGACTATGAGAAACAAAATTCTCTGGTCTGATGAGATGAAGATTGAACTTTTTGGTTCTAATTCTAAGCGGTATTGTGGAGAAAACCAGGCACTGCTCATCACCTGCCCAATACAATCCCGTCAGTGAAACATGGTGGTGGCAGCATCATGCTATGGGGGTTTTTTCAGCTGTAAGGATAGGAAGACTGGTTGCAATGGAAGGAAACATGAATGCGGCCAAGTACAGAGATATCCTGGATGAAAACCTCTTCCTGGGTGCTCTGGACCTCAGACTTGGCCGAAGGTTTACCTTCCAACAAGACAATGACTCTAAGCACACTGCTAAAATAACAAAGGTGTTGCTTCAGAACAACTCTGTGACCATGCTTGACTGGCCCAGCCAGAGCCCTGACCTAAACCCAATGGTACATCTCTGGAGAGACCTGAAAATGGCTGTCCACCAATGTTCACCATCCAACCTAACAGAGCTGGAGAGGATCCGCAAGGAAGAATGGCAGAGGATCCCCAAATCCAGGGGTGAAAAATTTGTTGCATCATTCCCAAGAAGAATACTTATTTCTGTTTTTCTCTTTTAATACATTTCCAAAAATGTCTACATTTCTGGATTTTTTAAGACAAGATGGAGTGCAGAGTGGACATTAATGAGAAAAAAATTGAACTTATTTTTAATTTACCAAATGGCTGCAATGAAACTGAGTGCGCAAAATTTAAAGGGGTCTTAATACTTTCCGTACCCACTGTATGTAATGACACATACAGTGACTCAAAGCGAATCATATGTGGTGCAAATGATGCTTCCAGAGTGGGCACAGATCGAAATGGCTACTAAGATGGTTAGTGCTGATGATACCATCATCAGCATAACTATTTCGATCATCTACATGCTGGAGCAAACTCTGAAAAGTCTGCAAAATGAGGTGGTGCTACCACAGGACAAGGAGGAGCAGGAAGAAGAGGATGTGGAAAGGATATAAATATCTCAAAGGTCGGAACTGTCATCACACAAGCTGGATGGCATGGCAGGGTGGAGTAGACAGACAAGGGCTCATGGTACCAGACAAAGTGGTAGTGAAGTGCAGGAGCTGAGTAACAAATTAAAGAGGATGAGGATGAAGAGGTGATGGGCATAGAACAGCCTGAAGAGGAGAAAGAAATGATTTCCCATTCTGTTGTCTGATGTTGGCATTAGAGGATGGAGGTAAGAAGCTCGATTTTTACGCCGCCACCAACACAACAAGAACTTGGACCTCATGGATGCATCAGACACATGAGTGCTTTCTTGGTGCACTATCTGCAACATGATGCCGGTATCATTAGGATTCAAATTAGCGATGACTACAGAGATGCCACACTCTTGGTTCCACAGTACAAGAGTAAATTTAGCCAGGTGCTTCCCAGCTTGGACAGAGACACGCGCATGCCAGAGTATCAAAAAAAGCTGATAGACAACCTTAGAACTGCTTTTCCCGAACACCTCAGTGAGGGACGCAGTACACATTGCAGATCCACACTTCCATCCCGGGGGACATCAAATCGTCAGCATAGTTACATTGCTGCTTCTAATGTTTTTGTCAGAAGCAATTTCTAGGAGTCCTTTGACCAATTTTTAAACCAGCCCATCACCGGCAGAACTGAGTACAAGTCTGAATACATAGTGAACGACTGGAGAGGATAGTGCAGGAATATCTAGAGCTCAATATCCATGCCATGGAGGAAAGGGGGGTTTGGACTCTTTTGCATTTTTGGCTTCAAAAATGGAGAAGTGGACTGAGCTCACCAGTCATGCCTTGGAGATTTTGTCATGCCCAGCGGTTAGCATTGTCACAGAACGTGTCTTCTGTGCTGCTGGCGGCGTCCTGACAGATAGGCACATCCGGCTGACCCCTGAAAGTGTAAACCACCTAACTATTTTATCAAGATGAACAAGTTATGAATATCCAAGGACTTTTACACCTCAGTGGCAGACTGGGCAAAGCATGTAATGCCCAGTCTGCTGAATGAATGCAGATGAATGCTGCATGCTGCATTCATCTTACCATTACACAATTTTTATTCTGGGTCGATTGATGCCACTTTTGCTGGTATCTGGCCCTATTTTTTTTAAATGTGAAGACTCTTTTTGGGTGTCTCATTCTTGTCTGTTTCTTTAATTTAGCAAGCATCTGTAAACACGATGCCTACATACAGTATGTTACTCATTCCCCTGTTAGGCTGTGGTCACAGTTTTTTTAGTGCCTTTTAAAAACGCATGCTTTTTTACATGCGTTTTTCATGTCAGCATGAGTTTTTTAAGGTCTCTGATGGCTCCCTGCGTTTTTGGCTGCGTTTTTGAATCTGCACATAAAAATAGTGCTTGTAGTATTTTTTTGAGCGTTTTGAAAAACGCATGCGTTTTTGTAGAAAACGCATGCGTTTTTATAACATGGGTTCCTATGGGAAACGCATGCAAAAACGCATGTACAATTAGTACCTTTTAGTGCCATTCAAAAACGCATGCGTTTCCCATAGGAGCCCATGTTAAAAAAAACGCATGCATTTCCGGAAACGCATGCGTTTTTCTAACATGGGCTCCTATGGGAAACGCATGCGTTTTTGAATGGCACTAATTGTACATGCGTTTTTGCATGCGTTTTCCATAAGGCCCCTTATTAAAAAACGCATGCGTTTTTGGATATGCTCCAAAAACGCATGGGACAGTCACACATGCTTTTTGGCTATTAGGGCATGCGTTTTTTAACATGGGGGCCTATGGGTGCGTTTTTTACATGCGTTTTTGAAAACGCAGGTCTCCAAAAATGCATGTGAAAATTGGTACTGTGACCACAGCCTTACTAATGAATGTTTAACCTTTAAATGCTAGGTCAGACCCTGTGCCATGCATGAAGGCTTTGCCATTATCCAATTTGTATACTGGGTCAATTGATGCCACTTTATTGGTATCTGGTTCTAATTTTTGAAAATGTGAAGACTTCCTGGGGTGTCTTTATTGTGTATTTTGTGAATTTAGCAGGGCTCACTGAGCACCATAGCTATACATGTGACAGACCCAGCTGTATAATACATTCGGTAGTACTCCATAAAAGTGATACGGTAGTTGTGCCACCTCACTGTGGCGGAGCATAAAATTGACTGAAGCGGTTTCATAAGGTTTTAGGTAGTGATGGGCGAATCTACTCGTTAGGACTCGTTACGCTGTGAGTAGTAAGGGACTCGCAGGACTCGGTACTCTGCGAGTTTCCAAGCGCTTACTCGCACAGAAACGGGTCCAATGCAAATCAATGGCAATGCTAGTTTTGTCAGAGTTTGCATTCAGTATGTTTCTCAGTTGCTAAACTCGCTATCACATCGCTGTCTATGTAGCTGGATTGTCCCCAAATCGTTTAAACACTAGCACCGGTTCACGGATACCCGCTGTCAGCGAGTCTAGGGATGAGCGAGTCTACGACTCCTGTATACTGTATTCGGGACTCACTGAATACAGAATATGTTAATGTTCCGAGACAGCCTAGCATGTTAGCAGCCTAGCATGTTAGGTCAGAAAACTGTGAAGATGGACAAGCATGTTAGCCAATCATATTCAGTAATGCCGCTGCCATGTTGGTTGTGGCATTACTATGATTGGCTGCTGTCCATCGTGATGCCTATGTCATGTATGACAGGCAAGGCTGTATATAAGGTTTGCCCCCACTATTTTGAGCACATTCCTGTGACGATCTGAGCTAGTGCAGGGCGAGTGGGGAGACTTGGAGCAGATCAGAGACAGGGAGTGTCAGTGAGTTGTAGGAAAATCACCTCAAGATTCCTCACATATAACCCAAACAGCTCTTCTTAGAGCTACCAGGACGGAGGAGTGCTGTGTACAGCACTGTAGGCAGGGAGACAGGCAGGCAGGAGCAGCCTTACAGTGCATACAGCACCGACCTTCTGTCCGACGTAGTCCCAAACGCGGTGTCAGCTCTGCTATATCCCTCTACATAGAATTTTTTTTTTTTATATTCTTTAATAGCCGGCGTCTTTTTGCGCTGGCTTTTAAAGAATAAAATGGGGAATTGCAGGTTTTTCCTCTGCTGCCAGACCCCTTATAGGGTCCAGCTGCACAGGAATCGCTGCAATACTCGCTCCCTCATTCATTAACATTGGACTTGCTAGACTCGCAACAAGTAGCGAGTTTCCGACTCGGACTCGTTAGAGTATAGCGATTCCGAGTATTTTAGGATTCGCCCATCCCTAGTTTTAGGGCCCCTGCTCAATAGGCCTATACATGTGTCTGACCTTGCGGACTAATTTTTTCAGTAGTATTCAGTGAAACTTATATTTGCGCCACCTGAGGGTGGCATAGTATAAAATTGATTGGAGCAGTTGTATGAAGTTTGAAGGCCCACTGGGCCCATACAGATCAATGACCCACCTGAATCCTTCTACTTGTAGTAACCCATGAAGCTTGTGCTCTTGCCACCTGTGTGTTATGGGGGCATAAATTTGACTGGAGTGGTTTTGAGGGCCTCCTGCCCAATGGGCCCATGCATGTCACTGATACAACTGTATCATTTTTATGTAGTATTCCATGAAACTTATAGTTGTGCCACCTAACTGTGGCAGAGCATAAAATTGACAGGAGCATTGCATGAGGTAGAGGGCCTACTGGGCCTATAGAGGTCACTGACCCACCTGAATCCTTCTACATGTAGTAATCCATAAAGCTGATACTTATGCCACCTGAGTGTAGCGGAGTATACAATTGACTGGAGCAGTTGCATGAGCTATTAGGGTCCCCTGACGACTGAGCCTATACAGGTCACCATGGGCGTACCCAGGATCAAAACTAGGGGGGGAAGCCATGGTCGTTTGGAATGTCATATCCAGCCTGGTGCATTATGGGGGTTGATCACGTGTTCGGCTGGGCTCCGGCACATGTGCAGTGTGCATATTGAAGCCGGGACGAACACGTGATCAGCCCCCATAAAGCACCAGGCTGGATATGAAGTTCCGGCTGGCGCATCAGAGTTCCACAGGAGGCTGGAATTTCAAAAAGAGCTGACAGGTTCCCTTTAAAGGGAACCTGTCACCCCCTTTGGTAGTTCTAACCTCTGCCCACCACCTTATACATGATGTATTTGGAGCTCCTGTGACCACTCTATATGCCAGCAGCCCCCTGCATACCTCAAAAATGAACTTTAATATCTCCCGCGCGGTATGGAAATTAGCTGAAAATGGTCTGCTCAATCTGGTCCTCGCTGCCCTGCTGGTTGAAATGCCTACCTCCTTCCGGTGAAAAGGCCACTCCTCCTGAATAAGAGCAACAGTTAGAGTTTTTGCTGAATCAACAGTAAGAAACGGTCAAATTCTAGGGATGTTTTTGAGGTGTAGGTGACAAGAGCGAGTGACCAGATGTGGGGAGAGAAGGAGAGATCCAAGTCAAATATAACCCCAAGACAGCGAGCGTGTTGCTGAGTATTTGTAGAATACTGAAATGGCAATATTAGGTTTCGAAAGATTAGGAGAGGGAGGAAACACAAGACGTTCAAATTTTGACAGATTCAATTTAAGGTAGAGAGAAGGCATGATGTTAGAGACAGCAGACAGACTGGCATTTTGTACTAATGTGGAGGTGATGTCAGGAGAAGATGTGTATAATTGGGTGTCGTCAGCATAGAGATGGTAATGAAACCAAATCTACTGATGGTTTGTCCAATAGGGGCAGTGTATAGAGAGAAGAGAAGGGGACCTAGGACTGAACCCTGAGGAACCCCAACTGTGAGGTGGAGGAGGATAGGAAGAGGAGCCAGCGAAATATTCAGTGAAGGAATGGTCGGAGAGGTAGGAGGAGAACCAGGAGAGAGCGGTGTCCTTGAGCCCAATAGAGTGGACCATAGAGAGAAGGAGCTGGTGATCCACAGTATCAAATGCAGCGGAGGGATCCAGGATGATCAGTAAGGAGTAGTGACCATTAGATTTAGCTGTTAGTAGATCATTAGAGACTTTAGTGAGGGCAGTTTCAGTAGACTGTAAAGATCGGAAGCAAGATTGTAGAGGGTCAAGAAGAGAATTGTCAGAGTGATAGCGGATCATACGGGAGTGGACCAAGCGTTCCAGGAGTTTAGAGATGAAGGGGAGATTAGAGACAGGTCTGTAGTTAACAGCAGAGTTCTGGTCCAGGGATTTTTTTTAATAATGGATGTATGCTGGAATGTTTGAAGGAGGAGGGGACAACACAAGATGAGAGGGAAAGATTAAATATTTTAGGATGAGCAAGTAGCAAAATATTCGTAATAGCTATACTTGTAATGAGTACTTTGTAATACTCATATATTTGTCTGAATAATGAGTCCAATGTTAGTCAATTAGTAATAGGCTCCACCCACACACAGCCAGCCATAAAACGAGCATTTGTGGGACACGGCAGGAGAGTAGGCTTTTTTGAGTTTTTACTGTATACAAAACGTTGTTGTACCCCATTGACAGCCTTCCATGCAAGCTACTCTCACTGGGATGCCAACTGCCTTTGTGAACTGAAGGGAGCTGGTAATATGTGTCAGATTGCTCAAGATCAACACATTACTCACGAGCACCAGCGATGCTCGTCGAGTAATGAGTATCGCGAATACTGTACTATTGCGTGCGAGTAACGAATAGTAATGAGTATATTTTCTCATCACTAGATGTCATTTTTTCCTGGTGACTGTCCCTAATTTGAGCTGTTTTGGCAGCTTTTGAACCCATTTGAAAGTGTTTTCTATGCCCTTAATTTTGCCTTCAATTGTTTTAAAAGGGATTCGGAAATTTTGTACACTGTTTGCCAAACAATTCGTTGAACATATGTCCGTTCTGGGAACTGAACCGAATCTGAACTTTAGAAGGTTCACCCATCTCTACTCATCTCCTATCTATGTAATATAAAAACTTGCGACAGAGATGAGTAGGTGGTCTGAGGGTGCAGAAAGATATTGCTTTAGATTATATTTGCATGGAGCGGACGCCGCGAGGGGTTATTTCTAACGTATATAAAGACCTGTTACACACCTTTTTGTTGCACCACCCTATACGTGCGAGGGACAAATGGGAGCAAGAATTAGGGGTTTTGGATGACGAAGTTTGGGACTCTATATCAGAATATGTCCCGAAATTATTTTTAAGTGAGCCAGGTCGGCTATCACAATTATATACTATTCACAGAGCTTACAGATCTCTGGAGTTCCTATATAGGGTTGGCGTGAGAAATACCTCTGAGTGTCCGAGATGTATGAATGAGGGTGCAGGCATCTTGCACATGTTGTGGGAATGTCCGAGACTGCAGGCCTTTTGGGTAGTGGTGCTTAGTTTGATTGAGGGTAGGTATGCATGTGTAGTGCCCAGGACGCCATTAGTAAGTGTGTTGGGATATGTTGAAGACATAGGAATTAGTCATTCACAGAAGTTAGCGGTGGCGAGATTGCTGTTTATGGCTAGAAAGTTGATTGCTAGGTGTTGGATCATGGCCGAGCCGCCTTCTAGGAAAGAGTACATTCAACAAGTAGACTACAGAATACGTATAGAAGAAAGCATATACCGGAAAGGAATACTATGAATGTTTTTGAACAAATTTGGGCTTTATGGCTGAGGTGACGTAAGAAGGGATATACAGATGCTGAAGGTATATTCAAGGCTTGACAAACTATTCTTGGGCTTGACTCCTGTTATAACTGTATATTATGGTGATATATTTTGGTGATATTATTACTGTGATTTTACCATTGGTCATCCATGGGAAGGTGAATAAGGAGACTGCTGTCTATAGGGGGTGGAGGAAGGGGGGGGTTTGAGCTTTTGAATTTTTTTATTCTTTAACATAATTGCCTGACAATTCTAAATGCCTATAGTATATGTAAATTGGTATAAGTTGTAATAATTCATTTTTGTTCAATAAAAATCATCTGATTTAAAAAAAAATATAAAAAATTATTTGACTGAAGTCAAATCATACCTGGATTTTTTAAATATCATTCCCAGAGAAGAGAGAAGCAAATTTGATAAGATATATCACAATGTTTCTTATAATAATGTGTACTATTGATTTATGAAAAAAAATTCAACTTACGGTCATGCTTTAAATATACCTTATACCCACCTCACCTCTGATCTCTCCGGCCTCTCTGCTTGTCGCAATCACCAATTCACTCCCAGGGAAATCTTCTTACACCTCCAAATCGTGAATCCCATACTTGATACAATACAAGTGCGTGTAAGGTCATGATATCACAATGTGCTAGGAATCGTCCTAGGGATTCAGGGCTTGGTGGGGTGATAAGATGATGTGCGGAGGATCTGGTGAAGACTAAGAGGGCTGGAGAGGTGAGCAGTAGGACGAGCATAACTCATTTTTTTATTCGTTAATCTTTTGATGGATGACCGTGGGTGCCATTTGGCTGAAACCACGTGGAAGTGAATTACAAAAAAGTAACTTTTTGGTTAAAGCAAATTTTTGTAATATTCATATAGAATTCAATTCAACTTCAAAAATAGTCAATCATCTCATTGAAAATGCTCTGTTAAAAAGGTATCTGTATTTCATGACTATAACCACAATTCAATCATTAGATGTATGTTTCAGCAAAGAGTAAGGAGGATTTTGGTGTACAACATAGCACATAAGCCCTTCCTATATCTATACCACAAGTATATATTAGTAAAAAAGTATATACATGTAATTTGTAGCCAGATTTATTGCATTCTTACAAGCAGAGAAAAGTTCAAAAGCTAGACTACGTGTTATTTGGACACATATTAGTAAGGCTCAAAAGTGCATAACAATCCTAATATATGCTATATAGGGATTTATATTTCGCTGTACTATTTATGAAGAGGTAAACACATTTTACTTCTGTATCTTGAAAGATTCCAAATAGAGTATCAATTACAAAATGGTATTATAAAGAGATTTTTTTCTCAGACAGCCAGTATTTGTGCCATAAAAGTGCCCGGTGTCACCCATCACAAGGACAGCTGTGCTTGTCATCTTAAATTCTGCCAAATAAAAAGGACAAAATCTGACAAGTGATTTAGTTCCAGGTAAATTGACTTTTGAACTGCCATGTTGATTTCTTTCTAAGAAACAGATGATGGAAATTTTCTTCACATCACTATGCGTTCATTTATGGACAGGTTTCTGTGTCAACTTCTAATCTCAGAGCACTGATGGAAACTATTGTTCCAAGACAGATCTCCCACGGTAAGCTCAGAAGCGGATGTTCTCTAAAGCTGATTTAATACTACTGCTCCTAGAATCCCATTCCCTCATTGTTTATAAGAATTCAATATTGTACATTACTCTTTGTAATAGATTAATAACTGTCACAAGTTATATATATATATATATATATATATATATACGGTATATATACTAGATGGCGGCCCGATTCTAAAGAATCAGGGTAGTCTAGAATCCATATATAGTTTATTTACTAATAGTTACGGGAGTGTGGTGAAATGAATTGTGTGTATACAGGGGCTTTGTGGGTAGCAGAGTATACAGGTGGCTCTGTGGGTAGCAGAGTGTACAGGTGGCTTGTGGTGGGTTTGGGTAGCAGAGTATACAGGCGGCTCTGTGGATAGCAGAGTATCCAGGCGGCTTTGTGGGTAGCAGAGTATACAGGCGGCTCTGTGGATAGCAGAGTATACAGGCGGCTCTGTGGTAGCAGAGTATACGGGACGGCTCTGTGGGTAGCAGAGTAAAACAGGTCGGCTCTGTGGGTAGCAGAGTATAGGTGGTAATAGTGGCTGGAGGCTGGAGGGGTGAGGAGAGCAGAGGCAGGAGGGGTGAGGAGAGCGTAGGCTGGAGGGGTGAGGAGATTGATGTGGGTGGAGGATGGAGGGGTGAGGGGAGGGGAGTCTGGAGGGGTGAGGAGAGGTGAGGCTGGAGGGGTGAGGAGAGGTGAGGCTGGAGGAGTGAGGAGAGGTGAGGCTGGAGGGGTGAGGAGAGGTGAGGCTGGAGGGGTGAGAGAGGTGAGGCTGGAGGGGTGAGGAGAGCGGAGGCAGGAGGGGTGAGGAGAGCGGAGGCAGGAGGGGTGAGGAGAACGTAGGTTGGAGGGGTGAGAGGTTTGGAGGGTTGAGGAGAGGTGAGGCTGGAGGGTGAGAGGATGAGCTGGGGTGAAGGAGGTGGGTGAGGGGTGAGGAGAGCGGAGGCAGGGAGGGGTGAGGAGAGCGGAGGCAGGAGGGGTGAGGAGGAGCAGGGGGGGAGAACAGTGGAGGGGTGAGGAGAGGTAAGGCTGGAGGTTGAGGAGAGCGTAGGCTGGAGGGGAGGGAAGAGATGAGGCTGGAGGGGTGAGGAGAGCGGAGGCTGGAGGGTGAGGAGAGTGTAGGCAGGAGGGGTGAGGAGAGCGTAGGCTGAGGGGTGATGAGAGAGAGGCAGGAGGGTGAGGAGAGGTGAAGGCTGGAGGGGTGAGGCATAGGAGGTGGGGAACAAGGGGGGTGAGGAGAGGTAGTGGAGTGGTGAGGAGAGCGAAGCTGGAGGGGTGAGGAGAGGTAGGCTGAAGAGGTGAGGAGAGGGAGGCTGGAGGGGTGAGGAGAGAGTGGCCTGGAGGGCGCACAGGAGTGTGAGCAGGGCGTGAGAAGGGGTGGGCGGAGATGGAGGAGCGGTCTGGGGAGTGTGGCAGGGTGCCGGATGATGCAGGAGAGCACAGGCTGGAGTGGGGTGAGTGGTAGATGTGGCGGAGGGCGCACACTGGGCTGTGGGCAGGGCCGTGAGAAATTGGGGTGGGCGAGATGGATGTGGCCGGTCTGCGGGGGTGCTGGCAGTGGTGCCGGCGATGCCGGAGGCACACACGGAGTGTGGGCAGTCCGGCTCCCGGATGTTGGGGGAGGAGGCACACCGGGCTGTGGGCGGCATAGTGCCAGTTTTCGGTACTTGCGTACGCTCGCCTCGCCCCTCCTGTGTTTGTGCGGGGGTGATGATAGAGGAGTGGATGCAGTGCTGCAAAGTGTACCGAGAGTGTGTGTGAGTGTGTATGTGTGATGTTGTTCGGATGGTGTGTGTGTGTTTTAGGGCACTGTAGGGGCGGCCGTAAGCGTAGGGGGCTGTATGAGTCCCGCTCCCGCTTACGGCCGCCATTTTGGCTCACCCTGAACGGGTGTAGGGCTCCGGTGACATCACGTAGCTCCGGACAAAGTGACGGAAGTGCCATTGGCTTCTATATATAGCTCTGGACAAAGTGACGGAAGTGCCATTGGCTTCCATATATAGCTCCGGACAAAGTGACGGAAGTGCCTTCGACTTTTATATATTAGATGTGGCACCCCTGCAGATCCAGTCGCCACAGAGAAACTACACCCCTGTTAGGGTGTAGTATCCCACTCACTGGTAAGAGGGGTACAGACCGGTACCGGGACACTCAGGACACGACTAGCATTGTAGTGGGGCTGGATGGTGAAGGAAGTAGTTAGAGGGAGCACTTGGGGAGGAGTGAGATCAGGAAGAACACACATAGAGGGCGTGGGACACATAACAAGTGGTATTAATAGTGCGAGAAACATCTAGAATGCAGGAGAAGAGACAGCTGAACAGAAGAAGATAGTGACCGGCTAAAGAGAGGTGGTAGAACAGCTGAGGAGAGGCCATTGAACATCAAGGTCAAGTTGGAGGGAAGCTAGAGAACATACGCCTGAGAAATGTCCAAAGGACTGGAGCAAGTGAGACTCGTCCTAAGGCTGAACCCTAGAGCAAAACATCACCCAAGTGGCTCTAGGAGGAAGAAGGTGTCCCAGAGGTACAGGAAGTGAGAAATCCTTTGTCAATTGTATCCATTGTCAAGAGCAGGCAAGTGGAGGGACTTGGACGTAAGTAGCACCGGGAACCCAAAAGACTAGTGGAGAAGATCAGGCTCAGCTAGCAAACCCGGAGGCTGGGGCACTTTCATAGTAACTCAGCCGACAACTGCGCTCATCTGCTGAAAGGTGGCAACCATAGGGCTAAGGGAAGACACTGCAGGGGAACCCGTAAGAAAAGCCCACAGTCACTGCTTCAGAGCTTTGTGTGGCGAGGGCAAGGCAGGATGGGCGAGGCAAGCACTGTGTGAGACAACCTGGAAAGGACAGAGAAGGGGTGCCGGTTACGTACCATCCTACTACCAGGTAGTAGCTGGATCCCTGCCTCCGAGAACCCAGTGCTCAGCGGGCTGCTGCACAAATACTGAGTAAAAGAACTAAAGACTGCAGTCCACTGTGTCTGTGAACTTTCTTAACGTGTCTAAAGCACCAGAAACACAACTACCGACTCACTCAGGTACTTTTGGCCACCATAGGGGTAAGTTCTACCCGTGGAGGGCTTAGGAACATTGCTGCATCCCAACCATCGGTGCCTAGGAGGACTGTTGTGCAGCGGCGGCCATCTATAGCCGCAACCTGTGGGTGGCGTTACATATAAATTAACAAGTATCCCCAGGTCCAGTCATCCCTGCCAAGAATGAATCCTCCTTGCCAGATCCCTATCCCTAAGAAAGACAGCCACCTACACCAAAATTTTAGTGACTCCACCAGGGTCACGGAGCCGGGTCTCGGTTCCTGTGATCCCCGTGATGAAGCCTCAAAACAGCCGGGTTTTGAGTATCCTAAGGTCCTGGAGGGGTGTGTCAACTTGGTGTCACGAGCAGGATCCACCTGCCCGATGCAGCGGGCTTTGTGTGGCTTAGTAACGGTGTTAAAGAACTTTGAACTGTGCCCAGTTAAAAGAACAAGCGCCATGACTGTCAAGAAGGGAGTGGTGTGGCCTCCCTTCGTGGGCCAGGTCACGGAGAAGTGCAAAAAGCTGTACCCGCCCACAAAAGGAACTTTTGTGCAACAGGACATGCCAGTCGGCCAGAGAGATCCACCCACCCAGGTGTGGCCGACAGCGCCCAGAGAAGGAACCACCCAGAGAAGAGAGCAGGAGACCGGGAGTGTTGTGCATGGAGGAGCAACATGGCAGCAGAGGACCCGGACGTTATCAACGAGGGCGAGGACTTTCCCGGAGAGATGGACAAAGGCCTTGAAAAGCTGTCCTGGACCCGGGGTTCCTGCAGAGTGAGGTGGAGAGCCTAGGTCAACAGCTACGCAAGGCCCAGGTTGAGGCAGTGAAGGCATGGAATGTCGATATGGTGGAGTGCCTAAGCCAGCGGTGGGTGCGGTCCCGTCCAGCATCACCAGCTCCGGAGGAAGAAGACGAAGATGCCGATGCCATGGAGTGTGGTGTTCAAATGAGACAGCCGGGAGAACCAGCTAATGGGGTTCCCAGGAGAGGCCCAGGACACAGAGGCCCCAGTAGAGAAAGTAAGCTGGCAAGATTATTATAGCCAGCAGGAGGCTCAGCAGGAAGCTGAAGACCAAGACAGGCAGGCTAGATGGCAAGCGAAGGAGGAGAGGAACCTGCTAGATAAGCAGCAGGTCCATCGCGCTAGAGCCGCAAACCGGGGACTCATCTGTATGGGCACTGTGGAGTAGTTTAACCTCACCAAGGGCTGGGAGTTTGTGAGAGAGCGGGGTTGCAAGAGGGAGGTGTTCGCGACACGGCGGGGTGTTGAGGCCAACCTTCCAGAGGGCCACTGCGGGCGTGACCTGTACCCCGGTGGCACAGTGACTTTCACTTGGCACCTGGGAGACCGGGGGTGGTACACCCTTGATGTTAACATGTGCAATCGGGGCCACCATCCTCAGAGTCAGAAGGGTCCCAGGTGTCACAGCCCAGAATCCACACAGTGCCTAAACCCCGAGAACAGCTGCCCAAGCCCGCACCCATGAGGGAGTTGAGTCCGGAAACTTTCCAAGAACTGTACCCCCGCACTCGGGATGCAGTCACGTAGACCAAGCTGCCTGGGTCTGTGGGAAAGGTTGTATGAGCCGAGGATGCGGCTGCCTACATGGGACTGCTGCCATTACCACCAATGTCAGCGCAAGACTTAGCTGCAATTACCAGCGCAAGTGGCACTGCAGGACTCCAGGAGAGCAGAGATGATGAGAAGGTGCAGGTGCTGCGATGGAAAAGGAGAAAGCCACTTTTCAGATAGCGTGTTAACAGAGGTGCAGATATGTAAATAGTTTAATGTTAATGACCCGGTTAGGTTTTACAGCTAGTTTCTGTTGTTTAGTTAATTAATGAATGACTGCAAAGTGAATGCATGCTTAGCATTTGAGAATTAAAAGATAATGTATGACTGTTGAAAGATGTATGTTTTATACTGTGTAGAATGTAGATTTTTGATTATGTATGCCAAAGGACTGAGTGGTTATGGACTAAGAGTAACCCAAACTTTGTATGTCAATATTTAGCACCCCGGTGTGCTCCCTGTTGGTTTTAGAGCCGACATGTCAGTAAGACCGCAACAAACGAAAACCCACTGGCGTGGCCGAAGAATCGGTCCCTTTAACCCTGTCACCATGCCCAGGGTATGTACTGGGGGTTTTCTTGTGCTAGGTCTCCCCAAAGACAAAGGAAGACACCAAGTGCAGGACACTCCCCTGCTTAACATCTAGGACAATGTGATGGACACCCGGATAGGGGTCGTACTGGACTTGGCGGGACTGCATATATGTTATTTATGCGTGATTTTCTACTTTTATATTTGCAACGTTTAAGTAACCGTACCTCCTGTTAAAGGGATGAAAATCCTTCTTATTGTTATTTCTTGTTATACAGCATTACAAAAAAAAATTTGTATGTCTTTGAAACACTTGTTTTGCCTGTCCTCTTACAGCCCGAGGACGGGCTGGGTTTAAGGAGGGAGGAGTGTGGCGCCCCTGTGAATCCAGTCACCACAGAGGTACTGCACCCCTGATAGAGTGTAGTATCCCACTCACTAGTAAGAGGGGTACAGACTGGTACCGGGACACTCAGGCCACGCAATAGGAACCATTGTAGTAGGACTGGGTGATGAAGGAAGTAGTTAGCGGGAGCACTTGGGGAGGGGTGAGATTGGGAAGAGCACACGTAGAGGACGTGGGACACGTGATAAAGGTTATAAATAGTGCAAGAAACATCTAGAATGCAGGAGAAGAGACAGTTGAACAGAAGAAGAGAGTGATCATCTAAGGAGAGGTGGTAGAACGGCTGAGGATTGGCCATTGAACATCAAGGTCGAGTTGGAGGGAAGCTAGAGAACGTACGCCTGAGAAGTGTCCAAAGGACTGGAGCAAGTGGAAGCTCATCCTAACGCCGAACCCTAGAGCAGATCATCACCTACGTGGCTCCAGGAGGAAGAGAAGGGGTCCCAGAGGCACGGAAAGTGATCAATCCACCCATGGGTCTCGTATCCATTGTCAAGCGCAGGCAAGTGGAGGGACTAGGCCACAAGGGGCACCGGGAACCCAAAAGACTAGTGGAGAAGACCAGGCTCAGCTAGCAACCCGGAGGCTGTGGTACTTTCACGGTGACTCAGCCGACAACAGCGCACATCTTCTGAAAAGGTGGCAACCATAAGGCTAAGGGAAGACACTGCAGGGGAACCCCTAAGAAAGCCCACAGTCACTGGCTCAGAGCTCTGTGTGGCGAGGCGCAAGGTACAATGGGCGAGGCATGCGCTGTGTGAGATGACCTGGAAAGGATAGAGAAGGGGTGCCGGTTATGTACCATCCTACTACCAGGTAATAGCTGGATCCCTGCCTCCTAGAACCCAGTGTTCAGCGGGCTGCTGCACAAAGACTGTGAGTAAAACAACTAAAGACTGCAGCCCACTGTGTCTGTGAACATTCATAACGCGTCTAAAGCACCAGAAACAACTACCAAATCACTCAGGTACCTTTGGCCACCTTAGGGGTCAGCCCTACCCATAGAGGGCTTAAGAAAATTTCTGCCTCCCAACCATTAGCCCTTAGGAGGACTGTCGTGCAGCGGCGGCCATCTATAGCCACAACCTGCGGATGGCAACATGTATAAATTAACAAGTATCTCCAAGTCCAGTCAACCCTGCCCAGCATGAACCCTCCACTCCAGATCCCAATTCCTAAGAGAGAGAACCACCCACACCAAACTATTAATGACACTGCCAGGGTAACGGAGCCGGGTCTCGGTCCCTGTGATCCCCGTGATGAAGCCTCAAAACAGCCCAATTCTGAGTATCCTAAAGCCCTGGAGGGAAGTGTCATATATATATATACAGTATATGTACAGTACAGACCAAATGATTGGACACACCTTATCTTTTATACAGTTTTCTGTATTTTCATAACTGTGAAAGAGGGGTAACTATGAAAATAGTAGATTCACACTGAAGGCATCGAAACTGTGAATTAACACATGTTTAATAATATAATTAACAAAAAAGTGTGAATCAACTGAAAATATGTCTTATATTCTAGGTTCTTCAAAGTAGCCACATTTTGCTTTGATTACTGCTTTGCACACTCTTGGCATTCTCTTGATGAGCTTCAAGAGGTAGTCACTTCACAGTGTCAGGTTTAATAAGTGGGATTTCGTGCCTTATAAATGGGTTTGGGACCATCAGTTGTGTTGTGCAGAAGTCTGGTGGATACACAGCTGATAGTCCTATTGAATAGACTGTTTGAATTTGTATTATGGCAAGAAAAAAGCAGCTAAGTAAAGAAAAACGAATGGCCATCATTACTTTAAGAAATGAAGGTAGGTCAGTGAGTCAGAAAAATTGGGAAAACTTTGAAAGTGTCCCCAAGTGCAGTTGAAAAAACCATCAAGCGCTACAAAGAAACTGGCTCACATGAGGACCGCTTCAGGAAAGGAAGACCAAGAGCCACCTCTGCTGCAGAGGATAAGTCCAGGATCCAGCCCTCTCTCTATCTGTGCTTAAGTGAAACTAAAACTGAAGGCAGGACTAATGATTTGCATTCTGTGAGTGATAGAGAGAGGGGAGGGCAATGCCTGCACATCACAGCAGAACACACAGAGACAGGGTGGATCCTGGAGCTGCAAAACAGCCCGCCTTGGTGACTAAAGAATATAGTCACTGTTAATTATAATCACTAATGAGTGAGTATTAAAACGTTTTTATGCACTTTCACAGGATGCTTTTAGGAGACAAAAGAAGTGTGAGATTAGTGATGGGATGCTGCAGAGACATGTTTTGATAGCTTAGGAGGCGTTTTGGAGGTGACAGGATCCCTTAAGTAAATAATTCCACATGTGTTAATTCATAGTTTTGATGCCTTCAGTGTCATAGTCATGAAAATAAAGAAAACTCTTTGAATGAGAAGGTGTGGCGAAACATTTGGTCTGTACTGTATATATATATATATATATATATATATACTAGCTGTGAGCCCGATGCAAATGCATCGGGATTCTAGAACGTGCATTAATTTGATTATAGTAGTTATAGCTGTTAGCCTGATGCAAATGAATCGGGTATCTAAAATATGTTTATTGTTTTTTTAAAGATTTTTAAATAATAATCGCATCATCAATAGCAATAATATAAGCCATAGCATTATTATTAGCAGTAATAGCATTATTAATAGCATTATTAGCAGTATTATGAGCATTAATAACAGTATTAATAGCATTAATAGCATTATTATTAGCATTAATAGCATTATTAATAGCATTATTAGCATTAATAATAGCATTAATAACATTATTAATAGCATTAATAGCATTATTATTAGCATTAATAGCATTAATAATAGCATTATTAGCATTAATAATAGCATTAATAACATTATTAATAGCATTAATAGCATTATTATTAGCATTAATAGCATTAATAATAGCATTATTAGCATTAATAATAGCATTAATAACATTATTAATAGCATCAATAGCATTATTATTAGCATTAATAGCATTATTAATAGCATTAATAGGATAAATATTAGCATTAATAGTATTAATAAGCATAATTAATAGCATTAATAGCATTATTAATAGCATTAATAGCATTATTATTAGCATTAATAGCATTAATAATAGCATTATTAGCATTAATAATAGCATTAATAACATTATTAATAGCATTAATAGCATTATTAATAGCATTAATAGGATAAATATTAGCATTAATAGTATTAATAGCATAATTAATAGCATTAATAGCATTATTAATAGCATTAATAGCATTATTATTAGCATTAATAGCATTAATAATAGCATTATTAGCATTAATAATAGCATTAATAACATTATTAATAGCATTAATAGCATTATTAATAGCATTAATAGCATTATTATTAGCATTAATAGTATTAATAGGATAAATATTAGCATTAATAGCATTAATAGCATTATTAATAGCATTAATCACATTATTATTAGCATTAATAGCATTAATAATAGCATTATTAGCATTAATAATAGCATTAATAACATTATTAATAGCATTAATAGCATTATTATTAGCATTAATAGCATTAATAATACCATGAATAGGATAAATATTAGCATTAATAGCATTAATATCATAATTAATAGCATTAATAGCATTATTAATAGCATTAATAGCATTATTATTAGCATTAATAGCATTAATAGGATAAATATTAGCATTAATAGCATAATTAATAGCATTAATAGCATTATTAATAGCATTATTAGCATTAATCATAGCATTAATAACATTATTAATAGCATTAATAGAATTATTATTAGCATTAATAGCATTAATAGCATTATATTATGCATTAATAGCATAAATAATACCATGAATAGGATAAATATTAGCATTAATAGCAATAATAGCATTATTAATAGCATTAATAGCATTAATAGGATAAATATTAGAATTAATAGCATTATTAATAGCATTAATAGCATTAATAGGATAAATATTAGCATTAATAGCATAATTAATAGCATTAATAGCATTATTAATAGCATTAATAATATTATTATATAGCATTAATAGCATTAATAATAGCATTATTAGCATTATTAATAGCATTAAAAGCATTATTATTAGCATTAATAGCATTAATAGGATAAATATTAGCATTAATAGCATTAATAGCATAATTAATAGCATTAATAGCATTATTAATAGCATTAATCGCATTATTATTAGCATTAATAGCATTAATAATAGCATTATTAGTATTAATAATAGCATTAATAACATTATTAATAGCATTAATAGCATTATTATTAGCATTAATAGCAATATTATTAGCATGAATAGCATTTTGAATAGCATAAATAGCATGATTATTAGGCTTAATAGCATTATTAATCGCATTAATATGATTATTATTAGCATTATTAGCATTAATATTAGCATGAATAGCATAATTATTAGCATTAATATCATTATTATTAGCATTAATAGCATAATTATCAGCATTAATAGCATTATTATTAGCAGTAATATCATTATTATTAGCATTTTTTTTTTTAATTATTATTGTTTATTTAATTATTTATTATTTTTTATTTATTTTTTTATTATTTTTTAATTATTTTTTTTATTATTAAATTTATTATTTAGGCTGAGACCCAGTTTTCTTTCAGGTCCGCTGAAAGGGCTGATATAATTAGCATATATTTAATTTTTTTATTATTATTTTTATTGAATTATTTATTAATTTTAATTAATTTTTTTATTATTTTTAAATTATTTTTAAATTATTTTTTTTATTATTAAATTTATTATTTAGGCTGAGACCCAGTTTCTCTTCAGGTCCGCTGAAAGGGCTGATATAATTAGCATATATTTAATTTTTTTATTATTATTTTTATTGAATTATTTATTATTTTTTATTTTTTTTTTTTATTATTTTTAAATTATTTTTAATTTTTTTTTTATTATAAATTTATTATTTAGGCTGAGATCCAGTTCTCTTTCAGGTCCGCTGAAAGGGCTGATATAATTAGCATATATTTATTTTTTTTATTATTATTTTTATTTAATTATTTATTATTTTTTATTTATTTTTTTATTATTTTTTTATTATTTTTTTTATTATTAAATTTATTTGTTCCCATTGAAATACATTATTTTTATATTAATTATTTATTATTTTTTATTTATTTTTTTATTATTTTTAAATTATTTTTTTTATTATTTAATTTATTTATTTTTTAAGTCAGACTGAGACACAGTTCTCATTCAGGTCCGCCTTTTTTTTTTTTTTTTTATTATTATTATTTAATTATTTATTATTTTTTATTTATTTATTTATTATTTTTTAATTATTTTTAAATTATTTTTTTTATTATTTAATTTATTTATTTTTTTAAGTGAGAGTGAGACACAGTTCTCATTCAGGTCCGCCTTTTTTTTCCCCATTGACATACATTACCGGTGTGTCGGCGATTTTATGGCCGCCCACCTGGTTCTATTTGTCGGCCCTAAAATCGCGGACACACCGCTAATGCATCTCTATGGGCAGTCAGCCCGATTTCGGATTGGTCGCCGACCAATCAGAATTCGAGCTCACTGCCCATAGAGATGTATTAGCGGTGTGTCCGCGATTTTAGGGCCGACAAATAGAACCAGGTCGGCGGCCATAAAATCGCCGACACACCGGTAATGTATGTCAATGGGGAAAAAAAAGGCGGACCTGAATGAGAACTGTGTCTCACTCTCACTTAAAAAAATAAATAAATTAAATAATAAAAAAAATAATTTAAAAATAATTAAAAAATAATAAAAAAATAAATAAAAAATAATAAATAATTAAATAAAAATAATAATTAAAAAAAAAAAAAAAGGCGGACCTGAATGAAAACTGTGTCTCAGTCTGACTTAAAAAAATAAATAAATTAAATAATAAAAAAAATAATTTAAAAATAATTAAAAAATAATAAAAAAATAAATAAAAAATAATAAATAATTAAATAAAAATAATAATAAAAAAAAAAAAAATGCGGACCTGAATGAGAACTGTGTCTCAGTCTGACTTAAAAAAATAAATAAATTTAATAATAAAAAAAATAATTTAAAAAATAATTTTAAAATAATAAAAAAATGAGGGGCTCTTCTGATTGGCTGAGGGCAGTATACAGCGACCAATCAGAAGAGGGCCTCAGATCTCATTGAGGTAGAATGGCGGATTTTTCATCCATTCTATCTTAATGAGAAGGAAGAGGACGTCGGAGGTGGAAGTTAGCGAAAAGAAGACAGAAGATCCCCGGGCCGGACGAAGAGGCGGAGATGGCGGAAAGAAGAGAGAAGACCCCCGGGGCCGGAGGAAGAGGACGGCTGGCCGGACGAAGGGATTGTGGATCGGACGGATGATCAGATGACTTGAAGGCATGTAAGTGATCGACGGGGACGTTAGGTTAGGGGACGGCGGGGGCTTCGGGTGTAGGGCGTTAGGTGTTAGCGCGAGCGGCGGGGGACAGCGGCAGGAGCTTAGGAAGCGGTGGGGCTTAGGGAGTAGGGGATGGGGCGGCGGGGCTTTAGGGTGTATCGGTGGGTGCTTAGAATGCGGCGGAGCTTAGGGGGTAGGGGCGGCGGAGTTAGGGGGTAGGCGGCGGGGCTTAGGATGCGCCGGTGGTTAGGGGCGGCTGACTTAGGGGGTAGGGGGTTAGGAGCGGCGGACTTAGGGGCATACGTGCGGCGTGTCTGGGCTTAGGGTGTAGGGGTGCGGCGCACTTAGGGGGTAGGGGCTTTGGTGCGGCGGGGTGGTTTTGTTGCGGGGTGGCTGTGCGGACATGGGGGGGTCTGTGGAGAGATGGGGGTGGGTGTGCGGATATGGGGGGGCTGTGCGGAGATGGGGGGGCTGTGGGGACATGAGGGTGTGTGTGCGGACATGGGGGGGGCTGTGGGGACATGAGGGTGTGTGTGCGGACATGGGGGGGGCTGTGTGTAGATGGGGGGGCTGTGCGGACATGGGGGTGGGTGTGCGGACATGGGGGTGGCTGTGCGAACATGGGGAGGTATGTGCGGACATGGGGGGCGGCTGTGCGGACATGGGGGGCGGCTGTGCGGACATGGGGGGGGCGGCTGTGCGGACATGGGGGGGCGGCTGTGCGGACATGGCGGGGCTGTGCGAAGATGGGGAGGGCTGTGCGGACATGGGAGGGGCTGTGCGGACATGGGGAGGGGCTGTGCGGATATGGGGAGGGGCTGTGCGGACATGGGGGGGTCTGTGCGGACATGGGGGGGGACTGTGCGGACATGGGGGGGGTCTGTGCGGACATGGGGGGGGGCTGTGCGAACATGGGAGGGTGGGGCGAATTGTGGGTAGCGGGCGGCACTGGGGCACAGAGGCACAGGGGCACAGGCTCCGGAGCACTGTGTCAGCATGTGCTGACAGCAGCTGCTCCGGAGTGGGCACAGGGGCACAGGCTCCGGAGCACTGTGTCAGCATGTGCTGACAGCAGCTGCTCCGGAGCGGGATGACAGCGGCGAGGGGTCGCAATGCCTCGCACGACGTGGTGACGTCACAGTGTGACATAGCCACGGCGTGCCGGGGGCCGACACAAACGTGCCTACGGCAATTATATATAAGATATATATATAATGTATGATATATAAAGCTGAATGTGTGTATGTATGTCCGGGATTGTCATCTACACAGTCGCAACTACAGCCACAAAATTTTGCACAGTCATACGTCTGGATCTTGAGAGCGTCATAGGCTATGTTGTGAGGTGAAATTTTAACCCCGCACGTTCCAATTCACCAAACAATTTTGGCCCTATCTACATAATGGAGAGAAAGTGACAGTTACCAATTGACAGTTGTGAATGAGAGGGGCTTAATGACAGCACCAAAGACTAACAGCATATACCAGCATATAGTCACTAAGGTGGGGCCCTGACATGGAATATTCACCATGCACGGGGACATGTATACACACGCACACGCACACAAAGAGTAACAGTTAAGGTGGAGCCCCAACATTGGATGCTCACCACGCACCCGAACACAAACACACACAGCACAAAGAGACACACAGAGACACACACCACACAGACACCCCCCCACAGGGACACACACACATACACACCCTATAGGGACACATGCACTCACCCCACAGGGACACACACCACAGGGACACAGAGACACACACCCCGCAGGAACACACAGACCCCATAGGGATGGACACACACCACAGAGACACCACTCTCCTCACAAGGACACACACCACAGGGACCCCCCCACAGGGACACACTCACACCATTGGGACACACACACACCCCGGGGACACAAACACCACACAGACAGACACAGATGTGCACACATCGCCTCACACAACTTGCCTCATATGTCTGGTATCTTTAATTTCTAAAAATAAAAATCTGATCAAAAAAAGCCAATGTGCAACACATGTGCCATATAGGGAAATAAGGCAGATGTCAGTCACATGAGCTGTCTTTATGTGTATGTGTGAGGTAATATATACTGCCCGGCCGGGGGGAGGGTTTACTGTTGGCTGAAGATTTATTAGGCTGCCTATAGCAACCAATCACAGCTCAGCTTCTATTTTCCTACAGGTCATTAATATGACATATTCAAATTCTATTTTTTTATAGCTAACAGCAGTTATTTATGAATCCGGGCGTAGCCGGGTAGTACAATATATATATATATATATATATATATATATATATATACATATATATATATCTATACATACAAACAGTACATGCATGTGTAGATAGCTCTTTGTTATGGGTACGCTTAATTTAGAACATGAAGTTACCTGGGCATTATAATCAACGTATTGGAAATGTCTATGCAGATGAAATTAGTAAAAAAAAGTTAGATGATTGCTGCAGGTTTGCCATCAGCTGTGATCAGTTGAGGCACATGAAAACTGATTCTGATGCCACGAATAAATGGAAAACCTGGCTTAGGCTGGGGTCACACACACAGATATCTGGGCAGATATTGTTCACACATCTCTGGTTGCAGTGAAATCATGGACAGATTGCTCCATTTGTATATGGCCACAAAATGGATCAATTTGTCCATGATTTCACTTCAACCAGAGATCTGTGAACAATATCTGCCCAGATATCTGTGTGTGTGACCCCAGCCTTAGACAGCATAAAAACATGCTGGATTTAGATAAGCATATAATTGAATAAATATGTAGCCTTCTAAATATTGCAAAAAATAAGAAGAAAAAAGACCGCACTGACCGGTTTGCAGTTTGCTCTGTTTAATAGTAACCTTGAAGGTTACATTAGTGCGCGGAGGGGGTGGTGGAGGCAAGACGATGGCACCGTTTCGCAGTGGTTCCGCTTCTACGAGTCTGTGAAGCACAGACCGGTAGAAGCGGAATTACCACAAAACGGTACTGTCGTCTTGCCTCCACCACCCCCTCCCCATATTAATGTAACCTCCAGGCTTGTTATTAAACAGAGCAAAACTGCAAACTAGTCAGTGCCGTCTTTTTTCTTCTGTTCCTTGCTACAGTATTATATGAAAATATTGTACGTGGCTAGCATGGGGTCTGATTATGGCAGTATATTGTAGTGTGTGGTTGTCCACCTTTTGCAAAACTACAACTCCAAACATACCCTGATACTAGCTTTGACATAATCATTATGACAGTGTGGCAAATAGAAGACTTCATCTAAAAATTATTCCAAACTTACTCTCCAAGTTACCTTTTCCATGTTAGTTTTAGTAGGGAAATTCTAATCTTAAGTAGATTTCAGGGACAACACATTTCCAACCTGTTCTGAGGAGAGCATGCCTCACTAAACATAAAATTACCTTGCTTGGAATGATAAAAATACAAGCCGTGAATATGTATCGCCATTAACTGTACCGGTTAGGTCACCAAAAGTGGCCACAAAATGGGAAAAGCAAAGGCATTAAGTCATATTTCAGATACAAAGCAATACAGACACCTGTAGCTATACTGATAAGCTCGAATGAGGAAAGTCAAGATATTATGTTTCTTACTTGGTCTCAGCTGTAGATGTCTGTAAAAACTATTCCCTTAACTACATCCATACCAATACATTATGTATTGTTATTTTTACGCCTAATATCTTGCAAAACTATTCAATGTCTTACAGAAATCAATTAGTCTGGAAAATGCTCGAACCTAATTGTCCTTGCTGATCCCTGAATAATGGATTTAGGTGGAATATTTCTTCTAGTGGAGAGTACCAAGCCAGCATAAGGATACTTATAGACCATGCAATGCTCCTCTGGGAATTTAAGTATGCAAATAGCCTATTGAGGGAGGAAGAGGACTTGAAATTTAGTGGCAATTATGAGATAGAGCAATCCTAAACGTTAGGCTGGAAACACAGTGTCTAAGTGACATGCGAGTTACTCGCATGAGTCTCGGATCATTCACCCGGCACGGCCCCTGCCTCTTTGGAGGGGATACTCTCAGTGGTATGTTTATCTATGTAGCTCCACTGCTCCCGTCCAGAGAGGAGGAAGCCATCCCGGGTGAATGATCTGAGACTCCTGTGAGTAACTTGCATGTCACTCGGACAGTGTGTTTCCACTTCCAGCCTTAAAGTCAAAGTGACACTTTAAGGGTGTGTGCCCACATAGTGGTTTAGTGACGTTCAAATCGTCAGTAAACCACTGGAAAATTCAAGGAGCCTAGACTCCTGAGCTCAGAAGTCACCAGCGGTTTTCCAGCGGTTTCTCAGCGGTTTCCCAGCGGTTTTTTCAGTGTGTGCACAGCGTTTTACAGTCGGTTTTTCCAGCGGTTTTTCCGGCGGTTTTCTATGGAGGATTTTGTCCATGGAAACGCTCAAAAACCGCTGAGAAGAATTGACATGTTGTATGCTGCTAAACCACTGGGAAACCGCCCAACCGCTGGCAGATCTGCTCACATAAACCCACTATGTGTGCACAGCGTTTTCTAAATTACATAAGGTTACTTGTAAGTCCTAAAGCTGCTAATGATTTACATAAATTTAAATAAAACCTATGCTAAACCGCCGGCGGTTTTCGCTGCTAAACCGACACTAAACCACTATGTGGGCACACACCCTTACAAGACTTGCCACATGACTAGGATAAGAACCCGTTTGCAGGTACATGTTTCAGGGCATTTGCTCCTCATCAGTGCAAAGCATGAGAAGTGATTTGACACTTTATATTTTCTGGGCCTGCTACTCATTTATCTTTACTAATATTAATTTGCTAGATGAAAATTTCTAGTTCATCTTCCTGTCCATTAAAGATTATAATACTTTTTTTATTATACAGTAGTCAATAATTAACTTCTTTGATCAGATGTGTTTCTTCAGTTTTTCTAGGTACTATGAAACTTATGATTCATTTTAAAACCACATACATCCCACAAATAACAGCTATCAGTATAAAGACATAAAGAATCTTCTATTCCTACCAAGGGATCACATATTGGGGCTCAGGTCACTTTGGAGCCATTAATACAATTTGGAAAAACATATTTGTAATAGTTGCATCACATAATAAATGAGTCCATTTTAATATGTTGTGCCTGGTGGTGTGAAATATGTGTATTTGATATTAGAATGGAGTTCTTCTTCCAGCTCTCTGAAGTTTCACCTACTTCTCAACAGGATCACTATAGTGAAAGAAGGGCTTTCTTCAAAATCATCCTGGAAAAACAGCTCTGGAAGTGACCTTAGTCAAATCTTAACAAGTCTTGCAGATGTGTGAATTCCCAAACACATGATTCTTTTTGGTAGTCACACAAATACATCCAAGACTGAGGCAGATCAAATGTCCATCTCTGTCTCAGCCAATGTAAGTGAGCTTCATCAACCATTACCTCAAGAGCCTGAGGTTATGATTTTACAGTTGTACACAGTTCAGGATTAAAACTTATATAGTTTGAATGGTAGAAACATGGGAAAAAATTATATAGGAAATGTAGTCACAAATGTACTAATACACAAACGATGCAAGATTATTAACCCTATAACAACCACCAAACGCATTACAATGGTGGTAATTAAGGGGCCTTATTCCTTACTACCGTTTTAAAATGGCGGTAAGGAATAAGTAAATAACGTCCCCCCAAAAGGGTGACAACTGTATATGACAGCTGACACTCGCGAGCTTTGGTCCCTACCGGTTTTAGAAAAGGTCAAAGTTGATTAATCCCTTAAATTGCATTGTATCACTGCGACCAGGGCCGGCTCCAGGTTTCTGTGGGCCCCGGGCGAAAAGGTCTCAGTGGGCCCCCTTTAAGTACATATCGCGGACTATATATATATATATGTATGTATATATATGTTGCCGCACACTTACCGCAAGCCCCATAGACAATGCATGGGGCTTGCCGCAAACGTGCAGGAAGTGCAGCCGCTAGACGGAAAATGCGGCAGATGCAGGTTTTTTTTACCGCAACTGCCACATTTTTAAAAAAACTCCTATGTGAAGGCAGCCTTACAGGAACAGTGACTGCTGAAACCAGCAAGAGCTGTTTCTGACAGTGAGTATATTACACATTGTTAGGAGCGGGCTAAAATGCGATTGCATTCCCTTGCGCCTTTTAAAAATACCCTTCAAATGCAAAATGTTGCATTTTTGTGCGTCTGAGGATGCTTGGTATATACAAAAGCATCCTGAAGCACACAAATAATGCAAGCAGCTCAATGGAGCCGCACTGCCATATGGTGGCACCGCAGCCAAGCGGAGTGTCTGGCCGTCCAGATCTCTGTTTCTCCTCACCTTTCTTCTTGCCGCTCCGGTCTCCTCCGATCGCTCTACACATATCAGCACAGTGATGACATCGTGCCCCTCCATGCTGAGCTGCAGAATGCAGACAGCGGCAGAAGAGACTATGGAGAAGAATGCTGCTGGCAAAGGTGGCTGAGACTATAGGAGCGGAATCCGCGGGGGGCTACCACTGGTACACATACTTCGTACACACGCGGCTCTGCTCCGTACACCTCGTACACACGTGGCTCTGCTCCGTACACCTCGTACACACGTGGCTCTGCTCCGTACACCTCGTACACACGTGGCTCAGCTCTGTACACCTCGTACACACTTGGCTCTGCTCCATACACCTCATACACACACGGCTCTTCTCCGTACACCTCGTACACACACGGCTCTTCTCCCTACACCTCGTACACACACGGCTCTTCTCCGTACACCTCGTACACACACGGCTCCGCTCCGTACACCTCGTACACACACGGCTCCGCTCCGTACACCTCGTACACACACGGCTCTGCTCCGTACACCTCGTACACACACGGCTCTGCTCCGTACACCTCGTACACACACGGCTCTGCTCCGTACACCTCGTACACACACGGCTCTTCTCCGTACACCTCGTACACACACGGCTCTTCTCCGTACACCTCGTACACACACGGCTCTGCTCCGTACACCTTGTACACACACAGCTCTGCTCCGTACACCTCGTACACACAAGGCTCTGCTCCGTACACCTCGTACACACACGGCTCTGCTCCGTACACCTCGTACACACAGGGCTCTGCTCCGTACACCTCGTACACACAGGGCTCTGCTCCGTACACCTCGTACACACACGGCTCTGCTCCGTACACCTCGTACACACACGGCTCTGCTCCGTACACCTCGTACACACACGGCTCTGCTCCGTACACCTCGTACACACACGGCTCTGCTCCGTACACCTCGTACACACACGGCTCTGCTCCGTACACCTCGTACACACACGGCTCTGCTCCGTACACCTCGTACACACACGGCTCTGCTCCGTACACCTAGTACACACTCGCCTCTGCTACATTCACACTGTAAATCCCTCCTGACCCCACACATAACCTTCACCTAATTGCCATACACCTAGTACACACTCACCTCTGCTACATTCACACTGTAAATGCCTCCTGACCACACACAAACTTCACCTTATTTGAGCATCATTGATGGCCAGCAGAGTCCTGGATACACTGAGGAGCTGATCATGAGACCCCTGACTCCTCCCCTCCATGTGACATCATCGCAGGTCCTGTAAGCACAGAGTGTGTGCAGCTCTGTCTGCTCCCGTGGAGGGGGGAGGAGGGAGACCTCCGGTGCTGCAGCCTGCAGGAGCCTGAAAATGACCCCCCAGCTGCCCCCTGGATATGGCTCTGGCTGTGGGGGCAGTGCTCAGGGGCCCCTGAGGCTAGGGTCACACTTGCATTGTGACCCTAGCCTTATGCAAGTATTGTATGTTGCAACGCTGCTATGCGCTGGAGGCAGCCCATAGAAACCCGACGTTTACCTTGACAACCACTGGTTGTCAATGTAAACTGCGGGTTTCTATGGGCTCAGTTGCTGGAAGCGCATAGCGTTAAACGCTCTGCGCTACAGCAGACAATACTTGCGTCAGGCTAGGGTCACAACACAAGTGTGACCCTAGCCCTCAGGGGCCCGGTGGGCCCCCTCCAAGCCGTCGGGCCCCGGCACTTGCCCGGGTACGCCGGGTGCTGACGCCGGCCCTGACTGCGACAATGGTATTGAAGTGGTTAAAAAATTCCCTTTGGTGGGATAGGCCCTTTGATCGTAGTTGTCAGTCCTAATTGTTGCCATGGTGGCCTTAGGTCAACTGATGACCCCAGCGTACAGTTGTCTATTAGATCCTGTTATAAGCATGGTCTAATAGGCTGTGTTAGTGAGTCACAAGTACACGAGTTGTCAGTGTACACGAGCACAGCAGTGCAAGAGAACAGTGATCAAAGTAAAAAAAAAAAATGCCCCACAATGGGACTAAGTGAAAAAGTAAAAAAATGAATAAAATATGTAAAAAAGTTTAAAAAAAAAAAAAAAAAAAAAAAGGTGCAAACAAATCCCAAAAATCCATTTTGCCACTAAAGAGACAGTATTTGCTCTAAAGCAAAAAATAAACAAAAGAAAGTACACATAATTGGTATTGCTGCATCCAGACAACCAATCTCTAAAATTGTCACATTATTTGTTCTGTCCAGTAATAACTTGAAAAAAAAAATGCCTAAAATGTTTTTTTCGTCATACTGAGACAAAAAAATGAGCAAAAAATTATTAAAAAGACATGTGTAAAAAAATGATTTGAATGAACATTCTAACCTTCCTGGAAAAAGAGTCCTAAAATGGCTCATTTGGGAAAAAATGAAAACGTTATAGCTCTCATAATATGGTAATGCAAAAACAAATACATTTTTGTAAAATATAGTTTTAAGTGTGTAAAAATAACAATGCGTATAAAAAGAATATGTCTGATATCATAATAATAATAATAATAATAATAAAACTTTATTTGTATAGCGCCAACATATTCTGCAGCGCTTTACAGTACAATGGTACATATAAGAAAAATATACGGTACAGAAAGGTAATGCAGAACAGTAGTTACATACAATAAACATAGAATCAACTTAGGAAATACAATATAAGGCAAAAAATGAAGGTGACCCTGCTCGAAGGAGCTTACAATCTAAGACGGGATGGGAACACAAAGTACAGGGGCTTATAACAATGAATATCTTATGTCTAAATGACTACTGTTAGGGAGAAGGATAGGCTGCCCTGAAGAGGTGTGTTTTTAGGAAGAGTCTGAAGCTATGCAAGTTGTGCATGGTCCTCATTTCTTGGGTTAGAGCATTCCAGAGGTTTGGTGCAGCTCGAGAGAAGTCTTGGAGTCGGGAATGGAAGGTTCGGATTAATGCCGATGTTAGTCTGAGGTCACATTCAGAGCGAAGGGGACGGGTGGGGTGGTAGACAGAGATGAGGGGGAAGAGGTAAGGAGGTGCCACACCATGAATAGCTTTGTGGGTGACAACGAGCAATTTGAATTGGATTCTATAGCATACGGGTAGCCAATGTAGTGACTGGCACAGAGCAGAAACATTTGAGTAACGGTTTGCTAGATAGGTGATCCTGGCTGCTGCATTGAGAATAGACTGGAGAGGGGAAAGCTTACTGTGGGGGAGGCCAGCTAATAAAGAATTACAGTAGTCAAGGTGGGAAGGAATCAGGGCCACAGTGAGGGTTTTAGTTGTTTCCACGGTGAGGAAAGGGCGAATTCTGGAGATATTTTTCAGGTGCAAGCGACAGGAGCGGGTGAGAGATTGTATATATGGGGTGAAGGAGAGATCTGTGTCCATCAAAACACAGAGACAGTGAGCCTGCTGACTAGGCGTTATCGTGGTGCCGCACACCGAGAGAGAGATGACAGGTTTAGGGAGGTTGGCAGAGGGTGGGAGTAGAAGAACTTCAGTTTTGAAAAGGTTGAGTTTCAGATAGAGAGCGGACATGATATTGGAGACTGCGGTTAGACAGTCATTGGTGTTTTTATTAGAGCAGGAGTAAGGTCAGGGGCTGAAGTGTATAGTTGTGTGTCATCAGCATAGAGATGGTACTGGAAGCCAAATCTGCTTATGGTTTGTCCGATCGGGGCTGTGTAGAGAGAGAAGAGAAGAGGTCCAAGGACTGAACCCTGAGGGACCCCAATAGTGAGAGGAAGAGGGGAGGAAGTGGAGCCAGAGAATGATACGCTGAAAGAGCGGTCAGAAAGATAGGAAGAGAACCAGGAGAAAGCCGTGTCCTTGATGCCAATGGAGTGCAACATAGAGAGTAGGAGATGGTGGTCAACAGTGTCAAAAGCCGCAGAAAGGTCAAGAAGGATAAGCAGAGAATGGTCACCCTTACGTTTTGCTGTCAGAAGGTCATTGGTCACTTTGATAAGGGCAGTTTCTGTAGAGTGTAAGGGGCGGAAGCCAGACTGCAATGGATCTAAAAGAGAGTGAGTGGCGAGGTAATGGGTGAGGCGGGAGTAGACCAGGCGCTCCAGGAGTTTTGAGATGAAGGGGAGATTGGAGACAGGCTGTAGTTATTTGTGCAGGATGGGTCAAGGGAGTTTTCTTTAGTAGTGGAGTAATAATAGAGTGTTTGAAGGAGGAGGGGAAGATGCCAGTAGAGAGGGAGAGATTGAAGATTGTGGTTACGTGAGTGGTGACCACTGGAGAGAGGGTCTGGAGCAGGTGTGAGGAATGGGGTCAGAGGTGCATGTAGTGGGACGTGAGGAGCCTGGAGACTTCTTCTTCTATGGCTGGGTCAAAAATGGAGAGTGAGCCAGAGGGGATGTAGGGACAGATGGGAGTAACAACACTTGAGGGTTGGGAGCTGATTTCCTGACGGATGTTTTCTATTTTCTCTGTGAAGTAAGAGGCCAGATCATCAGCACAGAGGTCAGTGATAGGAGCCTGCACTTTCGGACTGAGGAGAAAGTGAAAGGTGTCAAAGAGTTTCTTTGAGTTGTTGGCTAGTGAGGAGATCAGGGTGGTGAAGTAGGTCTGTTTGGCAAGGTGAAGGGAAGTGGTGTAGGTTTTGAGCATGATTTGTAATGGATAAAGTTATCTGGTGTGCGCATTTTCCTCCATAGGCGTTCGGCACTCCTAGAGCATCGCTGGAGGAATCGAGTTTGTGATGTGAGCCAGGGCTGTTTTACTCTGTGTTTGGAGGTTCTGAGGGTGAGGGGCGCTCCTTGGTCGAGGGTCCCTTTGAGAGTCTCACTGTAGTAATTAACAGTCAGATTGGGGCAGGAGAAGGAGGAGATTGGGGACAGTGATGAGAGAAGAGAGTCTGTGAATGTATGAGGTTGATGGCCTGTAGATTTCTGAATGTGTGATAGGTTGGACTATGATGTGATGGGCGAGGGTTTGTGAGTGTGAAGGAGAGAATGTTGTGATCAGAGAGAGAAGGAGATGAGTTGTCTAAGGAGGAGGTAGAGCAGAGTCGGGTAAAGACCAGGTCAAGGGTGTTAACATCCTTATGTGTCTCAGAGGTTGAGAGCTGCGAGAGGCCAAGAGAAGTGGTTAGAGATAGGAGCTGGGATGCAGATGTGGAGTTGGGGCTGTTTTGTGGGGATGTTAAAGTCTCCCAGGATGAGGGTTGGTAATTCTGAGGACATGAAGTGCGGCAGCCACGTGGAGAAGTGGTCGAGAAGTGGGTGGGTGAACCTGGGGGGGCGATATACCACCGCTACTCTGAGGGGGAGGGGACGGAACAGCCTAATGGTGTGAACCTCAAAAGAAGGGAATGAGAGTGATGGAGTGGGGGGATGACCTGGAAAGTACATTGTGGGGACAGGAGTAGGCCAACTCCCCACCACGTCTGTTTCCAGGTCTTGGGGAATGGAGAAGTGTAGACCGTCGTAGGAGATAGCAGCAGGGGAGGCAGTGTCTGAGTCCTGGATCCAGGTTTCAGTAAGGGCCAAAAGGTTAAGAGAGTTAGTGAGAAAGTAGTTGTGGATAATGCGAAGTTTGTTGCATGCGGACCGTGTATTTCAGAGGGCACATTTAAACGAGGGAGATGAAGGTGTGCAGGTAATGCTAATAAGGTTATTGGGATTTCTGTGTGAGGCGTGGGGGGGGTTGAAGTTGGAAGAGGGTGGGCCAGGATTGGGAGAAATATCGCCTGACGTAAGCAGTAGTAGAAAGAGAAGGAGGGAGTAATGTTTGGCTCTATGACATTATAATTGTACCGACCTGAAGAATAAATCAGTCTCAGGCTGGTTTCCCACCAGCATTTTTTTTTTTTTATTTAATCCAGCAGAAAACGTTTGTGAGCAACAATCGTACAGCAGAGATCCGTTTTTTGCTCATAGACTTATAATGGAGTGCGGAGCACCCGGATGATCCAGTTTTTTAACGAGTTCCAAAGACGCACACTGTAACATTTTTAGGGCTCGAAAAAAAAAAACGTATTGGACCGATCTGGCATAGCATATAATGTATCACAATGGGTGCCGGATCCTTTTTTTCTGGATCCTGCCGTATCCAGCCAAAAATAAAAAAACAGGAAAACCACTCCCCAGCAGCTATTTCTGGAAAGGTATATATGTGTATGCTTTATGCATGTGCATCAATTGCTACTAAAAACTCTGGTCTATCCGGCTGCTGTGGTCTGTCCATCTGCCAAGCTTGAATGTAAGTATGTCCCCAAACACATGACCATGCTATAATCAGTCTGTATCCATATTATCGATTGTTTTTGATTAACTTGTCTGCCGTGGTTTATCTGCCTGCTGTGGTCCATCTGCCTACCATGGCCCATCTGCCTACCTGCCGTGGTCTGTCCACCAAGCTTGAATTTAAGTATATCCCCAAACCCACAGCTGTTACTGCTTCCCTCTGTCTATAACCAATCTGTATCCCTAATATTCATAGTTTTTTCTTTTGAAGTTCAAGTTTGCTGTAGTTCACTGCCACTGTGACCATCCGCCTGCTGTAGTCTGTCTGCTTGTTGTGGTCCACTGCATGTTGTGGTTCGTCTGCCTGCCATAGTCCATCTACCTACCTGCCATGGTCTGTCCACCAAGCTTGAACATAAGTATATCCCCAAACCCATTGCCATTACTGCCTCCCTCTGATTATAATCCCTTTTTTAATACAACCCACACCTCTCTTGCAACTCGCACCTCTCCTGCAACCTGTACCTCTCAGCAATCCAGCACCTATCCCCATTTCCCCCATCCCTGAACAACTCTAAACACCCATCCATAAAACCCCTGAAAGTGTAGAATGGTTCAGTTTTATGTCTCACCATCCCATTATTTTCACCACCGCTTCACCATATGGCCATGAATCCACTCCTTCCCCACCCTCATCCACGCTTAACACAAACACTCCTGCGATGGTGTCAAATATCAAATGGGTCACTCCTGCAACTACCATCACCTCCACCCTCCCCTAAATGAAGTATTAGAACCTGTAGTTTAATTTACAATAAAAACTTGTGTTTTGGTTTTTCAAATTCTTGTGTTTTTCTTCTCACTGGGATGAAACTATGAATAAATGCAATATTCCCTGGATCAAAGAACAGTATTACATGATACTTCTAATAAAGTTATGGGCTGAGTAAGAGGTGCATCTAAATGAAGTAAATTAATAATTTTATATAGAATAAGTCATGTTGGTGCATACAATGATAATGTAACAATTTTATAGTAAATTTACCATGTTAATCAACCAATGATATTACCCAGTTGAGATGAGAAGAGTTTTCAGTTCACAATGATATATTTGTATGGTATGCCACCCGGCTGTGGGAACCTTAGAAAAAAAGACATAGTCCCAAGACATAATGAATTACAATTCTCTAGCCCCAAATAATGTTAAAGTAAATCGGAGAAATAGATATCTGTATTACCTGCACAATGGCACACTGTTATGAAGAAAGAGGACCAAGTTCTAAAGAGTTATAAACAGGAGTTATCTAATTATGATGCCATGAGGATAAAGTAAAGAATATGCAGGGAGAAATCAGGAACAGGTTACCTAAGTGTGCTCAGCATTTGTGGTGCTCTGTGCCGTGTGGGGACATGTATAAAGCCGGCGGGCTATTTAAGGCGTGTGAGGAGCGTGGTCTCGCTGAAGTTGCTTTCTGCTCTCCTGATGGAGCACAGGAAGCTCATCAGTGAAATGCAAGCTGCTGAGATTGCACCTGCGTACTAGTGAGAAAGGAGAAAAGGTGTGATGGGCATGTGCCCATAGTTCAGAGAACAGAGCACAGTGCTGAGTTACCAAGTGGTGAGACCGCTGTGGAGGAGACAAATTGTATATGAGTGCCAAAAGTCTCAAAGATTCAAGTGAGGTGTGGGAAAAACTACTCAACATATCTGAGACCGCATCAGTAAACACAAATTGACAATTCGCTGTGCTCGGACTTTACTGCCAATCCCTCATCACTGCATCAATCATCACCATTCCATAGCACAATTAAGGTTTCAGATGATAAAGCACATTCTGATGAATTGAAGGGGTGGAAATAAGATTAAACAACTCAAAATAAGGGAATACTATTGGATCCGATCAGATCAGATCCGATTGGTGCTGGAAGCCCAACATCGAAGCTGATGAGATCAGCTGAGATGTCGGGGAAATTATATGAGCTCCGCGCCGGAGCTCACATAAAACCCCGGTAATCGGCCCATGATGTTGTGCAACGTCATGTGTCGGGAAGGGTTAATCAAATAGGTGACATGAGATGTGTCGCAGAATCCTTTGATGAAATACATTTTACCAGTACACGGATTAGAGAATGAGTTACATTTAGTGACATGAGAGTACTGCAGACATCCTAAACAAGGATATTTGTCCTGGCGCTTGGTGAAATGGAAGGTCTGTCTCAGTACAGTTTTGGCGAAACCTATATCAACTCAATATAATTGATCTTTAAGGTTACTCAATCGTTCATAACAAAATAAGGGTATCGATTGAAAATCTGAATATAGCCTAAAATAGGTCAGTTTTTTCTGTTTGTGTTCCACAAGAGAGTGTGAAATGGGTGGTATGTGGTGACACATGCCACTTGTGGATGCTGTCTTGGTGTCTGTGGTGAAACAGGTCTAGGTCTTGCTAGTTGTTCAGGATAGTCCTGTGCCATAGATTTTTGACTCATCTCTCTGTCTTTATTCCCAGGTAGTGGGATCGGAAAGTGTGGCAAAAAATTTTTTATGTGATTAGGGTAGCAGCTTTTGAAGTCAAGAAGGCTAGTCTTATCTGTGTGTTTTACATTCTGGTCTTTGGATAGAATCCCTTGGTGGTCAATTTGGGCCATGGTGTCTAAGAAATAATTTTGTTGTTTAATCTGGTGGATAGTAAAAGTCAAGTTAGGAACCTTAGAATTGATATCGTTGAAAAATTCTGACAACTCAATTTCTCTGCCCTGCCAAATTAGAAAAATTATGTCTATATAATGCTTTCATATGACCATGTGTTGACGAATTAACAGATTATTGACGATAAAGTCTTCCTCAAATTTGGACATAAAACTGTTAGCATAGGGGGGCGTTATGTTTTAGCCCATAGTGGTCCCGCTACACTGAACAGAAAATTGGTCCTGAAGCAGAAAGAAGTTCTTGTGCAGAACAATGCTTAGTAGGTCAAGACAAAATGCTATTTTTTCATATGAAAAGCCAGTAAATTTCCACAGAAATCACTCCACAGAATTAAGACCCCCTCATGATCAATGCTTATATATAGTGAGTTGACATCTAGGGTGACCAGTAGGGAGCCTGTGGGGATACTGTGAACTTTTTTTAGGATAGATAGAAAATGCATCGTATTCTTGAGATAGGAGGGGGATCAAGGGATCAGGTGTGAAAGGATTTTATCAAGAGTAATGCGAGTGGGGACAGGATTAAGTCTGTAGATGATACGGTGCGATGGCCTGAGGGTCTAGTCAGTCTGAGTTTCCTCAGGGGAAAGGTTCTTATGGAGTTGAAATTCTCTTTTGTTAATTTGGAGGACAAATTATGCATGTCTGTCTGTACCAGCTGTATGTATGTTTCGACTGGGTGGTGGCTCCTTAGTGGCATGAAAGTGCTAGGAATATAGACCTTAAAATAAGGTCTTGTAATGACATTGTATCACTCTGCCGAGTGCAGTGCGATGTTTCACTCATACCCATAAACTTGTATGGGTGTGAGTGATCCGAGGCTGAGACTGAGGAAAAACTTACAGGTCTGGGCTGTCTGATTGTCAATCATGGGCATGAGTGCAGCAAGATTTTGTCGCATTGCATTTATGCGAGTAACACACCAGTGTGACTCCAGCCTTAAAGACACAGGATATATGCTGAATAGATCCAATAAATATTTGTGAAGTTTTTGTCACAGAATTGAGATCTCTATTATGATTGTGATAATTGTGAGCTCTATCTTCAATGAAAACTGATGCTAAATAATTAAATAAATAAATAGTATTTGTGAATTGTTGTCCTCTAGTGACTAGTGAGATTAAATTTGTTTTCAAAAGAGGGGCTCGATAAAATGACACAGATTATGCAGTTTAACATAGCTCAGCCTGCCCCCGGTTGGGAGTTGGACTAAACCAGTGAGCCATCTAAGGCTGACATCAAGGCATTGGGATACATTTCATCAATAAAGTGCATAAGGTCATTCCCACTGTAAGTATGAGTGTATGTTGATAACTGTTCTATGATATCCATATAGTATAGGAACTTTTGGAAGAACAGTATAGATTTTCTCTTTTCAAGCTTTTACAGAATTCAATGGGCAGGAGAGAGGTGGCTGGGCCCTTAGGAGTTAACTGCTCTCCTGGGATTGCACAAGTAAGTTGCACACTATGTGTAAGTAAAAGCTCTCACTGCAAGAGAATGAAAGGAGATTGAAAAAGAGAGTTAATTGCAAAATTGCTTATTTTCATGCTGTCTAACTAATTAAAGGTATTTAAAGAGTATATCTGGGATTTTTTTAAAATAATTAGCCCAAGTACTAACAGGCAGGTAGTTGCTACCTATTTGCATGTTGTATTTCAGTGCCGCTCACAGCCGCCACAGAGCGGTCACAGACCACTTCTCTCGAGGATAAAATGGTCTATGTCAACAGAATGGTGGCTTCCTTTCTGTTCTGCTCTTTGGAAGGGGCAGAACAACCGATATCATGCTGATTGACAGCACTACCTGACTGGGGGACTGCACTGTCAATAAGCATGATGTCGGCTATGAAGCCTATTAACAGAGAAGTGAAGATGCCTCTATGTCGACGTGACGTTAGTGGAAGCTGCAAAATCACCAACAGGAGAGGTCTAAGACCACTCTGTGTCGGCAGTGAACAGCATTGGGCAGGTAGGTGGCAGAAACTTGCGACAATTTTTTATTTATTTCTTTTTTGAATCCCCTTTTAATTAAATTAAAAACTTACTCAATTTTTGCAGCAAAACATATACTAAAAGTTGTGGTCTTTTTTCTGCACAAATAAAATTTCAAAAAAATCTGTCGTCACTCTTGCCCAGCTATCTTTTCTTGGAATGCTACATGGGAGATTGTTTTATTCTCTTCGGAAATATGTTAATAATTTCACCTGTAAGTATAAACTGATAAATGCCTTAGGACCCTCCTTTTAAGAAAGTTACCAAAAAATCTTTCTCAATATGTTTAAAAAAAATAGAAATTTGTGTGTCAATAATTGTGTATTAGCCAGAAATCATCTACGAACCACTAAGGATGGACTACAAAGAGTCATTGTTAAAGGTAATCTGTCAGGTCAAAAATCCATATGTAACAGATATCATTTCTAATTCTATTCTCTAAGCTCTCTCTACTCATGTATTTCTATTATTTATACCCCCTCCTATCCAGTGTTAACTTCAAAATAAAAGATTAATTCCATTGGTCAATTACAATAAGCTCTCTACTGCCCACTCCCCAAAGAATGAATATTCATGCATCACTACACAGCCCTGCCTCCTCTGGCTTTTATATGGTGTGACTCATTGCAAACAGAGGAGAAGGGAGGGGGGAGGAGTTGTGTTCTCTTAGCAGATGCAGCTCTGAGATCTTCATTCATTGCATATATCTGAGGCATATGTGTAGTGTGTGCTCTACATACACTCAGATCTTTGTGTTTATATGAACAATTGATCATTTTCTCAGCAGATACACATTACATGCATCAAGGAAAACCAATGTTCATATAAACAGAAATCTTTTACAAATAGCACAGTCTGTAGTGATGTAACTACAAGAGTTGTAGCACAAAACACCTCCCCCATTCTCAACTTCCTCCCCAGCAGCCTGCAGAAGCCCAAGATTCAGTGTAACTTCACCAGAGAGGAGGGACAGATACCAGCTTGGATAGGCGTGAATATTTAAATAACCATTATATGCTGTGACTCTCAGACTGCTCAGGAGTCATGTCAATCAAATTTACATGGTGTGAAGGTGCATATAGCAAGAGAACTTCACATGGTATATTAATGATTTTTTCATATTTTGAAAGGTCTACCCAAGCACTATTCATGGGTACTATTAGTACCATACTGAAAAATGACCTGACAGAGTCCTTCAAAGGGGCATATAGAAACAGATATTTACTACATAAAAGATATTGTATGCCTTTTCACTTTCCCACTTGTACATTTTCCATACTGATCAGTTGAACTGCTCCGAGCTGTAATACCAGGCACAGCTCTTAGGTAATGGTGGTGCTGTTTCTAAAAAACAACATTTTGAAAAGCTTTAAGGATTCAATAAAGATTCCACATAGATATACTCATTAAACTACTTTTCATGCAGAGACTGTAAAGCCAAAGGAAGCTCTGTGCCCAGGCCATCATTTCCCTACCTGTAGTAAACAATTTAGCAGCCAGAATGCAGATAGTCAGTGACTAATCACTCTGGATTCAATTTCAAAAAAATATTTTCAGTATCTGCATTACCAAAACGCATTACAAATTCATGCTTGAAACCTTGGTATTGCAGGTAGATAAAGAATGCAGGAACTTTGTATTAATCTGAGTCTGAAGTTAATACACCGTTTCTGTGTTTGATCATTTCCACACTGACACATTCATATATCTTCTGTTTTTTTTTTCCTATTGAAATACGTATTGAAATTCTTTCTAACGTTTTACATCAGCAGTTTCCAGAAAGATACACTAGGAGCTAATAGGATTAATGGAAATGCATGGGCAAGATTTCAAGGCAACTTAAAAAATGTAAGTTAAAAATGAAGGGAGCCTTTGTTTTTTCGCAAGCGGTTTGTAAAAATGCACGGCACAGAACTCAGACAACCAAAACCTTATAATATTTGTGCAATATTATTCATTTAAATAGATATGTGGAACACATTACATACATAATACACTGTAGCCGATGTCATGCTATATGTTAAAGTGTGCAGTTATGTATCTAAATACTGCTTTTTAATGACATTGTTTTATTGTATTTCGTTTTTTTTCTAATTCAGAAATGGTTGTATAAAACGATGTTATCGAAACCTTTAAAATACTGAGAAAAATTGGTATAACTGCAACACATGAATGATGGACCTTAAAAAACAGATTGATAGTCTTTAAAGTGTTCATTTGCCTAAAGAGTTTTTTATGTAAATAAACTGTAATTGGTCTATACGGAAATGCTCAACTGAGACACTGGTGAATATTTTATTGTGAATGGCTCCATCTTTACTTTCCTTATGTGAATGAGACGAATAACTTGTTATGATCAGGTTTAAGGTAGATATGGTACAGTGCAATAAAGTCTAAATCTATGTGAAGTGTAAGCAGCACAAAGAGACCTTGTAAGTGGGGAGAGATTCAATATAGGAGCATGGATACCGGGGAGGGGAAGCGAGGGCAGTTAACCCAGAGCTACCGCTACCCTTAACAATATTGCCACTCCGATATATAGTAGATATGCTCTGTGGTAGAACAGGGAGATATGATTTCCCTGCACTACCGCTTACCATTTTTTAGGCTTTTAGGCTGCTGTCTATAGAACTACAGGATGATGCAGTGCCCGAGGCGCCCAATCCATATGCAGGACTTTATAGACAAGGCACGGTGACATCACTGTGTTGATCCGTCCATGTTTTATCCATGAATGCATCAGGATCCTTTATTAGGTGAGGATATAATGTTTTCCATTTTAATTAAGACTTGTGGGGTGACTGTGGGGGCATCATACAGTGTGTATGTGAGGTGCAAGGGGGCCCTTATACATTGTAGCGGTTACTGTGGGAGGCCATCAAAGTGTGGGGGATCTCATACATTGTAGGGGTTACTGTGGGGGGAGCTCAAAGTATTGGGGTCAAAATATAGCATGGCTGCTAATGTGGGGGCCCTCATATTGTAGGGTCTACTGGGGGAACCATCAACGTGAGGGGGCATTATACATTGTGACAGCTGATAAGCGGGCCATTATACAGTTTAACAGCTATTGTGGGGATTGTTATACAGTGTGTGGCATACTGTGGGGGCCATCATAAAGTGTGGGAACTATTGTGAGGCCACTAAACAGTTTGGGGGCTACTGTTGGGGCTATCATAAATTGTGAAAACTACTGTGAGACTACTAAAAAGTTTTGGGGCTACTATGGGGACCATCGTAAAGTGTGGGAACTATTGTAGGGCCACTAAACAGTTTGAGTGCTTCTGTGGGAGGCTATCATGTGTGGGGTCTGGATTTTTTTCTTGGATTCTCTTTCTTTCTATTTCCTTTTTTCAAATACATAAGAGATGCTTCTTTTAACTAACTGATCTTTCTTTGGGCCACGTCACACACACAGATATCTGTGCAGATATTGTTCACAGATCTGTGGTTGCAGTGAAATCATGGACACATTGCTCAATTTTGTGGCCGTGTACAAATGTAACAATGTGTCCATGATTTCACTGCAACCAGAGATCTGCGAACAATATCTGCACAGATATCTGTGTGTGTGACGTGGCCCTTCTCCCAATTTCATCCCCCTCCTTCCCTGTCCCCCCTTTTTTGTCTCCTTTTTCTTCCCTTAGACTCAATCTCTTCAATCGTTCAAAATGTTTGTAATAATTTATCTTGTCACTTTTGTCCTCACTGTTCTTTCTATTTGAAAAGTTGAATGTCTGAATAATATCCTACACAAATTTGAAAACTGGACACAAGGCATTCTTGTTGAAATGGGTCTCTACCTGGTTGGTTTACATGCTTGTGGCGCTTTGTATTTTTGGTATTTACATGAAATATAGGCGTTATATCTTGTATTTCTCTGTGTTTTGTATATTTTGAAATCTTAATAAAAAGAGATTAATTTATAACGTGTGGGGACACTGAGGAATCTATTATACAGTGTGGTGGCTACTTCGTACATTATAGGGACTTCTGTGGGAAGCACTCAAAGTGTATGGGCTATTATACAATGTGGCTTGTAATGTGGGGGCCCTTTATAGTTGGGAGGCTACTGTAGGGATCTATATACAGTGTGGGGCTACTGTGTCAACCATTATATATAGTGTTGGATCTAATTAAGGGACCAGTATACAATGTGAGGACTACTGTGAGGTCTTTATATAGTGTTTTGGGGAAGTGGTAGGGACATTATATTATAAATAGGAGAGCTGTGGGACCATTATACTGTATATAGGGAAGCTGTGGAACCATTATACTGTACATAGAGGAGCTGTGGACACACCATACTGTGTATAGGGAACTGTGGGCCCATCATATTGTGTATAGGGGAGCTGTGGGCCATCATACTGCGTATAGGGTAGCTGTGGGTCCATCATACCGTATATAGGAGAGCTGTGGGCCTATAATACTGTTTACAGGGGAGCTGTTGGAACATTATAGGGACATATAACAGCAGTGCGTCATCAAGTATTAGCATGATGAGAGGTTTGTGCAGGTTTGGAATAGATCGGGACAGAGTTTGAAATGTGAGTAATCAATTGCTTTTTTTTGTAACATTTGTAGATGCATCATGGTTGCAGCAGCTATGTCAGTCTAGCCCAGATGGAAAAGAACGGTAAAGTGGCTGACTCTATAGAGAGCATCAGCTGTAAATCACTACGTGTAACAATACTGTAATCTCTGACATGTTCTGAAGGATTGGTATCTACCACTATATGGTCACTGTATGGCAGTAATATCAGTGTTGGCATTTGCATAGTGATTTATTTTCTGTATCAGTACAGTCATCTGCTCCTCTATACCCACAATTAGGGTGTGCCACTGTGGTTGTAATCAGAGTTACTTACTCAGATGAAACCCCTCACCACCACCTGAGCTGAACCCCTAGCTTTGACTCTGATTCTACACATTCTATGGAAAAAATACACTGAGAAATAATGTTGTTTGCTTCACTCCCCAACTTGGACTCAACTCTGACTAAATGGTGGTTGAAAGACACATAGATCTCTGCAGCCTAGGTGGGAATAAGCTTATTACGTGAGCACATACATCAATAGGTATAACCTTCTGGATTAATTTCTGCCACTGTAAACATTTTCACCCCCTCTCTGCCCAGAGGCCTCCTCATACCAGAATTCTGCCACAAATCATCTAATCCTGGATCTAATTGATGTGGATGTAGTGGTATCATAATAACATTCCACTCAATGTCAATGTGCAACCATCAGCCCACAGTGGAAGCATCAAGTGGAAATCTGGTGACCAACGTAAAAGTCCCCATACACATTAATTACATGGGTGTCAACACAATGATGCTTTGGCTGATCGTTCAGCCAACATATATCTCAGCTGACCCTCTCAAGTTCTTTATGAGAAAACTGGCCGCTGATTATCAGCTGGAGGCCTATCTCTTCGAAAATAATGTGATCTGCAGATAGAAATTGAACATGCAGAATTGACATCTTCCCTGTCGATCAGTTGCTCGACACTTCCATACATATTAGACTGTTGGCCAAACCCATCGATATTTTTCTACACCGTTGGCTGCCTTTTGGACTAAAGGACTAGAACTTGACTTTTTATTCTGACAGCCTTCCATCGGTTGAAGATAAGAATCTCCCTGCTAGTTTTTGTTCTTCTCTCCAACGCCATATGGATGGACAACACTTTTCTTTGGCAGCATCATGTCACTGTAAGAGGTTTAAACATGTCACTGTTGGTGGAAGGTCATGTGTCACTGGTGGTGCTTGAAGGCTTCTTCTGACAGGGTTTCTCTTAGGCTGCTTTCACATTACGATTAAATGCCTGTCTGTGGGATCCGAGTTTGAAGGAGGACCCCATGGACAGGCACGGATCCACACGGATCCCTGCAATCGGATGGCAAATAGCCATCTGATCCGATTCTATGCAGGATCCATGTGGATCCTGCAGTCCCCTGTCTCCTCCATCTTCTTCCCCCCGCTATTCTATTCTGTCCCTCCGCTCCTCTATCCTGATCTAATCCCTATCCTGTCCCCTGTTCTCTTCCCTGTGTGTTAAAAAAAACAAAAAAACTCCTCCCGGAGGATACATCACCTTGTCACCGGCTCCCAGGATGCGACACCATCGGGGCTGAAGGACCTGTGATGATGTCACAGAGACGGTCACATGACATGTCAGCTGACCGGCTCTCTGACATCACCACAGGCCCTTCTGCCCGATGGAGTCGCTTCCTGGGAGCCGGTGACAAGGTGATGTATTCTCCGGGAGGATTTTTTTTTTTTTAACATACAGGGAAGAGAACAGGGGACAGGATGAGGATTAGATCAGGATAGAGGAGTGGGGAGACAGAATAGAATAGCGGGGGGACAGAATAGAATAGCGGGGAAGGACAGAATAGAGGAGATGGGGAGGAGATGGGGGAAAAGAAGATGCAGGGAGAGACAGGGAGAAGCAGGGAACAAGGAGCTGACATCGGATCTGAGGTGAACTCGGATCCGATGTCCATAGGCTCACATTTTGTGTGCACTCGGATCAGCACTGATCAGATGTTGTCTGATTTGAGTCACGGACACAAAATCGTAGCATGTTGGATGGTGACAAAATCGGATGCCAAAAATGGCACATCTGATCCAATCCGATTCCCATAGGAGGACATGGGATCCGATTTTGGATCTGAGTGTATTCGTTTTGAAACAGATACAATCGGATGACCGAAAATCGTAATGTGAAAGCAGCCTTAAGCTATGTTGAAGTGCTTGATTTTTTTTTGTCTAGTAAAACTCTTTATAGTAAAAATGATACTAGTTCCTGGTAAATACACTAGGTTAAAGTTACTTGGCTTATTAAATGCAGCTGATATTGCCTTTGCATTTTGTTCTTTCATCAGGTGTCAAAGTAATTGTGGCGCTATAGACAGGGCCGGTTTTAGACCAAGTGGGGCCCTAGGCGAGATTGAGAGTGGGGCCCCAAACTATGAAATAAAAATAGTACCCATACAGTTGTATACAGTATATACTGCAGCCCCAGTGGTATATACAAGCCCCAGTAGTATATACAGCAGCCCCAGTGGTATCCAGCAGCCTCCCCAGTGCTATATACAGGCCCCAGCAGTATTACAGCACCCTCCCCAGTGGTATACAGTAGCCCCAGTCGTATATACAGGCCCCAGTGGTATATACAGCAGCCCCAGTGGTATCCAGCAGCCTCCCCAGTGGTATACACAGGCCCCAGCAGTATTACAGCAGCCTCCCCAGTGGTATACACAGGCCCCAGCAGTATTACAGCAGCCTCCCCAGTGGTATATACAGGCCCCAGCAGTATATACAGCAGCCTCCCCAGCGGTATATACAGGCCCCAGCAGTATTACAGCACCCTCCCCAGTGGTATACACAGGCCCCAGCAGTATATACAGCAGCCCCAGTGGTATACAGCAGCCTCCCCAGTTATATATACAGGCCCCAGCAGTATATACAGGCCCCAGTGGTATACAGCAGCCTCCCCAGTTATATATACAGGCCCCAGCAGTATATACTGCAGCCCCAGTGGTATACAGCAGCCTCCCCAGTGGTATATACAGGCCCCAGCAGTATTACAGCAGCCTCCCCAGTTGTATATACAGGCCCCAGCAGTATATACAGCAGCCCCAGTGGTATACAGCAGCCTCCCCAGTGGTATATACAGGCCCCAGCAGTATATACAGCAGCCCCAGTGGTGGTGTATACAGGCAGCCCCAGTCAGTGGTGGTGTATACAGGCAGCCCCAGTCAGTGGTGGTGTATACAGGCAGCCCCAGTCAGTGGTGGTGTATACAGGGCCCCAGTCAGTGGTGGTGTATACAGGGGCCCCAGTGGTGGTGTATACAGGGGCCCCAGTCAGTGGTGGTGTATACAGGGCCCCAGTCAGTGGTGGTGTATACAGGGCCCCAGTCAGTGGTGGTGTATACAGGGGCCCCAGTGGTGGTGTATACAGGGGCCCCAGTGGTGGTGTATACAGGGCCCCAGTCAGTGGTGGTGTATACAGGGCCCCAGGGCCCACTGCTGCTGTATACAGGGCCCCAGGGCCCACTGCTGCTGTATACAGGGCCCCAGGGCCCACTGCTGCTGTATACAGGGCCCCAGGGCCCACTGCTGCTGTATACAGGGCCCACTGCTGCTGTATACAGGGCCCCAGGGACCTCTGCTGCTGTATACAGGGCCCCAGGGACCTCTGCTGCTGTATACAGGGCCCCAGGGCCCACTGCTGCTGTATACAGGGCCCCAGGGCCCACTGGCTGCTGCTGTATACAAGGCCCCAGGGCCCACTGGCTGCTGCTGTATACAGGGCCCCAGGGCCCACTGCTGGTGACTGTGTACAGGGGCCCCCTCCTCCACTCCCTGTAAAAGAAGACACATCATCATACTTACTCTCTGCCGCTGTTCGCCAGTCTGCACCGCGCTCCGACTTCTTCCTGGCTGCTTCCTGTTGTGACGAGCGACTGTGCCTGCGGCTGCGCCCGGCGCCGGTCAAGCCGGATGAAGCCGGAGCGCGGTGCAGAGCACTGTCTGCAAGCGGCCGCGGCGCTGCCGCCCCGGCGGCGCCGGCTATCATCCGGCCGGGCCAGGGGGCCCTCTGAAGCTTGGGGGCCCTAGGCAAATGCCTAGGATGCCTGCCCCTAACGCCGGCCCTGGCTATAGATGAATGTCCTGATATATGTTGCAAACTAATCATGTGCAAGAATAAGTTAGGTGACACTGTTTTCAGCACTTTGGCAGAAACAAAACACATGACCTTATAATGTCATTAGTAAGTATAAGTATTTCCCATGCACATAGAAAGTAATTGGCCCTATAGCCGCAGAATTAATTTACTCTAGCATGTAGCGACTAAGGGTTTTTACCTCTTTATACAAATTAGTTTCTGATTCTGCCAGGAAATCAGCCAGGAGTACCTATCTAGGTAACTGTCTGCTTTATGCCAGTTATTGCACTGGCTGCCCATACACTATAGGATCCAATTCAAACTGCTTGTTCTCACACACAAAGCTCTTCACAGTGCAGCACCACCTTACCTATCTACCCTCATCTCTGTCTATCACCCCACCCGTTCTCTTTGCTCTGGAAGTGACTTTAGACTAACGTTTGCATTAATCCGAACCTCCCACTCCTGGCTCCAAGACTTCTCCCGAGCTGCACCAATTCTTTGGAATGCTCTACCCCAAGAAATTAGGTGTATCCACAACTTACACAGTTTCAGGTGATCCCTAAAAACACATCTATTTAAGGCGGCCTAGCATGATCCCTATTCAGTCATCTAGACATAGCCTATCTGCTCCACCAGTCTCAAATGCATCACAAATAATGGTTTGTGGCCACTTATACTGCTCCTAACTGTTCCCCATCTCCTCAAGTTAACTATACCATCATTGTAAATAAGCACCTATACTGTATGTCACCCCCACCTCATTGTTAGATTGTAAACTCTTATGAGTAGGGCTGTCATTATTTTGTTCTAATTATTGTATTATGCTTTGTACTATATTGTATTGTTTTTTGCATTGTATTGTATTTTCTAATAACTGTTTCTTATGATTGTTTAAACATGAACTTTGAATTGTGAAGCGCTGCAGAATATGTTGGCGCTATACAAGTAAAGATTATTATTATTCTCTTTGTGGCTACCAAGCCACAAATGTTAATTCTATAAGTAATTGCAGCTTTGCTATGTAGATTAGCACAGATATATAGAGTAGTATTATAGGATAATTTAGCAGATATTTTTTTACCAGTAGTTGTGGTGTGTGTTGTTGAAGAATGAATGCTTTACTTACATTCTGACCTCATACCAGAGCATATCAAAAAGGTAAAAGATCTCCGAGGATGATCTATAATGGGTGAATGGGACCTGTTTTTATGGATGAGTTCCAAAGGAGCTTAGTTGAGCAAATTTTTGTTCATTGCTCTCCCCAATTGATGCAATTCTTCATTAAAGAAAACCTGTCAGCAGGATTTAGCTCTAAAAAGTAAACACATGGTCATAATGGCGCTGTGATGCTGATTAAATGGATTCCTTCAATGAAGGAATCCTATCTGTGGTTGCTGAATCTTAGGGTCCCGTCACACTTCGCAACGTTACAGCGATTCCGACAATGATATGACCTGGTAAGGATCGCTGGAACGTTGCTACGTAGTCACTGGTGAGATGTCAAACAATCAGATCTACTCAATGACGCAGCCAACGATACGTGACCCGTATAATGACCTCGGCGGTCATTGAGAACCTGTCACACAGCAGCTAGTCTGACGACTCAGACCTACGTGGCTGAGTTCTGAGTCGCCAACAAAGTCGTTGTTAAGGCTTCAAACACACCGATGCATGCTGCCCAGTGGGAACCCGATGATCAAAAAATGGCCCAGGCCATTCCGACATGATCGGTGATGTACAGCGGGGGCCCAGTCTCTGCTAAGTGTCAAACATAGCAAGATCGCTGTTGTGTCACAAAACCTGTGACACAACAGCGATCTCATTATGTGTGACAGGGGCTATACTCTACAGTTTTCATCTATGACGCCTTCTGTGTGTTGGAGTGCATCAGGGCGGGGTTAGGAGTGGGGGAAGGGTCTTCTCCTGCTTTTCCACCTGCATCCTCGGTTTCTTTTGCAATTCACTGATTATTCAGTAACCTGCCTTCTGTTTGAAATTGTACACCCCTGCCATCATTGCGCTGGGTGGTGCATACGCAGTGTGATTTTGCAGCTGGTCTTCAATAAAATGGCACTGGATAGCGCATTCGCAGATCGAGATTTCAGCTCAATGACCTTTTCATTAAGCAAAAATTTTGATCTGCGCATGCGTTGCACTGGTCCCTTTTTATTAAAGACTGTGTGAAGCGTGATTCTACAAATTGCCTTCAATAAAATGGTGCTGGAGCCGGCTCATGAGCAGGTCGAGATTTCAGCTTAATGTAGAGGTTATTAAGCTGAAATCTTGATCTGCAATGCGCCACCTCTGGTGCCATTTTATTGAAGACCTGCAGACCAGTGAAAGAATCACACTGTGCACGCACAGCCCACTGCAATGATGGCGGCAGTGCGAAATTTCAAACCGCAGACAGGTCACTAAATATTCCATCTAGAGATTTCCAGGGACATTGTGCTGTCGGTCGGCTGCCAACAGAAAACACGTAGTTGAAGGCTTCAAGTTATATCACATTTATTCAATCCACCAACGCGTTTCGGAGCCTGCTATGCTCCTTCATCAGGGAGTGTAAAGGGGCTGAAAAATATTGCACGCCCCCACTTTTCAGTTTTTTATTTCTTAAAAAAGTTTAAAATATCCAATAAATTTCGTTCCACTTCACGATTGTGTCCCACTTGTTGATTCTTCACAAAAATATTAGAATTTTTTCTTTTTTTTTTTTTGTAAATCTGTATTTATTGCATTTTTCATAAACAAGACATAGAAAACAAACAGAACAACTGTTCTGGAACGGTAAACTCAATGAAATGTTGGTCTAATTAGTCATTCTGTAAAAGTTTACACATATATACCAATCAAAGGTCTCCATCGAGGACAAGACCAATATGCAAATCACAGAGTACCTCTACAATCTGGTACCCAAAAAAATGAAATACCTTTCCATAAAAATGCTTACAGTACAAAAGAAAAAGTAGCCCGTGTAAAATCACAGGGCACCATCTTTATTCCCTTACATAGACCACCCGTTTAAGAGGAGAAAACCGAAAGAGTTGAGAGAGTAAGAATAAGCATAAGGCAGGGGAAAGTCAGAGAGAGAAAAGAGACGAGAAAAAGAGGAGGAGGAAGGGGGGTATGGAAACACCCGGGGGGCCCAAGAGGCGACGCGGGTGCCGGCCCCACCACTAGGAGAAAATCCCCAGACATCAGAAGAGGTAACCAAAGGACTCCCCCTGTTGCCAAGGCATTACCCATCACACCAATAGACGACACTTCCAACTGTATCCCTGAGAAAAGGGGCCTAAGAAAAAAGGTCCCTGAAATTGGGAGAGTCCCTAAATAGGATCCATTCCATCCACGTTATGTAAATGTGTTTTGGAGTACCCGCATACTCAGCTGAGACTCTTCCATTCGACAAAGGCGTTCCATCTCAGTGAACCATTCTAGAATAGAGGGCTGGGTCGACTCCTTCCAATGGCGCGGAATATTGTTCCTGGCTGCGGCGAAGCAAGAATTTATATCTTTATGTTTGAAGCCTAGAATGTGGCAAAAGGTTGAAAAGTTCAAGGGGGGTCAAATATTTCACAAGGAACTGTATATGGCAGTGTCATAGGAATTAATGGAATATAACTAACGTCTTTCATGTACTGTGCCGTGATGTTTGAAGTCAATCCCTCACCCAAGACTACCGCCGCACACCATGCTACACTTGGTTAGTGCAAGAGAGATGTCCATGTAGAATTGTGCCTATTTATCTGATGAGATTTTCCAGGAAAGGTAGACTACTTTGGCACTGTTCCAATAGGTAAAATCCATTTCCTTGTGATATTTTTAAAATAGGAATTATATTGACAATATTGCAATAAAATGGATTCTACCGATTGGAACAGTGACTAAGTAGTCTACCTTTCCTGGAGAATTATAAGAGTTGTTTGCACCAACTGGTAGCGGCACCCTTCGTCTGCAGGAAACCCCACCATCAATACATCTAGGAGACGTAGTGAGCTCTATTCCTTTTTGTACTTCTATTTATCTGATGTGTATAGATTCTATGAAGTTCAAGTTCAGTAAAAGAAAGATTTTTGGACTTTGGTCTCTCGATTCATCGCATACCATTTGGTCCTGGTCTGCCATATCCAACGGCAACTTGCAGTCTGCGGAGGCGTATCTCCCAGGTAAAGATCACCACTATGACACACACCTAGCCAGGACTCCCATTTTCATGTAGCATGGCAGGGCGTAGGCAACGAATATTTACACCCCTGCCCACATTACAAGGGCATATTCAGAAACTCCACGGCTGTGAAGCTAAATATTGACTTCAAAGAATCTGTCAGTTGGATCAACCCTCCTAAGCTGTCAATATGGCTATGCAGGTTATAGAAGGTTGAATAAAGTGATATATTGATATATGTGATTAAATGTCCAATTGGGTTATTATCAAATGTAAGTTCATATGAGTTATCTGTCCTCCTGATCGAATAAAATATACCTTTCATTGCACTGTGCATAACTGTATATGGTCTGAAAGAAATATAGATTGAGTTCTTATCTCACATGCAGTAAGAGAATCAAGGTGTATGGCATAATATTATTGGGTAAATGATAAATACATTTGTTTTATGAGTATTTCTATACACTGTAGTAGTAGACAAATTTGAACTATATAGAATGCAGTGCCTATGCTTTGGAACCCAACAATATAGGGGTAGTGAGAACTGTAAAAACATTACTTCTACTTTACAGATTCCATCAAGGGTACCTTATGAAATCCTCGCTTCACAGTTTACACTCCAGATGTTATCACACCCTTAATAAAAAGATTTCTATTATGTTCTTGGTTAGATAGTTTTCAGGCTTCATTGCAGATTATGCTCATGGATGTGAGAACAGGTATTGGTGCTGTAATGTAGAATAGGCAACGTTGTTATTTGCTGTCAACTTGCATTTCCTTTACGAATCAAGACTGGTCTATTAGGCCTATCCTAATGCATTTGGACAAAAGTAACCTCCATAACCTTAAGCCAATCTCTTGCAGTCAGTGGCTTATTTTAGTAATAATTCACTAGTTCTTGACGGACGTTATGTTGTCATACATCTGTTAACTAACATCTCTCCCAGGTAGAGCACTGTAATTCTGCCATTCCGTGATGTGTGCAACATGTATGAAGTACACATCTATGTATTGCTATATTGTAATGTGTACTGTTCTGTATTGTTCCAGTGACTATGATGCAAGATTAAGGAGTATGGTTTTGCATTTAATTCTTTCTTTCACCTTATATTTAGAAGTGGCGGGTTCACAAGTAGGACATATAATGACTCACCTGACATAACTGAGATAACTGGGTTTTCAGTGATCTGTTGCATGTGGGGTTTACCAGGATTCCTACCGAAGACGACACAGATCTAGTAGATTGTTGATATATTAATGGTAATATGGCACTGTTGCCATTTGGTAACCTCACTCCCAATGGCCTACGTATGACCTTACCAACTGCACTGGAACCCAATCGTTCCATTTAAACAGGAACTGATGCCTCTATTTCTAATTTCACACCTTCAACTCATTAACATTTTCCATGTTTCTAAACAAGAAGCATAAGGTGACATTCAACCTTCCTCAAGTCATATTTGAAGCCAGTGTGATAAAGATTTATAATTTATTTTATTTTTCAAGCTCTAAAACAAGGATCTGTTAAATATACTATTACCTTTTTCAAGGTTCTGATTTCATACTATGATAAAATGCATGGCTGCTTAGCGTTCCATCTAACTCCCATTAATGACTTTTTACTCTGGCTTCATCCCATCTACAACATATAATGAGGTAAAACAAACTGGGCTTAATATGAATGACTAAATTACAACTTAAAATTGATTTTGTGCACCATTCCTCTAAATACAAACTCTTCATATACTAAGATCTAAACAGAAAGCTTATCCATGGAAATATATAGAGCAGAAAAAAATATTTGTTTTTAGGCATCTTAAAGCATCAATATGCCTATAGGGAGTACAGAAGTAGCTGTTGCATCTCACCCTTAATGCCTGAAGATGCACAAAGGCCCAGCTATTACATATGGCAAACTTTATTTGGGAAGCGTTACAGCTTGCATTAGGGTCCAGGATCTTTAAAATTATGCTGCTGAAAAATGTCTGTTTTCTTATTCAAAATGTCTTTTTTAAGGTTATAAAAACTACAGCTGACAGAACAATTATACAATCCTTTTATATTTAAAGGGAACCTGTCACTAGAGATGAGTGGACTTGTGGATGGTCTAGTTCTCCAGGTTCGGTTGGACTGTAGTTAAAAGTTCGGTTCGGTAGTCTTGCCTTACCCAAACTTGATCCTGAACCCCATATAAGTCAATGGGAACATGAACTATGAAATTTGGTGCTATAAAATGGTCAAAATAAGGGCGTTAGGGGGCTGCAAAAGGAAACAAAATAGAGGTAATTGTCATGCAAACAAATATGGATAGGGGATAATTAAAAAAAATAATTGATGTGGAGACCCCCTATTTTTGATAACCAGCCAAGGTAAATCAGATAACTGGGGGCTTCTATTACCAGGCTGGGAAGGCTCATGGATATTTGGCCCATCCCAGCCTAAATAGTCCAGCCCACAGCGACCCCAGAATTGGCTCATCACATTAGATGCACCAATTCTGGAGCTTCGCCTTGGCCCTTCCTGATTGGGCTAATGTGTTGCCGATTGGGGTAATATTTTTTGGTGCTGTTATCAGCTAGCATCAAGGCCAGGGTTTAATAATAGAAAGGCGTCTATCATACACCCCCATTATAACCCGGTATCTGTACCGTTAAAAAAACACATACATAAGAAAAAATAGTTTAAAGCATCCAACAATGTATCATCCATGGGGTGATAATGATAATAATTATTGTAGTGTTTTTGTGTGTTTTCTACCAGACATTAGTTTACATTTGCAATTGAAGTTAGCAAAGCAGACATGAAAACCAATATGGGTCATATTCTGCAATGGCGCAGTTGTACCTCATCCTATAATATCTATATAATGCTCCATTTCTCTTCCCTCCATCTGCAGAAAGAATACATCTATTCAACGGCTACCATAAACACCTAGGGCCAGTCATTAAGGGGTTAACACAGCTTGTATTAGCGAATGTGCAGTTACATGCGCTCAGTTACTTGAGACATGTTTATATTAAAGTACAAAACCCCTTTAAAGAAGCTAAACTCAATTATAAAAGATAACAGTGTGTGCAGAGGGCAGCACATCCAGGCAGTACAGTGTCAGCGTCCTCATGAATTTCCTTCAACTCTACACAGTGAGTTTTTTCAGATGTAATATATTAGATGGGATCACAGAGATAACCTGTCTCTTAATGGGACCAACACTATCTCATATTGACCAAGCTCCAGTAAATTTACAGAAAAAAGGGCAGTTTTGAATGTCACAATTCATCCTTTATACTCAGAACATTGGTCTGGTTGTATCCACTTTTATGAGTATCATATGCCAAACAACAAAACATTAACTATTGAAAACTAGACTCAATTTCCAATTGAAGACTAATAATGTACATTTAACATTTTTCTATGTGTTAATGTGTAAATTGACAGAAAATTAAGAGTAAGAATTAATATTTACAAATTTCTTTTCCATATTAGGAGCACAGTACCAAGCACTACGGATTCCAATGGCACCAGGCAGATTCCAATGACTAGCAACTTGGCTTGGTAGTGGGTATAGCTGCTTTGAACAGCAGGGGTCCTAAGTAAAAAGTGTTACGAAGTGTGTTGGTGCTATACAGGAACGCATAATAAATTAAAAATAATTACTACAATGGGGTCACCATCTGGAATCTTTCATGATGTCCACATTTTACCTTATGCAGTTACACTATTGTGACGTAGCTCAACTTTAATTTTATTTATTCATTATTTTAATTATTGCACAACAGGGGAAGGGAAACCATAACGCAAATGTTCTGCTGCACAGGAGTCCAGTATGTGCCTTTAAAAGTAGATTGTAGCTTCTTACTTTCTAGGATAAAGCCTCTTACATCTTAGATAAAACCATCATTCAACTTTCCATTCAGCTGGCCGCTATCTTGTACGATCCTCCTATACACAGGACCACTTGCTTTGCCGAGTGCTCATTTGCCAGACTCTTTAGGTGGTGGCTTATTTTAGGATGATCAAAGCGATTGGCGGTCCTAGATTGGACATTTCATATTCTTATTTCCCTCAACATCAAATATATATTAAACTGTTGGTTGGACCCTATGTAAGAGTTGCAAGTTGTTGTGTCTTGACCCTAAACACCAATGGGATGGGTTCCTCTGGGGTTGTATGATGTTATTCCCTTCATGTTTCTCACTTAGGTCCCATACCTTCACATGACCCAGACATTTCAGATGTAAAGCAATAGTAGGGGTGGATTCAATATATTTTATAAAATAAAATAAAATTTACTGGATTAACATATATACAATAGGTAGTAGGTACAAAACTTGGTTTTCACATCTTCGGTTTTACACAAAGGCACATGCTTATTGATTTCATATGGCTACATAATAAGTGTACATATTTTTCAGCAATACAGTATGCCTGACGTGGATACTAAATTCTTTCTGTTTTTCACTGACCAGAGTCCACTCTGTGTTCTGTGCCCCGGCCTGGCAAGTCCATTATTTCTTCATTTAGATTCTCAGGTCCAACGAAAACATTGCCTCTTCAGCCTCATATAGTTTGTACTGCCTCAAGGTTATCCACAACTCATATACAACAAAATTGACAGGGAGATAGTGGACCTCATGAATAAAGAGTACAACCACTACGATATATAGCAACCAAAGAGGAACATGCGTTATACGTACTCAAAGTAAATGTATGAAGCACTGAGTTTGCAAAGCAAGATGCTGAGTTTAATGGACAGATTTGTGACAAACTACAGGCTACAACCAAAAATATGAATGTTACAAAAAACCAGAGAAAGACATACGAGAGAGATACAAACACGGATGGCACCTGATGTACAAGCCAATATATCATCTGGGCACAATAAAACACACTTTACAAATACATTCAAAATATGGTATGTATAGGTACATATAGAACTACCTAATCTCCTAATTGGTACCCTCCTATACAGTAAATGTACTATGTGAATACAAAGTTTCAAGTTTGTCCATTAAACATAGCATCTTGCTTGCAAACTCAGTGCTTCATCCATTTACTTTGAGTACGTATAACACATATTCCTCTTTGGTTGCCACAACTCAAATACTTACCTCCTTGGGCTAATAGCTATACCTGTCTTGTCTGTTCCACTTTCGAGAATCCAGGATGTTCTGGCCATATTAAGATATGCAGTACAGTTACAGAGATTGTTATGTGACACCCCTGCGGGGGACTGCCACAGGATCCACTGGTGCAAGGAGGGAATTACACCTTGGTTAGCACAGCACACACCACCTTACACCCCAGACCTGAAGGGGGAGCTCTACTGGCTGCCTTAAGTCAGTTCCCTTTAAGAACATCCAGGCCTGAGGGGAGGAGTTAGTCAGTCCCAGAAGTCAGTCTAGAGTCTGCAGTGAGAGGGAAGAGAGAGGAGATGGAGGAGCTGGTCGTTGGGAGAGATCCAGGACCAGGGACCACTGACCGCTGTGAGCACCCTAGGGAAAGGGTCGGAGGCAAGTGGAGAAAGAAGGAAACTAAGAAAAGTGAACCAGTTACTAGAGCCCTTTAGTACACCCGGACATCGGAGTCCGACGCCGTTAGCATTTAGTGCTATAGCAAAAGCCCGGAAGACTCAGGAGGAGTTCAGCCCTGAGGAGAACAAAGTAAGAGACGCTAAACTGACCAAGTATAGGACCAGGGGCCATAGGAGGAACAGGGACCCCGCAGAAGGACCTCACGGCAGTTTAGAACAAAGCCCAGAGAGGGAGAAGAAGCAGTGGGTTCAGGCTCATGCAGAACTTACCCTACACCACAGAGCACAAAGACAGAGGAGGCGTCATAACTTTTTAAGGTGGAAGTCCCAAGTTGCACTGGGGACCTGGTTATTGCTCTGGACTGTACCTGTTACCCTGTCACCAGTAAAAGGTGCCGAAACAATCCGTGTGTCTGTGTTACTGTCTAACCGCCGCAATGACGCAACTTCTACTCCTCTCATTCATCCCCGCTGCCTTGAGGTAAAGCTCCACCTGTGGGGAGCTGTACCACACTCTGCTGCACCCACCATCACCTCAGTGACCGATTGCAGCACTGGTATACCCATTACCAGTTACCATAGGTGGCGTCACGTTAACAATCCCCTTATCCCCCACTGTTCCCCGCCATTGAGGGTCCAGGGAACGGGACTGGGGATTGACCAGCCGTGATCCCCCCATCAAAGCCGCCATCAGCCCTGGTATCCCAGTACCCCATACCCAGTCGACTGCCTCAGTTACCAAAAAAAAAAAAATCTTCTCCTTATACACACATAGAGTACCCTGTCACTCACTTCACCCTATTCACTTCACTACTAACTGCTGACTCCTCCATGTAGGAATTAACTCTCTTTTCTTACTCCTAAAACCTCCTCGCAGAGAAGCTATTAAGTTTTGTCAAAATATTTTGCACAGTAGCACTTTCAACATATATTTGAAGATTCACATTTTTGATATTTTTATAGCTCACAGAATACCACTGTATTGGTTACCCATATTTTGTAATTTCATATGTTTTGTATGTAAAAACGTTTTTATGAGATTTTTCTAAATAAAAATTAATTTTATGCATATATACAGTTTTTTTCTTTGATTTAATGTAATTGCTGTATGCAGTGAACATTCCATGTGATATGAGGATATGGTTAATATTATGGTATAGAAGTATCCTGTAAGCTTAAATCTTGTTTAACACCATCTCAATGGAATATCGCTGCTCACATTTCCTTCCCAACTCCTTCAACAACAAGTTCATGCTCAACTGTCCTCCCACTTCTCATCTAACTCTCTCCTTGACAACCTACAATCCGGCTTCCGGCCCCACCATTCCACCGAAACTGCCCTAACCAAAATTACTACCGACTTGCTCACAGCCAAAACGAACAGACATTTCTCCATCCTCCACCTTCTAGACCTGTCCTCTGCCTTCGACACAGTCGACCACTGCCTCCTACTACAGATTCTTTCTACCCTTGGCATCAAAGACCTTGCCCTGTCCAGGATTGCCTCATACCTTTCCAACCACACATTTAGTATTTCCCACTCCAACACTACCTTCCCATACTGCCCTCTCTCTGTTGGCATCCCACAAGGCTCTGTCCTGAGGCCCATACTTTTCTGCATTTATACCCTTGGCCTAGGAAAACTCAAAGTCCCATGGCTTCCAGTACCACCTGTACACCGACGACACTCAGATCTACCTCTCTGGTCCAGATGTCAATTCTCTGCTGTCCAGAATCCCGGAGTGTCTGTCAGCCATATCCTCCTCCTTCTCCTTTCGCTTCCTAAAACTCAATGTAGACAAAACCAAACTCATCATCTTTCCTCCATCCCATCTTTCATCTTCACTATCTGATCTATCTATTATGGTAATGGCATCATGCTCTCTCTTCCACTCCTCAAATTCGCTGCCTCGGAGTAACTCTCGACTCTACCCTGTCCTTCAAACCACATATCCAAACTCTCGCCACCTCCTGTCACCTCCAGCTCAAAAATATTTTCAGAATCCGTCCTTTCCTCAGCCCTCAAACTACTAAAATTCTTGTACATGCCCTCATCATCTCCCGCCTAACTACTGCAACCTCCTCCTCTGTGGCCTCCCCTGCTAACACTCTCGTACCGCTCCAGTCTGCCCTCAACTCTGCTGCCCGACTAATTATTATTATTATTATTTATTTATATAGCGCCATTGGTTCCATGGCACTTTACATAAGAAGTGGCGTAACAAGGACAGGTACAGTACATATGAACAATCAAGGCTTGCTGGTACACGACGGGAGAGGACCCTGTCCATGAGGGCTCACAGTCTACAGGGGTGGGAGAGGAGACACTAGGAGGGGAAGCGTCAAGCGTGTGGTGGTGCGGCGCTGGGTCTCATCGTAGGTTGTAGGCTTGTTGGAATAGGTGAGTTTTCAGGTTCTTTTTGATACTCTTAAGGTACCTTTACACGCGGCAACTTTTCTAGGAATTTCACTGGCAACTTACTGGTTGCAGTGAAATCATGGAGACATTGTTCCATTTGTACACAGCAACAAGATAGAACAATGTGTCCATGTTTTCACTGCAACCAGTAAGTTGCCAGTGAAATTCCTAGAAAAGTTGCCGCGTGTAAAGGTACCCTTAAGGGTAGGCGAGTGTCTGACGTGCTGGCGGAAGAGTTCCAGAGTAAGGTGGAGGTGCAGGAGAAGTCTTGTATGCGGTTGTGGAGGATGAGCTAAGGGGGGAGGAGAGGAGATCTTGTGAGGAGCGCAAGTTGCGTGCGGGTATATATCGGGAGACCATGTCGGAGATGTAGGGGGGGGGGACAGGTTGTGGATGGCTTTGTAAGTCAGGGTTAGGATTTTAAATCAAGATCTTTGGGGGTGGGGAGCCAGTGAAGGGCCTGGCGGAGGAGACAGACAGAGGAATAGCGAGGAGGCAGGTGGATTAGACGGGCAGTTGAGTTTAGGATAGAGCGGAGGGGTGCAAGGGAGGAAGCAGGGAGACCGGTGAGCAGGAGGTTGCAGTAGTCATTGCGGGAAATGATGAGGGCGTGGAGGAGAGTTTTGGCGGTGTCATGATTAAGGAACGAGCGGATCCGGGAAATGTTCTTGAGCTGGAGTCGGCAGGAGGTCGCAAGGGCTTGGATGTGGGGCTTAAAGGAGAGGGAGGAGTCAAGAGTGATCCGAGGCACTTGGCATGGGGGACTGGGGAAAGGGAGCAGTCGTTAACTAGGATTGACAGGTCTGGTAGAAGGGGAGGGCAGCTGGGGGGGAAGACTATGAACTCTGTTTTGTCCATGTTCAGCTTCAGGAAGCGAGCAGAGAAAGAAAGATGAGATGCGGACAGGCATTGGGGGATTTTAGACAGAAGGGAGGTGATATCAGGCCCGGAGAGGTAGATCTGGGTGTCGTCTGCATAGAGATGGTACTGGAGGCCGTGGGACTCAATGAGCTGACCTAGGCCGAGGGTGTAGATGGAGAAGAGTAGGGTCCCAGAACCGATCCTTGAGGGACGCTGACAGTCAGGGGGTAGGATGAGGAAGAGGTGTAGGAGTGGGTGACGCTGAAGGTGCGGTCTGTGAGGTATGAGGAAATCCAGAAGATGGCGACGTCATTGATACCAAGGGATTCTAGGATTTAAAGTAGGAGGGAGTGGTCGACCGTGTCAAAGGCAGCAGATAGGTCGAGGAGGAGGACGGAGTAGTGGTGTTTACTCTTCGCGGTCAGCAGGTCATTGGTGACTTTAGGACTGTTTCAGTGGAGTGGTGAGGTCGGAAACCGGATTGTCAAAGAGGGAGCAGGAGGATAGGTAGGGGGACAGTTCAGAATGGAAGTGTTGTTCAAGTAGTTTGGATGGAAGGGGAAAAGAGATATGGGGCGGTAGTTAGCAACAGATCATGGGTCGAGGGAGGGTTTTTTGAGGATGGGTGAGATCAAGGCATGTTTGAATGATGAGGGGAAGACGCCGATTGTGAGTGATAGGTTAAAGAGTTGGGTTAGGGCAGGGATGAGGACAGCGGTGAGGTTTGGGATGAGGTGGGAGGGGAGTGGGTCGAGGGCGCAGGTGGTGAGGTGAGATCGTGACAGGAGGGAGGAGAGCTGGGATACAGTCACGTTGGAGAAGCTTCCTTTGGTTAAAGAGGGTTGGGCGGTAATGGTGGTGGGTCGGGGGGATGTTGGGCCAAAGCTTTCTCTAATTTTATGAATCTTTTGTTTGAAGAAGTTGGCGAAGTAGTCGGCGGAGATGAGGGGGGAAGGAGGAGGAGCCGGGGGATGGAGTAGGGAGTTGAAGGTTTTGAATAGTTGCTTGGGGTTTCGGGACAGTGTGTTGATTAGAGAAGAGAAATAGGTTTGCTTTGCGGCGGTAAGTGCATCTTTGAAGTTGGAGAGGGATTGTTTCTACGTGGTGAGGTGGGCCGTGGAGTGGGATTTCGTTCATCTCCGTTCAGATACCCTGGACGCTTGACGTAGTGCTTTTGTGAGAGAGGTGAGCCAGGGTTGTCTGTGTGTGCGGGTTTTGGTGTGTGTGAGGGGGCGGCCTGGTCGAGAGCCGCAGTTAGCGTGGAGTTGTAGAGGGTGGTAGCAGTGTTAACGTTGGGAGAGGAGGCGAGGTCTGAGAGGGGGAGGAGGGAGTGAGTTGAAATCGATAAGTTTAAGGTTTCTGTGCAGGTGACTGAGTTTCCGGAGGGGGGGGGTGAGGTAGGGGGAAAGAGGGAGGAGAAGGTCAACAGGTTGTGGTCGGATAGGAAGAGGGGTGAGTGTGAGAGGTCAGTGAGGGAACAGAGGCGGGAGAAGATGAGGTCAAGCGTGTGGCCATCTTTGTGAGTGGCTGAGGAGGACCATTGGGAGAGGCCAAAGAAGGTGGACAGTGATAGGAGTCGGGAGGCAGCCGGGTCGGGGATGTCGATGGGGATATTGAAGTCGCCCATGATGATGGTGGGGATATCGGTGGAAAGGAAGTGAAGGAGCCAGGTGTTGAAGTGGTCAAGGAAGGAGGCGGTGGCCCCCGGGGTCGGTAGATGACCACGAGCTGGAGGTTGCAGGGGGAGAAGATGCGGATTGAGTGCAGTTCGAAGGAGGGGAAGGAGGCGGTGAGAGGCGGTGTAGTTGGGGTGAAGGAGCGCTGTCGGACAAGAGTATACCCACACCACCGCCACGGGTGTTGTTTGGGCGTGGTGTGTGGGAAAGACTGGGGCCTTGGCCGCATGCCCGGGTGGAGAGCCACAGGGCCTTGCCGTTGACCACACAATCTGGCCGGGCACAGCTGGTGGTTTGTGGCCCAGATGGTCGACAGAGTGCTCAGGGGTGACAGTGGTGAAGGTGGTTGTGTGTAGGGAGGACAGGCAGGCTTGGATGGGGTGAATGATGCCCAAGTGCCTTGAGCCTCCTTACATGCGACCATCACCCCCGGCGGCCATTTTCTACCTCTCTCCTCGCTATTCCCATTTCTCCTCTCTGCAAATCTCTTCACTGGCTCCCAATTCCACAACGAATCCAGTTCAAGCTACTAACTCAGACCTACTACAAAGCCGTCCATAACCTGTCCCCTCCCTATATCTGAACTAATCTCCCACTATCTTCCCTCATGTAATCTTCGATCCTCCCAAGACCTCCTCCTCTCCTCCACACTTATTTGTTCCACACACAAATGACTCAAAGATTTCTCCGGAAAAGCACCCATCCTCTGGAATTCTGTACCCCAACACGTAATATTATCCACCATGCTCTGACCCTTCAGACGGAACCTGAAAACCCATCTTTTCAGGAAAGCTTACAGCCTGCAATGACCGAGCTGACGCTCCACCACCACCAGAGCTGTTGCACTCCTGACCTACTGTCTCCTCCCCAATATCCTGTAGAATGTAAGCCTACAAGGGCAGGGTTCTCTCCCCTCTGTAGCAGTCTGTCATTGTTAATTTGTTTACTGTAAACTATATCTATAATTTTGTATATAACCCCTCTCATGTACAGCACCATAAAATGAATGGTGCTCTATAATAAAAATAATAATAATGCAAAACTGTACAACGTGGGCACAACTCGAATATAAATACATCCTTCTGCCACTGTAATATCATTAAAATGAACATCATCTATTATATAATCACTGAATGCAGCGAGTGCCCCTTTGAGACCGCACTCGCTGAGTCAATGTCGTCATGTGGATACGAACGAAGCATTGGCCGCGCAGCGTGCCAATGTGAGTCGCTCTAAGGCGACTCGCTATGCCCCAGCAGCGGGCAGGGCGAGTCGCCTAGCAGCCGAAGCATTGCGCGAAGCGGCCATTGCGAGTCAGAGACTCGCTCTGCTAGAATCCCGATGCATTGTGCATCGGCACCATCTAGTACACAATAAATATGAATAAAAAATAACAAATAAAAACAAAACACTATGCCGCAATATAGAAATCAAACTACAAATTTTCAATAATCATCTTCATGGTCAAAGTGGCACACTTTACACACCAAGTGGAGGTAAAGCCACACAGTGTGAACACATGTAAATAACCACTAACAGCATCAAAATGAACATCTTGAAAAAATTCTAACTAAACACTCCAAGTCCTCATTAATTGTATATAACACACTAGACCATAAGTAGATGTAAGACCATATATCTACTTTAAAAAATGAAGAACAAACAATGACATAATACAAGTTGAGAAGTTGGGTCCACTAAAACATGAGCCACTTAGAAATAGTTCCATAGACTATGAATGGATACCATACCATTCATTCTCAATCTAACATCTTTTTGGAAACTGGGGGTCCAAGCATTTGGTTTCTTCCGTCCTCACCACTCCGTCATCTGGTCAGAAGAATCAGAGATTCAGTACCTACTCTGTGAATGGGTGATATTATTTGCAAAACAACATTAGTCATGTGTCAATCCTGTGACATTGACCTTGTTAAAGAGCTTTCACTTCATTGTGGTAAGAACGGATTAGTGTGAATCTAGGAAGATATCAGTATGAAACTAGAACTAAATATGTTTTAAAATTAATTAGTCATGCTGCCATTAAAAATAATTATTGCCAGGACATAATTAGCATTGTTGACTTTTTTACACTGCTCTTTCTATTAATTTCTAAGCAAGTGTTATACTTCTCACCCAGAAGGTAGCATTGTAGTATCAACTTTTAGGATTTCATTGTATGAAAAGTAAACTTTCAACATCCTCATAATCTGAACCTCCCACTTCTGTGTCCAAGATTCCCCTTGTGCTGCTCCAGTTTTTTTGGAATGTACTACCCCAGAAAATTAATTAATACCTCGCCTACACATTTTTAAGCGGTCTAAAAACACATCTCTTTAGACAGATTATCACCTCACTTCACTAATCTAACTCTTCCCTGTTCACCTTCCTAATTTTTCCTCAGAATCTGGTTATTTATCTGTCTCTACATCCTCTATGCACCCAGTAGCACTTGGTAACTTGCTCTTTGACAGACACTGGGTGATGACTGGATCGTGCAGCTTTATTTGAACACTCCTATTTTTTATAATGAAGGCTGGACTAAACATCACAAGTTCTTTCTACTTATTCTGCCCCCTCTTTCCTTATAAATTGTAGGCTTGCGAGCATGGACCTTATTCCTCCTGTAACTGCTGAACTATGTTAAACTCTAATGTCTTTCAAATTGGCCTCGTTTAATTGAAAAGTGCTACGGAATATATTGGTGCTATATAAATAAAATACTAATAATTATCATTAGCTATTGACAGAGCATTTATTCCTCATAACCCCTATACCAGGGCACATTTAGTTTGGCCTATGGAGCGTACCTGAGAATACAAATGTAATATATGTGATACTTCTTTTCCAAAATATCAACTAATGGTTAAGAATTGAGAAGCCATGATAATATATAAAATAGACTAGCCCTGCCAAAATTGGAGGGTATGGTTTACCTTTCTATAATTTGTATGGGAGCCAAAAAGGAGAGGGGAGCAACATAGTGCCAGGCATATCTAACAGTGGTGTGTCTCCAAAGGATTGGGCAAGTTGAACTCCAAGTTTGGCAGACTTCCCTCCACCTTTCCATGAAAGAAGTGAAGTTCACAGAGATGTACTATTCACTAATAACGTGCCTAGATCTATGTCTTAATAAGTATATAAAATAAAACCGGGGAAAAAATGGCATAGAAATAAAACATTTAGGTGAAAGCGATGCCTGAATATATAGCAGAGATTCACAGCCCTTTGTACTAATTGAGGGACTTGCCATATATCATCTCAGATAAAGACTACAGCCCTTGTGCAGTAAATGCTGATGTTTAGAACATCCTGATAGTGTTTTGTTAACAAGAAGATAACAGACAAGCAAGATACGTTTGTTTAGCTGCCTATAGATAACCTGAATAGCATCTTTGTTACGGTTTCCTGACTGATGGTTGCAAATAAGAGATAAATAAAAGCGCAGAATAAGGTGGTTTTACACACCGCGATAATGCATATAATTCTGCTCCGCAACGGCTCACTCAACACCTGTAAAAGTGAATGACAAGTATTTACATGTACCCATTATGATAGTAGTAAGTAAAGGGAAATCTAAATCTAGAGGATATTTTATACCCACGCCTGGGTACTTTGTCTAGGCCAGGGGTGGGGAACTCCAGGCCTCGAGGGCCGTCAACAGGTCATGTTTTCAGGATTTCCTTAGCATTGCACAGGGGTTGGAATTATTACCTGTGCACGTGATTCCATTATAACCTGTGCAATACTAAGGAAATCCTGAAAATCTGCACTGTGGCAGCCCTCGAGGCCTGGAGTTCCCCACCCCTGGTCTAGACCATCAAGCTATTGCATCTAGACACTTTACAATTATTTTAGCACTACAGAAGATTTGAGATCATGATTTCCACAATCTGCGCCAATTGCATGGGAAGAACCACCAATTCTTGAAAACCGTGATAATTATTAATATTGTAAATTGTTAAGTCTTGCAACAGTTGTATGCACCAAGGAATGCAACTTTTTATTTTATGTACTCTCTGTTGGGGCCCTATGTCTGTTATCTAACATGTAGTTTAACTATACTAATTAAATAGAAGTGGCACTACCATTATCCTGATTCATAAACATTGAAGTATCATCGGCTTAATGATATTTTAGCAAAAAAAAATTCTAAAACAATCCATCAACATGTATAACGTTATTGGGGCTAACTGTGAAGGTTGTTTGTTTGGCAAATGAAATAGTATCATATCCAAGAAAAATCCAAACCATTTCTATTTCCTATCCTAGCAATTATTTGGCAAGGTTCAATATAATGAGCTAAAAACCAGAACTGGAACTAAATGTAATCATGCAATAGGTGCATGCTCACACGGGCCTTGTAATGGCAAAAACAAGGAAAAATGAGCTAATACCCCCAAAATAAGTAAAAGTAAAATGCTAAAGTACGTAAAAATAATAAATAGGGTACTCGGTGACATTGTGTTGATAAAAAAAAAATGGCAAGAAGTCCCACCGCAACAAGGTGACCCCATTAGGTCCCTACCTAGCAGTAAAAAACCTTACCATGTGTCCTGCAATGTGTGCATGGCAAGGAGACAGCAGGGCCTGAGTCCCAGTGTAGAGCACCAGCAATGGGAGGCTACACACATATAAATAATGTCCAGCTCATAATGCAGGCCACACCTCAGATTGCAAGGCCTGCAACAAAACAATGAAATGAAAACCAGAACTGGAACTAAACTGTAATCGTACAGTAGGAGCATGTTCACACAGGCCTTATAATAGCAAAAACAACAAGGAAAAAATGAGCAAATACCCTAAAAAATGTTCAATAATAGTCTATTAAACCACAACATACCAATATTGCAAAGATCAAAAATGTTAATGCCTTTGGGCAGCTTTACAGGTATCTATATGGTAACACAAGCATTATCCCCAACACATAGCTTTTAACAATACAAAATATGTTGAGTAGACCATATAAACAAAATTATTTTATCAGTAGTTTATCTATTTTAACTACTAATTTTCACATATAAAGGATTTGAGTTGAGTATCTTTTTGTGAATAATCACATTTTACAGCAGATTATAATCCCACGTCTTTTACACATAATTTGTTTTACATTCGACCAAAAATTACAGCAAATTTTTCCATCGTTGCAATTCTCTCTGGACACGCAAACCAATTCAATATGTTTATTTTTTTTATTTTTTTTTTAAGTATCCACTGATGCGAAAAGTTGACAAGGGCGAGATATCCACTTCCACAAATAGAACAAAGACCTGAGTTCTTATCAAGCATATTGTATAATTGAGGAGACACCATTTTTTGGATGGAAATCTGCAATCAGCCGAAGGGTGGAGCAATAAAACTATTAGTATTGAATAGCAAGGCAGCTTGCTGTCGCTGATCTGCTGTCATTATCATTTGGACTGGTGAGGTTTCTATGTCACTGTTCATTTTATCCCTCTGTTTGGTGAGTGGGTCTTTTGTTTAATTGTTTCATTGAACGCGGCACAAAGGTGGCTTAGTTTATACAGTAATGCACTATGTGTTATCTCTGGAGGAGCCAGACAAGACAAAGTAGAACTTAGCAGTCAATGGAACCAGGAGTAGACACACGATTACCTGTCTACTCTTAACTAACATTAGTGTAAGAATTCCAGATGGCTGCCATTTAGCGTGTATAAAAATATTAGGAGCGGTTGTATCAACCAATTCTGTAGAGATGCATTTGTTTATTCCAGATTAACCGACTCTAGGTGCTATGATTCTGGAAAGACAAATTTTGGATATGGGAATGCAGTAATTTCTTAATACAAGGGTGCAAATGATTCCTTGATAAGTCTGATCACAGTCTGCTGTAGAAAGTTACAGGGTTCACACAAAGTATACTTGCAATGCTTCTTGGGTGCTTTTTTAGGTGAAAATTAAGCTGTGTGTCACACCAGTGACACACGCGGTTGGTAAGCACCACCCTACTCACTGCGGTTATTGCTCTGCTCCTCCCAGCCTCGGTTTCTTTCTCTGAGCTGCATCCGGTAGCCTTTCCAATTTTACTGCATCCTTGTGCTGGTGAGTTCCACCTAGCTATAGGGAGGTATGGATGGTCTCTGCAGGAACTTAACCCTGCAGTTTCCTGGCCATTCCCATGCTAGAAGAGTCTATATCAGGCAGCAACTCCCACCACTCTTTGCCCGAATGTTGGATCCAAGATAGTTCACCTGCTAGTGCCTATTTATGTGATTGTTTGATTCTCCAATTACTAACCCAGCTTGAATACCTGTCCTATCTGAACTCTCCACTCCTGGCTGTGGCTTTGTTCTCTAAACCTGTGCTAACCGCCATGACTTTTGACCATCTGACCATGCCTTAACCTCATCCTCCTATACCTCAATACCTCTCCTCTCACCATACCAAGGACTGCCCTAGATTGGTACCTGGTGACTACCCATGGCCCAGCATATCCTGAGCACCAAAGGCTCTAGTGAAGAATAGGTAATTGTTTAATTATACCCCTCTAGGGTAAGCAGGTGGTGCAATGGGTCCACACTCAGCACCGCTACACTGTTATACAGTACCAGGAAAAGCAATGACAATTCAGAAGTCTCATGCACACAGAGCTTTTTTTTTCCCTACCTGACTCCAGTAGTGTTTTTGAAGATCTGCAGCACATCCATTCTTTCAACACAACACATTCAAATTCAACACATCTAAAAAGATTTCAGACACAACTGAAAAATAAGTGATATTAATGAAAAACAGCTTAATTTTCTACCAAATCACATGACTTTGTATAAAATAAAGAGCCTGTTAGAATGGCAGAGTCTCTCTGAAGCAAAGATCGCCACAGGTTCACCAATATGTAAACACCTGCATCTAAATATTCAGCAACAATTTCAGAAAAATGTTCTTCAATGTAAAATTTCAAAGACTTTGAATATCCCACCATCTACAGTGTATATCAAAAGATTCATAGATTCTGGGGAAATCCCTGTTCACAAGGGACAAAGCCAATGATTAATATTATATGCTCTGAGGGGGGCACTGCATTAAAAACAGGTGATTTGGTCATGCAAATCACTGCACGGGCTCAAGAACACTTCCAGAAATTATTGTCCGTGAACACAGTTTCCTGTGCAATCTACAAATGCAGGCTGTGGAGACACGAGGGTCAGTGGGTGCTCTCGTCCGCTGGCGCAGCCACCTTTAGGAAGACAGCCTGGACCAAGGCTCATCCCCAAACTGAACACCCAAGCTCAACCGTGGGCGGAACACTACTCAGACAACACAGGGTGACGGAACCACAATATTAAGGCTTTATTGGATCCCCAAACAGTTAACAGCATATAACACATAACCAGCAAAACACAACATGTAACAGGCAACAGAGTCTTACCCATCCGCTGGCTCAACAGGGATTAGAATATACTGAAGCACAGCAAAGTCTATAGCCAGGTGACTGGTGCGTCCTTATGCCAGTCTTGGTTATCCTGGGACCGAAATCCCTAGACTGAGGTCACTAGACAGAATCTGAAAATCACCGTGGTTAATCAACAGGTCTATTTATATACCCTCAGCCCTCATTGCAGGATATTGGGGACTTCACGATTGGTGGAATAAAACTGTGTGCTCATTGGCTGGATCTCAAGCCTAAAACATTTCTGGTAGCATTGCAGTCATGTCAAGGGAGAGCCACATACTGATTGACATAGCACTTAGCAGGATACATTTAGCATTGTTAGCTTAGCATTGTTATGCATCAGAAGGAACCCAGGGACTTTAAGTGCCTGGAGAATTTTTAACTCATAATTTGAAATTCACAATTCGACCAACGACGACTGTTAACCTCCGGGGTCCCACCATTGAGTTAAGTTGACTCCAAAGGAGGCCCTCTACAATGTGATCCTGGCCTAGATTGGGGGCAACCTTAGGGACAGACGCTGTAGTATGGGGGCACCCTAACTTAAGGTGAAAATTCCATTGTTAGGCAGGGTCTGTATAGGGTGCTATAGGTCCCCCTTTTTTGTTTGTAACATAGTTTTTAAGGTTGAAGGAAGACTTTAAGTCCATCTAGTTCAACCCATAGCCTAACATGTTGATCCAGAGGAAGGCAAAAAAAAAACCATGTGGCAACACTAAACTCCACATTGGGGAAAAAATTCCTTCCTGACTCCAGATACGGCAATCAGACTAGTTCCCTGGATCAACGCCCTATCAAAGAATCTAGTATGTATAACTGGTAATATTATAGTTTTCAAGAAAGGCATCCAGGCCCTTCTTAAATGTTAGTAGTGACTCACTCATTACAACATCATGTGTAAGAGAGTTCCATAGTCTCACTGCTCTTACAGTAAAGAATCCGCGTCTGTGATTATGATTAAACCTTCTTTCCTCCAGACGTAGAGGATGCCCCCTTGTCCCAGTCTCAGGCCTAAGAGTAAAGAGATCATTAGAAAGGTCTCTGTACTGTCCCCTCATATATTTATACATTATTATAAGATCACCCCTAAGCCTTCGTTTTTCCACGCTAAATAACCCCAATGACTTTTGTCGCTCTTCTCTGGACCCGCTCTAGTTCAGCTATGTCTTTCTTATACACCGGAGACCAGAATTGTACACAGTATTCTAAGTGTGGTTGCACTAGTGACTTGTATAGAGGTAAAATTATGTTCTCCTCATGAGCATCTATGCCTCTTTTAATGCATCCCATTATTTTATTTGCCTTTGCAGCAGCTGCCTGACACTGGCCACTAAATGTGAGTTTGTCATCTACCCATACACCCAGGTCTTTTTCAGTGACAGTTTTGCCCAGTGTTTCACAATTAAGCACATAATTATACCTTTTGTTTCCTCTGCCCAAGTGCATGACTTTACATTTATCCCCATTAAAGCGCATTTGCCATTTATAAGACCAAGCTTCTAGTTTACATAAATCCTCCTGTAATATAAAATTGTCCTCCTCTGTATTGATTACCCTGCAGAGTTTAGTGTCATCTGCAAATATTGAGATTCTACTCTGTATGCCCCCTACAAGGCCATTAATATATTAAATAGAAGCGGGCTCAACACTGACCCCTGTGGTACCCCACTGTTAACTGTGACCCATTCTGAGTGTGTTCCATTAATAACCACCCTTTGTTTCCTATCACTAAGCCAGTTCTTAACCCACTTACACATATTTTCCCCTATCCCCATTGCCCTCATTTTATGTATCAACCTTTTGTGTGGCACCGTATCAAAAGCTTTTGAAAAGTCCATATACACCACATCCACTGCATTTCCTTGGTCCAGTCCAGAACTTACTTCTTCATAGAAGCTTAATACTATGTCCCTTTTTAGATAGCTTTCCTCATCAGAGTTATATAACACAGGTGTGGAATAACCACCACCCTTAGAAAGATTACACAAAGATTTTCCAAATTACTAGTCAATCTTTATTGTACACAATAACATAGCATAACATAAAATTAGAGCATTCCCTCCGGAGAGATTCACAAGAAACACTACAGGCTGTTCAGCAAAATAGAAATAGTATAAAGAAACAACAAACAGGCAATTATTGTTCATACTAGTAAAAAGGCCCGATGCAATTGCATCGGGAGCGCGGTAAAATGAATTGTGTGTATACAGGCGGGTCAGTGGGTAGCAGAGTATACAGGCGGCTCTGAGGGTAGCAGATTATACAGGCGGCTCTGTGGGTAGCAGAGCATAGAGGCGGCTCTGTGGGTAGCAGAGCATAGAGGCGGGTCTGTGGGTAGCAGAGCATAGAGGCGGCTCTGTGGGTAGCAGAGCATAGAGGCGGCTCTGTGGGTAGCAGAGCATAGAGGCGGCTCTGTGGGTAGCAGAGCATAGAGGCGGCTCTGTGGGTAGCAGAGCATAGAGGCGGCTCTGTGGGTAGCAGAGCATAGAGGCGGCTCTGTGGGTAGCAGAGCATAGAGGCGGCTCTGTGGGTAGCAGAGCATAGAGGCGGCTCTGTGGGTAGCAGAGCATAGAGGCGGCTCTGTGGGTAGCAGAGCATAGAGGCGGCTCTGTGGGTAGCAGAGCATAGAGGCGGCTCTGTGGGTAGCAGAGCATAGAGGCGGCTCTGTGGGTAGCAGAGCATAGAGGCGGCTCTGTGGGTAGCAGAGCATAGAGGCGGCTCTGTGGGTAGCAGAGCATAGAGGCGGCTCTGTGGGTAGCAGAGCATAGAGGCGGCTCTGTGGGTAGCAGAGCATAGAGGCGGCTCTGTGGGTAGCAGAGCATAGAGGCGGCTCTGTGGGTAGCAGAGCATAGAGGCGGCTCTGTGGGTAGCAGAGTATGATGTGGTGGGAGGCTGGAGGGGTGAAGAGAGGTGCGGCTGGAGGGGTGAGGAGAGGTGCGGATGGAGGGGGGACATTAGGGCTGGGCGGCAGGACGTGGCTGCGTGCTGGGCTGATGGCAGCCGCAGTGACACGGCATTGTCCTGTGCGGCAGGGTGGGGGTTGCAGAGAGGGATCAGCGGATTGGGCGCTGTGTGGTAAAGACAGGACTGTGATGCGATTGGTCCAGGACGCCGAGTGCTGGGTAATGGGCTGGGCGTCCTGCGTTTACAACAGAGCGGGCAAGCCACTTGCAGGGGCGGCGGGCAATGGGAGTGAGTGGGGCGTGTCAGGCTTTGCAGGCTGACACGGCCTGCTCACTCCCATTGTCTGCCGCCGCCCACAGGACGACGTCAGTGGCTTCCGGCACCCGGCCACAGCCCCTAAAGCGCTACTCTACCAGCATGGGGACAGCGAGGCCCCAGCGGTGAGAGAGCGGTGAGGGGCGGAAGGCATCGGCGGCATCATTGAGCTGGCGGAGGGCGGTGGTGATGTGGGTATTGGGTCATCGGTCGCGGCGGGGCCGACGGTTGGCAGGATGGGGGCGGTGTCAGCTCGTGCGGGTGCGGCTCGCGATGACGCTATCACGTCATCGCTCGTAGTGCAGCAAAAAATTTTGGAGTTGGGCTACAGTGCCCGAATTCCAAAGTCACGATTATATAAAGGCCCGATGCTATGGCATCGGGAGTGGGGTGACATCAAGATGGGGCGGGCTGTTTGGCATTGGGGGCAGCAGCTGTCACTTTACCCTTTGGGGCATCATCAGGGGCAGTGGGGAGTGAGGGCATGTGGGGGGGTAAGAGGGGTGAGCAGGGGCAGTGTGGGGTGAATGGGGAGGTGAAAGGGGTAAACAGCGGGAGTGTGGGGTGAGTGGGGGCTGAGCAGGGACAGTGTGGGGTGAGTGGGGGCATGAGCAGGGGCAGTGTGGGTGAGTGGGGGGTTGAGCAGGGGCAGTGTGGGTGAGTGGGGGCATTTGGGGGGGTGAGAGGGGTAAGCAGGGTGTGTGGGTGAGGGGGGGGTAAGCAGGAGCAGTGTGGGTAAGTGGGGGCATGTGGGGGAGGTAAGAGGGGTAAGCAGGTACAGAGTGGTGGCATGAGCAGTGGGAGTGTGGGGAGTGAGGGCATGTGGGGGGATAAGAGGGGTGATCAGGGGCAGTGCGGATGAGTAGGGGGTAAGCAGGGGCAGTGTGGGTGAGTAGGGGGGTAAACAGGGTCTTTGTGGGTGAGTTGGGTGGGCTATGCAGGGGCAGTGTGGGTGAGTGGGGGCAGAGTGGGTGAGTAGGGGGGTAAGCAGGGGCAGTGTGGGTGAGTGGGAGGTAAGCAGGGGCAGTGTGGGTGAATGAGGGGGCTATGCAGGGGCAGTGTGGGTGAATGAGGGGGCTATGCAGGGGCAGTGTGGGTGAATGGGGGCAGTGTGGGTGAGTAGGGGGTAAGCAGGAGCAGTGTGGGTGAGTGGGGTGGGATATGCAGGGGCAGGTTGGGTGAGTGGGGGCAGTGTGGGTGAGTAGGGGGTAATCAGGGGCAGTGTAGGTAAGTGGGGGCAGTGTGGGTAAGTGGGGGCAGTGTGGGTAAGTAGGGGGTAAGCAGGGGCAGTGTGGGTGAGTAAGGGGTAAGCAGGGGTAAGTGGGGGCAGTGTGGATGAGTAGGATGTAATCAGTGGCAGTGTGGGTAAGTGGGGGCAGTGTGGGTGAGTAGGGGGTAATCAGGGGCAGTGTGGGTAAGTGGGGGCAGTGTGGGTGAGTAGGGTGTAATCAGGGGCAGTGCGGGTGAGTAGGGGGTAATCAGGGGCAGTGTGGGTAAGTGGGGACAGTGCGGGTGAGTAGGGTGTAATCAGGGGCAATGTGGGTGAGTAGGGGGTAATCAGGGGCAGTGTGGGTAAGTGGGGGCAGTGTGGGTGAGTAGGGGGTAAGTGGGTGCAGTGTGGGAGAGTAGGGGGTAATCAGGGGCAGTGGGGTGAATAGGGGGGTAGGGTGCAATGAGAGTGCGCCGCGATGTGAGGCCGGCGTCCCTGGAAGCTTGAGGAGCGTGGGGTTATAGCAGACTGCAGCCCCGGCGGGCTTGCAGGCTGCAATGAGAGTGCGCCGCCGCCGCTGGCATCTTACCTGGGGGAAGCAGCGGCGGGCACAGTGTCTGATGAAGGCGGCCGCAGATGGTTGCGGCGGGCTGTTTTGTAAAGCCGCTCCCCCTGGCTTCTGCCTGAGGGCTCGCACTTTTGAACGGACGGTGCGGCCCTGGCGGCGGGGAGCCGGTGTGTGTGTAGCAGGGGAGCAGGTGCGTGTAAGCCGGTGCGTGTAGCGGGGGAGCCGGTGCGTGTAGCGGGGGAGCCGGTGCGTGTAGCGGGGAGCCGGTGCGTGTAGCGGGCATTGGTGGGGGGAAACGGCGGCTCGCGATGGCGCATACGCGCCATCGCTCGCAGACCCAGTGCGCAAAGCATGTTGGGATTCAGCTACAACAGCCGAATCGCAAACTGCGGATTATATAAATAGAAGATAGATAAGAGCAGCATGAGCACATAAGAGCAGCATGAGCCTTTCATTAGTTACTTGACATATGGTACCTGTGTTCCACTCAAGGTGAAAGACTTAGTGTCTGTTTTCTTCTCCAAATGCCATCCATAACACCTTGGTATATTGCACAATCCTTTGTTAATAAGCAATAATTGCAAAATTACTTTGCTTAGGATTCCTTGCATAGGGTCTTGCCACCCAATGACAAAAAAATATATTATAATCAAAATCAGGGTCCCTGTCTCCAAGGACCCCATAGTAACTGCACAGTTTGCTTCTAGTGCAGTTCAGGACCTGCGGTGATGTCACAGTCACGTGACCCGCGGTTACCATGGAGTAAGCTGGTGTCACGTGACTCTGACATCACCACAGGTCCTGGACTGCAGTAGAAGAGCACTGCAGGCACCGGGAGCCTGCGGCAGCCACCGGAAGCCTGGAGGAAGGCGGCGGAAGACGGCGGGGGCTCGGGGAGAGGTGAGGAATTTTTTTTATTTTTTTTTAACTGTAGTGCGGCTGCGGCTCGTGATGACGCTGCGCGTCATCACTCGCAGTCGCGCAAAGGAGCTTGGGATTCGGCGACAACACCCGAATTCCCAACTCCCGATTATGTAAGTAGATAGGCAGGTCAATAAGTAATATGTAGGACCTAAATCCTATAGTGCCAAGCCAATGTTATTACCACAGATGCTAATCCAAGTTCATATAATAATAATCAACCCGAGTCACCATCACTTATTAATACTAGGGTGATTAAATCCTGGTTATAGCAATAAAAATACTATGAAAGCAAAGAGAGCCTTCGTAACTGCCCCCATCGCTACAAAGATATCATTTCTGAGATAAACATGGTACTGTTGCGTTTAATACCTTCTAAGCCGAGGTGTCCGTGTGCGCTCGTGCTCCCTCCTCCCCTACGACCGTTTCGCTTCCCGCTTCTTCCGGGGGAGCTTTTGAAAAGTCCATATACACCACATCCACTGCATTTCCTTGGTCCAGTCCAGAACTTACTTCTTCATAGAAGCTTATTAGATTAGTTTGACAGGAACGGTCCCTCGTAAAACCATGTTGATAATGGGTCATGAGGTTATTTTTCTTCAGATACTCCAGTATAACATCTCTTCGAAAACCCTCTAGGATTTTACCCACAGTAGAGGTTAAGCTTACTGGCCTATAATTTCCAAGTTCAGTTTTTGTCCCCTTTTTGAATATTGGCACCACATTTGCTATACGCCAGTCCTGTGGTACAGACCCTGTTATTATGGAATCTTTAAATATTAAAAATAATGGTCTATCTATGACAGTACTTAATTTCTGCAGCACTCTGGGGTGTATTCCATCCGGGCCCGGGGATTTGTCAATTTTAGTGATTTTTAGACTATGCCGTACTTCCTCTTGGGTTAAGCAGGTGACATTTAAAGGGATCCTGTCACCCCCAAAACACCTTTAAAGCTATTAAAACCTGTCCCTACAGCATATTAACACTTTCCCTACACTCTTTTTAGCTCCTAAATGCAGTAAATGATATTGCATAAAAACGTTTTATAAGTACCTGATTAGTGATGATAATGAGTGACTATCTATTCATAGTCACTCATCAAGACTGCCCCTCTGCTTCATAGCACGCCTGAATAGGCGTGATCTACATCCAGGATTCAAAATCGCGCGTCCCTTCTGTGCCCTGTGTCGTAGGAGGCTGCAGTGTGGCTTGTGACGCGATCCGCGTCATTCCCGGCGCCCTGTGACGTATTTACAGCGGCGCCGCGCTGTTAGCTTCAAAATGTGCACTGCGCATGCGCATTGGGCATGCGCAGTGCACATTTTGAAGCTAACAGCGCGGCGCCGCTGTAAATACGTCACAGGGCGCCGGGAATGACGCGGATCGCGTCACAAGCCACACTGCAGCCTCCTACGAACACAGGGCACAGAAGGGACGCGCGATTTTGAATCCTGGATGTAGATCACGCCTATTCAGGCGTGCTATGAAGCAGAGGGGCAGTCTTGATGAGTGACTATGAATAGATAGTCACTCATTATCATCACTAATCAGGTACTTATAAAACGTTTTTATGCAATATCATTTACTGCATTTAGGAGCTAAAAATAGTGTAGGGAAAGTGTTAATATGCTGTAGGGACAGGTTTTAATAGCTTTAAAGGTGTTTTGGGGGTGACAGGATCCCTTTAATTGAGAATTTTTGTTATCACTGATCATATTGTCTGTCATGGGATTTTCTTGTGTAAATACTGTTGAAAAAAAGTCATTTAGCATATTGGCTTTTTCCTCATCCTCATCCACCATTTCACCCAGACTATTTTTAAAGGGGCCAACACCATCATTTTTTAGTTTCTTACTATTTATGTAGTTAAAAAATATTTTGGGATTCTTTTTACTTTCTCTGGCAATGAGTCTCTGTGTCTCAATCTTTGCTGCCTTGATTTGCTTTTTACAAATGTTATTTAATTTTCTGTATTTATTTAATGCCTCATCATTACCTACTTGCTTTAATTCACTAAATGCTTTCTTTTTGTCACATATTGCACCTCTTACCGGTTTATTTAGCCATAGTGGTTTCCTCCTATTTCTAACATGCTTATTCCCATAGGGTATATATTGTGCACAGGCCCTATTCAGGATGCTAATAAACATCTCCCATTTGTGTTGTGTACTTTTATGTCTCAGGATATCGTCCCAGTTTATTGCAGTTTGGTTGTTATTGAGTTGCTCGTGTCTTTCCTTTGAATCTATTTGTCCTGTGTTTTGGATCCTTATAAATTTATACAATAAAGGCTGTGTTTTATAATAATCTATTGATAAACATGGGTATTATTCTAAACTTCTTTACAGATTGATAGCTAGTTATATCTTATCTTCTATAGAAATCCAGATGTTGCAGGCAGCAAAACGTTCTGCATGGCCTCTCTGTAGTGACCCAGAGTTTACTATATGATGTTTTATAATGTTGTGTATTGTAACTCCTGCACTTTAGCTCAGAGTTGGAGTCTGTCTGATCCCACAATGCCCTCTGCTGGCCTCTCTCTGAACTACAGTTTCCTTATATGGTCAAAGGTCGCTTAGCAACCAGAGAGGCATTTTCCTGTAGAATAGCTGCTGTAGACAGGATGGAGGACACAACTGTGATGATGCGAGCGTTGTGTGTTTAGGAGAAATGACAATACCTGTTTGCTCCTGTCCTCTGGTGAGTACGAGCAGTGAAGTATCCCCACTGGTAAGAAACGCTCACATCTAAACGAGAGGGAGAGTTCATTAAATGAACACTGTTAATTGCATTGAATATAGAGTAAAAGTTCCTAATTGTTGAAGAAACTGATGGGGTCCGTGTTTCTTATGGGACTCCAAACTCCTCAGCTACTCCATAGCTGAACTAAGAAACTCGCCCCTGGAATACACCCAGTTATCTACCCCTTTTTCCATTTGCCTCCGGAACCATTGGAGACACAGTGAGAGCATTCAGCTCTGATTTCCAGGCCCTGCAAACCTGATGGAGGTTGCGGCATCTCCAGCCTCTGTCAAATGTGATCAGTGTGATCTGGTCTCATTTGTGAATAACACACGCCGCCAATGTCAATTCTGCCAATCTTGGTGTTCTCTGCCAAATGCCAATTGCCTTGCACACTGTTGAGCTGTAAGCTCAACACCCACTTGTGAACGTCGGGCCCACATACCACCCTCACGGAGTGTGTTTCTGACAGTTTGAACAGAAAATTAATATTAGTAGCCTGCTCTAGGTACTTTTGCAGGGCTCTGGCACTGCTCCTCCTTGCACAACAGAGGAGGTAGTGGTCCTGCTGCTGATTGTTTCCCTCCTATGGCCTTCTCCATGTCTACTGGTGTACTGGTCCATCTCCTGGTATCAGCTGCATGCTCTGGACACTGTCCGTGACAGACATAACTAATCTTCTTACCACAGCTTACATTGATATGAAACTCCTCATGTTACCTCTAGTGGTGAGAGCAATGACAAGATGCAAAAGTGACCAAAACAACAGGCAAAACAGATGAGAACAGAGAAATGGTCTGTGATCACCACCTGCAGAACCACGCCTTAATAGGGGTGTCTTGCTAATTACCTATCATTTCTACCTGTTGTCTGTTCCATTTGTACAACAGCAGGAGAAATTGATTCACAATCAGTGTTGCTTCATAACTGAACAGGTTGATTTCACAGAACTGGGATTGACTTTGAGTTACATTGTGTTCGTTAAGTGGAACCTTTATTTTTTTGAGCAGTGGATATACATTCTGGCAAAAGAATACAGCCTCACTCCCCAAGTGCTAAAATGCATGCAAACATTGAACGTATGACATTTGAACTGCATTACTGCTATATGGAATATAGTTACCAAGAAATTGTAACCATGCTGAGGGAAATTTTCACAAAAGCTCTATCTAAATAGTAAAAAGAATGGGCTAGAACATTAAAATATATAAATCTTTATAATAACATATTCATAAACAGAATATTTTAACATCAGAGACACAGATGAAAGTAGTGGGTGAGCCAAGTACAATTTTGCAGGCACAAGAGATAATATATTTTCAGATTTTGCACATGTTAAATAGGTGTAAAGACATACCTATATGTATCTATATATAAATAATATTGGAAATTAACAACATCAGTGGATAAAGACAATTGATATGTATGTAGAAAAGATGATGATGCAAATTTAAGGAGCCAACTGCAATAGTAACACTCCTTACATTATATAATAGAAAGTGCAAGGTGCATATCGGAATGAAGGCATAATTTGACTCGCCCACCAAACCTGATGCGTTTAACCTGAGCTTCATCAGGGCTTGGAATTGGCCAATTTATCAGAGCCCATCAGACAAGGCAAAGAGTCCTTCTTTGATGGGACCCTAACCTAATATCATACCTCTCCCGATCTAAAAGCATACAAACTTAAAGGCAAATATGATCCAGTTTTGAAGAGAGGTCTGGGCCAGCACAAACCTTTCCAGCGTTCCCCTTTTACTTTGGGGATCTCACTGCAGCATTGCTGATCATGAACTCACGACCTGGAGGGGTGGAGGATGAGCTTCCTGCTGTAACACTTGCCTCGTCTCGGTGCTTGCTGCCAGCAGGTGCGTCACAGCGTATTCAATCAAATAGAGAAGAAATGGAGCCGCTTGGATCCTCCTTGGAGGATTGTACCTGCTGAAGCGCCAAGACAGGGCGCGAAATGAAGTAGTACCCCCCGTCCTCACAACCGCTGTGCACAACCTGTTTTATGAAGATTGAATAAATATCCACTGCCAGAAGCCTTGTTTGAGCAAATATGATCCAGCATTGACCTCTTTAGGATGCAGCAAATTTACATTTTTGTTTTTTTCTCCCAGAGCCGTAACTTTGTATTTTTCTGTCTACATAGATGTCTGAGGGCTTGTTTTTTCTGGGATAAGTCTTACTTCAGAATGGCACAATTCATTTTACCATATACTGTACTGGAAAATGGAAAAAAAATTCAAATGCGATGAAACTATGAAAGAAAAGCAATTCTGAAAAGTTATGGCATACACTAGGTGTTAAAAATAACCTGTCGACTGCACAAACAACTCTAATACACTGCTGTTACTTAAAGAGGACCCCACACACACACCTTTGTCCCCTCAAGGGGTGAATGTGCACACCAAAGGTCCCGACCACAGTGGCAGACTGACCAAACTGCACTATAGCCAATAGAACCCCGTTTGCTTAGGCCGGCTTCACACCATATTTTTCTGCATTAGGTTCTGTCCGGTTTGCCCTGTGTGTGGATCGCACAACTTCAGTGAAGAGGGGACTGTCGTCCACACTGATACTTCAGTGTTGATATCCCGGCAGCCTTTTATGCAGACTGTAAAGAGCAGTTTTAGTCCGAGAAACGATATGTTTTCTCGGACCCGTGCTCCATAGGCCCCCATGTTAAAGGCCGCGGATCATGTCGGATCAATGTATATACATTGCGGAATTGAAAGTGCCCCGCATGGCTCTTTCTGTGCCTGGACCCGTGAAAATCACGGACACTGACACAGAAATAGGTCACCTCCGATGGTATTTGGGACCATGTGTAGTCTATTGATTGAAGAAAAAAAATTAGATTTCAGCTACTCTAGATGGCGATCGTGTAACTATTACAAAGACCCTAAGGTTGCGGAGGGATTGTCATGCTGGCGATGTCGCAGTGGGATGATCCATATACCTGTTATCTATGCTATCTTTTATTGCAGGAAGAATGTTTCCATAATGAAATGTTTTACTTCGTGATGGCATGGCTCGTATGGTGTGTTTTTGGTGATCTGCCATCACTGATTTACAATGTTGAGTATATTGTTACCACTGTAGTTTTTCATTGTTTTTATCCTCCTTTTAACTCATGTACTAATCCTTGCAGGACCCACTATTGATGACACCTTTACTATCTGTTCATTCCTGCGGCTTACTGGGACAGAGGGGGATGAATGCACCTTTCTGCTGTATACTGCTCAGACCTGGCTCTGGGATCCAGGATGAGTACAAGACAGATGACACAAAGCCAGATTTGGAAAAGGGAATATATAGATAGTTAGGCAAGTGAGGTGATAGGCCAATCTAAAGAGATGTGTTTTTAAGGCTCCCTTAAAAGCTGTGGGTATTGGGAATTAATTGAATTTTTCTTTGTAATCTGTTCCAGAAAATTGGTGCAGGTCGCGAGATGTCTTGGAGTTGGGAGTGTGAGGTTCGGATTATAGATGAGGTCAGTCTTAAGTCACTTGTGGAACGGAGGGCACGTGTAGGGTGATAGACAGATGAGGGAGATGTAGGGCTGTGCAGAACTGTGTAGGACTTTGTGGGTGAGTGGTAAATTTAAATTTTACTCTGCAGTGGATTGGCAACCATTGCAATGACTGGCACAGGATAGAGGCATCGGTGAAGCGGTTGGAGAGGAATATGATCCTGGCTGCTGCATTCAGGATGAATTGGAAAGGAGATTGTTTGGTAAGAGGGAGACCGATCAGTAGAGAATTGCAATAATCCAGATGAGAATTAATAAGGGGGACAGAGTTTTTGCAAAGTCAACAGTAAGAAAAGGTCAAATTCTAGAGATGTTTTTGAGGTGTAGGTCACGCGAGTGAGTGATCGGATGCGGGGAGTGATGGAGAGATCTGAGTAAAATATAACCCCAAGACAGTGGGCATGCAGCTGGGGAGTAATGCCAAAACCACATACGGAAATGGCAATAATAGGTTTCAGAAAATAAGGAAAGGAAGGAAACATGAGAAGTTCAATTTTTGACAGATGCAGTTTAAGGTAGAGAGAGGACATGACGTTAGAGGCAGCAGACAATCATTGGTATTTTGTAATAATGCAGGGGTGATGTCAGAAGATAGCATAGGGATGTTGCACGCCAAATGTCATTGTAGGATTATTTAAGAGTTTGAAGCTTAGGATCTGGAATATTAAGAGGTATTGACTTGGTTTTCGCAGAGTTGATTTCATAACAGTTTAACATAGGGCTTTATTATTAAGAAAATAAGTAATCCAAATCTACAGGGCTTCATGTGAAAATAGTGATTGCCCCCCCAAGTCTAATAACTGGTATGGTTACCCTTAAGAGCAACAACTACAATCAAGCATTCACGATAACAGGCAACAGATCTTTTACAATGCTCTGGAGAATTTTGGCCCACTCATCTCTGCAGAATTGTTGTAATTCAGCCATACTGAGGGATTCCGAGGATAAACCACCTTTTTAAGGTCATGATACAGCATCTCAATCAGATTAAGGTCAGCACTTTGACTAGGCCACTTTAAAGTCTTAATTTTGTTTTTCTTAAGCCATTCAGAGGTGGACTTGCTGGTTTGTTTTAGATCATTGTCCGGTTCCATAACCCAACTGTGCTTCAGCCTGAGATCACAATCAGATGGATGGACATCCTCCTTCAGGATTTTTTGGTAGACAGCAAAATGGTTCCATTTATCACAGCAAGTCTTCCGGGTCTTGAATCAGCAAAATAGCCCAAGACACTACCACCACATTTTGATGTGTTTTTTGACACGATTTTGGCATGCGTTTTTCATGCATTTGGGGTGGAAACATGCTGCAGATTCACTTCTGCACAAATCTGGAAGATGAAATGAAAGAAACGTGCACAAAACTTCAAATTTCTCATCGACTTTGCTGGCATAAGGATTAACATGCAGTTATGCAACAAACACGTAGCATATAAAGATGTAATTTCTTTATCCGCCCAGAAGCCACGTTGAGGAGTGTCTCCTGAGTGGGTACCTACATTAAGTCAAAGCCTCTTTCTGGGTTTAAAAATAACTACATGGGTGAGTAGGAACCTGCTAATAGATAAAATTACCTGAGGCTAATGGGCTAGGAGTGCACAGACAGAAGGCATGATCCCATAATATAAAGAAAAGACTGCTGGCACTCCCTAACTTGCAGTGTGAAGAGGTGCATAACTGAACATAAATTGTAACTAAGACAGCTGCACTCTGAAATGCCAAGGCATGTAAACCAAAAATATAACAGTATAGAACTGCATTATTGCTTAAGAAATATCTAAAAAATGTTTGACACTTCGCATATAAAGAAGGCCATTTGTAGATCTGCCCAGTAGCAAATGATATAATATAATAGTAATATATAGGCAGACTAGGGCACCACTCCAAACAGGCCAGCGGGTTGTTGTTGTCAGTGGGCGTAGGGCACAATATCACGGGGTGCCAGTCACAAAGACAAAGTCCGTGATAATACCAGGAAGGAAAAGAAGACGGCACTCACCGAGGTGTTGATGAAACAGCGGTGTCCTTTTATTGCAGGGACATGGCACAGATGCAGGGAGGGGGTGCCGAGGGTGACAACGGACCGTTTCGGGCTCTCGCCCTTCGACTGGTCACATATCATATTATGTGACCAGTCGAAGGGCGAGAGCCCGAAACGGTCCGTTGTCACCCTCGGCACCCCCTCCCTGCATCTGTGCCATGTCCCTGCAATAAAAGGACACCGCTGTTTCATCAACACCTCGGTGAGTGCCGTCTTCTTTTCCTTCCTGATATAATATAATATGTTATGTTCAGTTATGCACCTGTTCATGCCGCTCATGCCTGCAATCTTTTCTTGTGTAGATGATAAAATCCCATTGTCCAAATGAGGAAAGTACATTTTCAGATACAGAAAAACAAGTAATACTAGCTAAATTTGTATTTTGGGATGATTATTAAAGAGGCTGTCCACTACTAGGACATCCTCTTCTCATTTCCCATGTTTTGCCCCATTAAAATAAAAAAAGCTTATGCTCCCCTCCCATGCAGACGCCGTTCCAGCAGTGTTGGTGTTCGCATTAGGCCGTGACCACGCCCAATCAGCATCTCTCTACTTATACATCTGAAGGTGAGGAATCGATAGGAAGTGAGCAGCAAGACATAGTTCTCACTTCCTGTTCATTACCCATACCTCAGAGGTGGCGTCGATTGGGCGCGTGGCTCATCTGATGTAACAACATCACGAGCCTTGCTAATGCAAACGGCGGCACCACTGGAATGGCACCTGCACGAGAGGAGAGTATAAGCTTTTTTTTTTATTTTAATGGGGCGAAGCATAGGGAAAAAGATGGGGTTGTCCCATAGTGGACAAACCCTTTAATAGGGTAAATTAAAAAGACGAACCAGTGCTACATTAATGTGAACATGGTGTTGGGAGAAAGATATTTTCCAACCATCTCGAAAACAAACTGATAAAATAGAAATGACAGCAGACTGTAGATTTCAGACACACGTTTAATATATACAAAACATACTTACAGATTAAAGATAACACATCAGCAATGCTGCCATAAGCTGCAACGTAAAATAAGCTGACACCAAAGCACATAGCTGGGATTTACACAGAAATATACTCTTCTCATGTCCTAATTGGGAATCTGCACCCAAGTCAGTGCAAAAGGCTAAGAGTCTATGAATCCAATAAATGTCAAGCATGTGCACACTGCTGTATAGACATATGGTTTATTAAAAAAAAAAAATCTAAAATATATTACAAAAAATGGACAAGAAAGAAGTGGATAGAATAGAAACATTTTTCTTTAAAAATATATATCTTTCACAAAGCAGGGATCATTTATTTATACTAGAACAAAAAAAAAAAATGGAAAAAGCGGATTTATATATTTTTATAACAAAATATGAATTTGACACATGTATTGATATGGGAATAGAACAGACTTTATACAATTATCATCCGGTACAGCTAATATGTTGAAAGCGAAGTGGGCGCAGTCCCATCAGTGTCTTCCTTTTTTTTTTCCTTTTTACATTATTTTTAAAAATCATTTACTACATTTTACAGAGTATTTATCAAATAGGCTACAAGTTCAACTTGTGGAGATGAAGTACGTCTATCATACAGGAAAAATAGCGCTGGCATGGAAATTGGAGAAAGGTAGCAGCGCACTGACTGTGTGTCTTGTGGTGGAGCTTCACATGGATGTTCTGGATTGTACTCCAAGGTCTTCAGGTTGCATTAACATGCGGCACTCCAACATGAAGCATGGCTTACCAGTAAACTCCTCCATTACTTGATGAACAGTCAATTTTAAGTCCCAAAAAAAGGTCCAAAGAAGTCTCAGTGAGCTTTGTGCTTCCTTTTTTTGTGCTTTTTATCTTTCTTTTTGCTGTCACACTTTGTACAAAACCACTGATCTACTTCTGGTTCTGCCTTAAATCCAACACAAGGCCTGGAAAGAAAAATGGAGAAACTAAGAACAAGATACAAAAGTGAGACCCATACAATACAGGGCAGATAGGCACTCAAGAGAGCAATCAAGCTGCTGCAATGGTGAAGAAAATACATATGCAAATTGCCTCTTTAAAGTGGACTTGAACTCTAGCGTCACCTGTTGGTAGCAGCAATCCTAAAAGTCAATATTGACCCTTTAACGAGCCTTATATGACCAAGGATATAAGCCAAAACATATTCTCAAATGTAATTGCTACTGCAGTAATTATATACCACTACTGCACAAAACTAAGTCTTTTCAGGGCTACATACTGTCCTTTCTTTAGTCACCTGCATTGAGTGTAGGGTTAACTGGTAGAGGAGGGATGGTTTTGGATCACAGACATATAGGTAGGTGTTTATCGCTTTACAGTCCATGTATATTTATACTGCTGCAGTGGTAAGGGACAGGGAAATGGAAATGCTGCTGATGGTGCACATGGAGGCAGAGGCCAGGTGAAACTGTGCTTGCTGTGGAAGTACAATCAATGAGACTTAACTTCCTGCTCCATTTTGCAGGGGGGTGCAGGACACCTCTCTTGAAGCCAGAACAGTGTGAACAGGTGTTCGGTGTGATGGCAGATAATGCTTCCAGCATGTTTCCCATCACCACCCTGTCTTCCCCACAGTCCAATCCCCCTAGCCAAGAGTCTGCACCACATGATCCTCATCATCATCATGATCCTCCTTCATCCCACCATGCCGAGTCCCAGAAGACAAGTGATCCCACCCTCTGATACTCAGAAAGCTTCCATTTATTGATTCTGACCTGTAATCATGCACATTTCTGGAGGGACATGAATAGATTATGCGTAGTGATGTCTACATATTTGAGCAGTCATGGTCACAAGAAGAGGACGGTGGGAAACAGCAATTAGTTTCTTAAGAGATTAGATGATGAGCAACAGTTGCCAACAAGTGTTGTTAAGTCAACAATGAGGTGGCGGACCATGAAGTCACTGATCCATCCTGGGAAGGTGCCATGCAGTCCGAGGACAGCAGTGCAGTGGGGGAGGGCTACGCAACAAACAGGAAGAGGCAGTGGGGTGATCACAGGGAGAAAACAGGCAACTGTTCCCCATAGCACCCATACATGGCAAGTTCCCAAGCTGAAGGTTAGGCGTTACCGAGTCTGGCACTATGATAAAGAGTGTGGACAATAAAAAAACGGTCATTCGCAACCTGTGCAATATCAAGATCAGCAGTGGCCTGATCACTACAACCCTGACCACCACCAGCATGCTTAGGCACATGTAATCTAAACAACAGATTAGATGGGCCAAATGCCTGGGTCCAGAATCAGTGTATGTTGGTGACACCACTGTGACATCCCTGTGATATGTGCTTGCAAATCTCCTCTCCCGGATGCAGGTGTGGATGTCGTTGCACATTTGCAAGTACCATCAGCAACCACGTCAATTTCTTTATCCCACTGCAGTGTTCAGTTGACCTTACCCCCAGGTTTTAGAACGCAAACGTAAATACTAGTGATAAGCGAGTAGTAAGATACTCTGGCTCAAATAACTAACAGAATACTTTGCACAAGTAATGAATCCAATGCAAGTCAATGAAGAACTCACTCGGATCCGAATACTGTAACAGTTCAAAGCATTTGGTTAGAGCTATCCGAACCCGAATATCTTACTACTCATTCATCACTAGTAAATGCCCAACCACTAAATGGGCATATTTCCAGACTGTTTGCATTGGAAATGTTGCCATTTAGGCTTGTGAACACAGAGGCTATCAGCACGTGTCTCATAACATCACCCAAGTCCTGCCCAAAATAGTTACTGGAAAGGTCCACCTAAAGACCAATACATGGACAAGGCTTGTGGCCAGGACCACTACATTTCCCTGATGGCACACTGGTTTAAACCTCAAACAGGAAGAGTCAAAATGCTGGTATTAGGGGCCTGTTGCCACATTTTGGTAAACAGCATAAACAAGCTGTTCACCAAATATAGGACATGTCACTTACATAAAATAGGGCAATTATATATATTTTTTTTTTACCTGGTTGGAGAGGAGGCGTTGCCGTCTGTGGCCATGTGTAATGTGTGGGACTTGTCCTTGATGGCCATATGTCTGCACTGGTCTAAATACCATAGTTTGCTCAAATTTGGCATAGTTATTTTTTATCCTGCACCTCTTCTATCTGGAGGTATGACACCTCTGTTCCTTTTACTGCTCAGTATGTAAATCTAGTCATTAAAACCAAGAGAATGCCACCCTCAAGAGGTTGCCCACAGAAAAGAGGAGAGGATCACACCCCTTGTCTAAAGACTAGATTTACATACGAGACAGAGGAGAAAGAGGTCCAAAGAAAAATTGGAAAAATTGCCAGATCTCAGTTGAAGTGACATTTAGTCTAGGTAAAAAATAAAAAGCATATTTGTGTCAAGTGACAGGTCCTCTTTAAACATGACTCCTAGCTGGTTATTATTATGCAGTATTCAGAGTAATGCTCTTCATCAGCCGAAACAGCAGCACATTGCGCTATACTGAAAGTAGAATTAAAATAGGATGCAGCTGATCTCTGGGCAATCTCTGCAAGTTTAAGTTCCTGTCAATCAGTATTACTTCGGTTTTGCACAATGCAGATAAACAAAGCCTCTTAGCTTCCTGACCATTATCGGTATCTTTTAGAGGTGTAGAATAAGCAGTGTGTTTATTAATGTGAAGTCTGACCAAGAGATTTTCAGGTATCTCAACTCAGAACAAGCTCTTTACTTGGGAGATTTGTACATATGGGGAACAATCAATTCACAGTGTACTGGTTAAGGGAAAATACAGAAACTAAATTAAAGCATGCATTTCATAGCAAGGTAGTCAAAAGAAGAGGAAAGAGTAGCCAGCTATATAAAAAGGGAAAAATGCTGCCTATTAACCATTTCTCAGGAAAGTGCATATCTTATACGCCCTTTCAGGATGGCTCTTCATCAGCAAAAGACGTGCAAGATAAGTCCTGGCTACAAAAGGCCATCTCTCAGCTACAGCCGATAACCAGGGCTCTTTATAAGTTATGTCCTGGCTACCAATGGTCATCCCTCAGCTACAGCTGGGATTCAGGGCTTATTATGCGATATATCCTCGCTACTAATGGTTGAATTTTAACTACAGCTGTGATCCAGGGCTTATTATGAGATACGTCTTGGCTACTAATCGTTGTATCTTGGCTACAGAAGCGATCCAGGGCTTATTATTAGATACGTCAGAGCTACTAATGGCAATATCTTTGCCACAGAAGCGATCCATGGCTAATTGTGAAGAGATTCTCAGACTCAAAGTGCGTGTTGGGCTGACCATAACTACAGCAGAGATCCTGGTCTCATTCTGAGGCCATCCTAAATCGTTGCTGTAGATAAAATATGGCCATTAATGTGGCTTATGTGGCTGTGATCAATCCTGAGATATAGCCTTCTGCTGCATACTGGTTAAAAAAAAAAAAAAAAAAAAAAAGGGGGGTGGAGGACAGCGAAGATCAGGAATAGCAGCAATTAAAGGAAACCAGGCAACATATTATGGGGGAAAGGACTAACATCATTTGTTGGAATGTAAGAGGTCTGCCAGGGAAGTCCAAGAGACACACTATTGTCCAGCATGTGTTGGACCGTAAAGCCCTCAGTGATATGTTTTCTGGAGACTCATGTAACTAATGAAACAGTCGATGTCCTAAACAGGAAATGGGCACAGAGGGCATATCACTCTACTTTCTCCACGTATGCCAGAGGAGTCTCTGTCCTGATTCATACTTCAGCGGAATAAGAGGAGATAAAAAGTTCACATAGATATTGAGGGGCAGTATGTGATGGTGGTGTGTAGGTTGCTTGAGCAGCTACTATGTATTGCAGCCATATATATTCCGCCGCCATACTCCAGCACCAAAGTAAGAGAGGTCAGGGAAATGGCTGAAAGGAAGGGGGCAATGCATTTTTGTTAATTGGGAATTTCAACAATGTTGTGGATATACATTGGGACAGGAGTGGTACATCTGGAAGGGAACAGAGGGGTACTGACTATTTGGAACTAATACAAGAAATTGGTCTGGTAGATATCTGGAGGGTTAGAAATGTAGAGAGGAGATGCTTTTCAGGTTTCTTGACTTCCTATGACACACTTTCCCGGATAGACAGGGCCCTGGGGCCTGGGGAATGGTTTTCTAGATGAAATGGTGGGAGAAGTGGAATATTTGACAAGAGTTGTTTCGGACCATAGCCCAATCTTTGTTTCTATCCATCAGCTGGGATCGCAGAGGGAACCTGTGAGAGAATGGAAGATACATCCAGTATGGCTACGCACTATTAATTTGAATAATGTAGGACGGGAGGTGAAGGAATACTTTAAAATAAACGAGGATAGTGCTGATCCATTGATAGTGTGGGAGGCCATGAAGGCATACTTGAGGGGGCTCCTATTTAGGGACATATGCAGGTGTAAATCTCAGATCAAACAGTCCGAAAAAGACTGCCTAGAACAGTTGGAGAGGGCAGAGTTGGAGGTGGTGAGACAGGCTACCTCTGACTCTAGGAAAAAACTAAGCGAGGCTCAGTAGGAGGCCTATAGAGTTTTGCTTGGGAAGGCAGATAAAAAGTTGACATTCCAGAAATTGAAATTGTATGAAGGAGAGAAAGTGGGTCATTTGCCATCATTAATAGCGTCAGCACAGACAGGAAACCAGTACGTCCATTGCCTGGAGCGAGAGGGAGGAGAAAGGGTTACGTGCATGGGAGATATCCTAGAGATTTTTCTTAAATTCTATGGTGACTTATACACATCACGGGTGGGAGCACAAGGGAGGGAGGTGGAGGAATTTTTAGCAGCAGCATCGCTACCCTCTCTGACTATAGAGGATAGGAATACACTGGAGACCCCTATTACAGTAGAAGAACTGGGGGAGGCGTGGCATGGCTAATGAAAAGGCCCCAGGGTCTGATGGACTGCCAATGGAAGTCAACAAACATCTGGAAGAAATTCTACTACCTAGATTACTGGGGGTCTTCATGGAGGCCAAAGACAGGGGAGGGTTGCCGACCTCCATGAGAGAGGCTACTATAGTTGTGAAACACTTGTGGTCTATGTTCACTATGTCCTAGATGAATTTTTTAAAGGTGTGTAGTTTCCAAGATGTGGTCAATTCTGGAAGGTGAAGGGGGGGGCGGGGTAGGGTCCCTTTGTATTAAAGGGAACCAACCACCTAAAAATCCCTATCTAACCTATTAATATCTGTACCTGGAGCCTAAAATGACTATTCTAACCATCCCTGACTGACTAAATCTACCTAACCACATGCACAATAAATCACTTTTTATACTTACCAAATCCTTGACTGATGGGCGTTCCTCCAGGCTCTTTGTCAGATAGGCGGATCTTCTCGCCACGCTCGCTGCTGTCCATCTTCTTCTAGGATTCAAATTACCCGCCCATCGAGTCCTCGCAATGAGCGGGTCACGTGCTGCAGGCTCCGCGTCACTTCCGCCTGCCGCGTCACTGGTACACCCAGGCTGGCTTCAGAGCATGTGCAGATGGCATGCTGAAGCCGGCCTGGGCGTGTCATAGACCCAGCGACGCAGCGGGCGGAAGTGACGCGGGGCCTGCAGCACGTTACCCGCTCATTGCGAGGACGCGATGGGCGGGTAATTTGAATCCTAGAAGAAGATGGACAGCAGCGAGTGCGGCGAGGAGACCCGCCTATCTGACAAAGAGCCTGGAGGAACGCCCATCAGTCAAAGATTTGCCAAGTATAAAAAGTGATTTATTGTGCGTGTAGTTAGGTAGATTTAGTCAGTCAGGGATTGTTAGAATAGTCATTTTAGGCTCCAGGGACAGGTATTTATAGGTTAGATAGGGATTTTTAGGTGGTTGATTCCCTTTAAAACCTCAGAGACTGGGGTGTGGCCTAGCGGCATATGAAGGAGGAAGCAGGACAACTTAGCTCCCGCACACAGCAGCACTTTTCAGCCGTATAATCCCCACATTAAGGCTTGGAAGTTACTGTGTGCAGCGGGGAAGTTAGCGGTAACCACTGGAGATACGGGGGTCGTACACAACCACCCAGGAAACATGGTAAAAGGTGGCCGGTGCCGAATGGCCGGAGAGGCAGGGTGCAATATCGAAGATGGCGCCGCTGCAGAAATGCGTGCCCAGATGGAGGAGGCTGAGGACAGTGCGGCCAGGAACAAAGCGGTGGCGGCCAGGCTACAGCGCTTTGCCAGGGCAGAGCAGGTGGAGAATGCGGACATCCAGGAGGCTGAGGAGGAGCCTGGGAATGAAGGCACATCTGATGGCCTGGAGGCTGGGGTAGAGGGAGAAGAGGAAGAGGAGGCTGAGGCCGAGAGGGAGCAGGAGACTGATGAGCTGGGGAGAGATAGTGGAGCAAAACTGCAAGCAAATGCACAAGCTATAGATGCCGACAGAACCCACAATTAAGGATGTTTTAGTGGCAGTTATGCAATGTGGATCAGCTATAGCTACTGTATTGACACAGCATTGTCACATGCAGGAGACTATGCAGGTTGTTAAACATGATTTGCACATGGTTAAAGAATGAACTGGCGAGCTGGAAAAACGAGTCAGTACTGCTAAAGACACTATAGCTAAATCGGCAAAGTATCAGATGGAGTCCAAGAAGAAATAGCTGCGATATGGGCCAAAACAGACGGTTTGGAGAATAGATTGCGTCGTAATAATGTGCATATAGCGGGAGTGCCTTAACGCTGTGAGGGAACAAATCCCACTGGATTTTTTTGAGGTGTGGATCAAGGACAAAATAGGTGCGTACAAATTGACACATTTATACGCTGTGGAACGTGCGCACAGGGTACCTGCTCGCCCCCCTCCCCCTGGACATCAGCCAAGAACGGTGCTAGCAAAACTCTTGCAATATAGAGATAGGGATAATATACTTCACTACTCAAGAGACCACCCGGATCTTACCATTGATGGCTCTAAGGTCTCGTTCTACCCGACTACTCATTGGTAGGCCAAAGACAGTGAGCCAAATTCGTCGAAGTTAAAAAGAGACAGAGCAGTTGGAGATAAATACTCCATGATATTCCCGGCAAAGTTGAGGCTTGAAGCGTGGGACAAAGTCCATTTTTTCATAGACTAAGCTGCGGAAGGAGACGAGGGAAAAAGGCCATGGATAAAGTCGTCAGTGTCTCGCGGCTCCTGACTAACAGATTGGCTTCTATACCTTGCCACCGTTGTGAGAGATTAGAGGAATAGCGATCTCCTGAATCGGATTTTCTTAATGTCTGTATTGTCTTTTTCTATTATTCTGGTTTGATACAGGTTATTGGGCTATGTTAATATACCCTCACTGGGGTATTGGACTTGATGGGTCTGGGCATCTACACCGTGTTGTGGCGTGATATCCTGAAATGTGCAGGGAGCGAGATGGCATTGAAGCGCCCGACGTACAGCGTGAGAGGGGTAACGACACCGCCCTTAAAGATAATGTTTATGTTGTGGTTTTTGGGTTTGCTGGGGGTGGGCAGGGGGGGGGGGGGTCTGGGTGGGATACAGATCTGATGAGTACAATGTAATATATGTGGATTTAAGTCGTCACTGTGTTATGTCACGAGGGATGCCGGTGATGATTTTAGTGCTTGTAGTCAATGGGTGATATCAAAATAATTAGCTGGAACGTTAGGGGGTTGAAGACCCCAGTGAAAAGGCAAGCAGTGTTCACCCCTATAATGGACCAGAAACCAGCTATAATTTGTCTCCAGGAGACCCACCTTACCACTGAGATAATAAATATATTAGAGAGAAGATGGGTGCAGGAGGGATTCCATCCTACGTACTCTCAATACTCTCGGGGAGTCAGTATTTTGATATATTCAGGGATCCATTTAAGGCGGCCGTCACACGGTGAGATATCTTGCCCGATATCGTTTAAGCGATCTCCTTTTTGATCGCTTAAGCGATATCGGGCAAGATATCGTTGCATGTAATCAAGCGATTTACGATGGTAAATCGCTTGATCGTGACATCGCTGATCTGAGGTTCGGTTCTCAGATCTAGCGATGAACGATGCAACGATCTGCATCATCGTGGTGTATGACACCACGATGATCCATCTCCCAGCGACCGCGCCTATGCTGGGAGATGGTAACTATGGTACACGTCGGGTAACTAAGCGACGCGCGGCGCCTAGTTACCCGATGTGTACCATAGTTACCAGCGAGATCGCGGCTCCACATCGCTGGTGAGTCTGTCTGTGTGACATCTCACCAGCGATGTGAGCGATATTGTAAGCGATTGCGCGTGCACGTGATCGCTTACAATATCGCTAAAGATATCTCACCGTGTGACGGCCGCCTTACATGTCACAAGGCAATTATAGACCCAGCGGGGCAGTATATTCTTTTGTATTGTAGTGTCTTTACTGTACAGATGATAGTAGTCTCCGTATATGTCCCTCCGCCATATAACAATAGAACTGAAGGACTTTCCAAATGTTCCATATATGCTGGTGGGCGATTTCAATAATATACAAGATTCGCACTGGGACAAGGGGAACCATGCACCACTAAAATCTGAGGGTAATTGCAGACCATTTGGGACGCTAATTAAAGAGGTGGCTCTGATTGATATATGGAGAAGTTGTAACCCGAACACATATCAGTACTCATGTTTCTCCTCTACTTACTCCTCTGTCTCGTATCGATGTGGCCTTAGGTGATTGGTCCATGCAGGAGAAAATACAGAAATTTGGCTATTTTCCACGGACAATATCAGACCACTTACCCATGTCTATTGAGATTAAAAGTGATACTACTCTTCCCAGTAAAAGGTCTCAGTGGAGGTTGAACCCCTTTTGGCTACAGCTAATAGATAGGGATGAACGATTTGTCCTAGAATTGAAGGAATATCTTGAATTTAACAAAGGATCGGCCTGTAGTATGGTAGTGTGGGATACACTGAAGGCATATTTATGGGGCATGTGTATGCGGGAGATATTGAAAGTCAAGTCTAGAACCAAGGCTAGGTCTGGGTGTGCTATATGGGAGCTTGGGGAGGCCAAAAGGGCTGTTTCATTGAGGTTCACTCCAACCACTAAAAAAAGAGAATTTTGTTTACGTACCGTAAATTCTTTTTTCTTTAATCATCAATGGGAGACCCAGACAATGGGGTTTAGGGCACTGCCCTCCGGAGGTCACACTAGGTACTACAAGTTTGTAGATACCGCCCCCTCCGCTTATAAACCCCTACCGCAGGGAACATCCTCAGTTTGGTCTACAAGCTGCGAGGAGGAAAATAAACCACACCCGAAACATCGGGAAGAACACCGTGCACAAACGGTTCAACAACCCGGCAAACACTGTCTCAACAGAGAACAGAGCCAATGCAAAACAAGCAAAGGAACAACTGGGTGGGTACTGGGTCTCCCATTGATGATTAAAGAAAAAAGAATTTACGGTACGTAAACAAAATTCTCTTTTTTCTGGTCATCATAATGGGAGACCCAGACAATGGGGATGTCCTAAAGCAATACCCCAGGGCGGGAAGAGTTCCTCAACAAGACGGATAACATGGTTCCCCTTTAAAGGTGGGCAACCGCCGCCTGTAGAACCCGCCTGCCCAAATTTGCATCCGCAGAGGCATGGGCATGCACCATATAGTGCTTAGAGAAAGTGTGTAAGCTGGACCAAGTGGCCGCCTGACACACCTGTAGAGCAGATGCTCTATGTCGCAAGGCCCATGAGGCACCTACGGCTCTGGTAGAGTGAGCCTTCAATCCCACCGGGAGAGGCAAACCAGAAGACCGGTAAGCCTCTTGAATGGAAGCCTTAATCCACCTGGCTAAGGTTGACTTTGAAGCCGCGGACCCCTTACAGCGACCTGTCGTAAGAACAAACAAAGAATCCGAACTCCTAAAGGAGGCGGTTCTGGACACATAAATGCGTATAGCTCTCACTAGATCCAGAGTATGGAGGTCGCGCTCAACCTGATGAACGGGAGCGGGGCAAAATGATGGGAGAACAATCTCCTGGTTCAGGTGAAACGTTGAAACCACCTTTGGCAAGAATTCCGGCCGTGGACGCAACACCACCTTGTCTTGGTGAACCACCAGAAAAGGAGACTTGCACGATAGTGCAGCCAATTCTGAGACCCTCCTCAGAGATGTAATCGCCACCAGAAAAGCCACCTTCTGGGACAGACGAGAAAGGGGAACCTCCCTCAGAGGCTCAAATGGCGGTTTTTGCAATGCCGCCAGGACCATGTTAAGGTCCCACGGATCCAGAGGTCTTTTGTAGGGTGGAACCATCCGCGACACCCCCTGCAGAAATTGACAGACCTTCGGGAGAAGCGCCAATCGTCTGTCAAACAGCACAGAAAGTGCTGAGACCTGACCCTTTAAGGAGCCAAGGGATAATCCCAACTCCAAACCCGACTGTAGGAAGGCCAACAACGTCGGGATGGACAAGGGCCACGGGGACCGGCCCCCAGAGGCACACCAGGTAAAAAAGATTTTCCACGTCCTGTGGTACATCTTCCTGGAAACTGGCTTTCTAGCCCGATTCATAGTGGCAACCACTGTAGGGGAGAACCCCCTGGATGTCAGCAGCCAGGCCTCAAGAGCCATGCAGTCAATCTGAGGGCCTTGGAATTGAGGTGGAAGAATGGGCCTTGCGCGAGAAGATCTGCGCGTTCTGGAAGAGCCCACCTGTGTCCGCCTGACAGTTGCCACAGGTCCGGATACCAGGACCTCCTGGGCCAGTCTGGAGCCACTAGAATGGCTACCCTGCATTCCGACCTGATTTTCCACAGCACCCTGGGAATCAGAGCCATAGGAGGGAACACATATGGTAGATTGAATCTGGACCAAGTCAAGATCAGGGCGTCCGCTCCCAACGACTGGGGGTCCCATGACCTCGCCATGTATTGCGGAACCTGATGATTCAGCCGTGAGGCCATCAGATCCACGTCCGGAGTGCCCCATCTGCTGCAGATGTCCCGAAAGACGTCTGGATGAAGGGCCCACTCTCCGGCGTCCATCCCCTGCCTGCTCAGATAGTCGGCCTCCCAGTTTTCGACCCCTGGGATGTGAACTGCGGAGATCAGGCAGTTGTTGTCCTCCGCCCAGGATAGGATGCGGTGGACTGCGGCCAGAGCCTCTGCACTCCTGGTTCCTCCTTGATGATTTATATAAGCGACGGCCGTCGCGTTGTCGGACTGAACCCGGATGGGATGTCCTGAGAGGAATCTCTGAAAGGCCAGGAGTGCTAGATAGATCGCCTTGATCTCCAGCACGTTGATCTGTAATGCCGACTCCGACAGAGTCCAGAGGCCTTGGGCCCTGTGGTGTAAGAACACCGCACCCCAGCCCTTCAGACTGGCGTCGGTGGTCACCACTAACCATGACGGTTTGATGAAGGACCGGCCCGCGACAAGTGATGTGGTTGAAGCCACCACTGCAGGGAATCTCGGGTCGGTTGTGACAGTGTCACCAGCCGATTCAGTGAGATCGTCCTCTTGTCCCACCTGCGTAGTATCTCCAGCTGGAGAGGACGGAGGCGAAATTGTGCAAACGGCACCGCCTCTATCGTCGCCACCATGCGACCCACCAGCTTCATCAACCCACGAAGGGACGATTGTGGTGACAGGAGCACTGCTTGTACTCCCGATCGGATCGCCACCTGTTTGGATTGTGGCAGAGACACCAGGGCTGAGGACGTGTTGAAGTCCATGCCCAAATAAGTCAAGGCCTGGGTCGGAACCAAGGTTGACTTCTGAACATTGAGGAGCCAACCGAATTGTTCCAGAGACCGCATGGTCACATCTAGGCTCGCTTGACAGAGGTGTTCCGATGGCGCCCTGACCAGCAGGTCGTCTAAATAGGGAATGACGGCATGGCCCTGCACGTGCAGGAGAGCCATCATAGAGGCCATCACTTTTGTGAACACCCGTGGTGCCGAGGCCAAGCCGAACGGCAGCGCCACAAATTGGAAGTGTTCCTCCCCCACTGCAAATCTCAACCATCGCTGGTGAGCCGGTGCAATGGGCACGTGAAGGTAAGCGTCTCTGATATCTATGGACGCCAAGAAGTCCCCCTGTGACACAGCTGCGATCACGGAGCGCAGGGATTCCATACGGAACTTCCGAACCAACACGTGACGGTTGAACAACTTCAGGTCCAATACTGGGCGGAAGGATCCGTCCTTCTTTGGGACGATAAAGAGGTTGGAGTAAAAACCCCTGAACCTCTCCCCGGAAGGCACCGGGACCACCACTCCGTCTCTGCGGAGTCCCTCCAACACCAAAGAAAAGGCCTGAGCTTTTTCTGGGGAGGGGACCGACCGATGGAATCGGGATATCGGTTTTGACGTCAGCTCTATCCTGTAACCTCGCGAGACCACGTCTCGAACCCACTGATCTGGAACGTGAAGTAGCCACTCGTCCTGAAAGCGAGACAAGCGGCCCCCCACCTGTGGGGAGGCAGGAAGAGAGAGCGAGTCATGTAGAGGCGGGTTTGGGGGTGGCAGCTGCTGCCCCCGCCGGCTTCTTTGGACGACTCTTAGAGCGCCACTGAGAAGCGGGCTTGCCCCCTCGGTCCGTGCGAGCGGACGGTGCTGATGACTGTGAGCTGGACCGAAAGGACCACTGTTTTGGGTTCCTCTTAACGGTTATACCGTGGCTTAGGTTTATTCTGCGGTATTTTAGACTCAGCAGAATCCTTAATTAGCTTGTCCAGCTCTGTGCCAAAAAGCCTGTCACCAGCAAATGGAAGATTCTGCAGAATCTTCTTAGATGTGGCATCTGAGTCCCAAAGACGTAGCCACAACAACCTGCGGATCGCTATAGCATTGGCCGAAGCCACAGCTGAGCGAGTGGCAGTTTCCAGAGTCGCCGTTCTGGCGTAGTCCGCATAGGCCCTCGCCCTCTCGGTAAGTGCCAGGACCTCTGGACTGGACCTTGCCAGGTCAGTGATACCATCCAAGCAGGTAGTAATCGCTTGTAAGGTCCAGACCGTGGCAAAGTTAGGGGCAAATGACGACCCCACCGCCTCATAGGAAGACTTGGCGAGTTGCTCGACCTGTCTATCAGTAGCATCCTTCAGTGAGGAGCTATCAGAGGCAGAGAAAAGGGAGCGTGCAGCAATCCTGGTCATGGAAGCATCCACCTTCGGGGACTGCGACCACTCCTGAAGCACCTCCTGGGGAAAGGGGAAGCGATTGTCCTTGGGTTTGCGGACATAACGCCGCCCAGGATGTAACCTGGGGGCTCTAATCACCCTTCCAAAATTAGTATGGTCCATAAAGGAGCCACTTGGTCTAGCCTCCGGCCGCAGCCATTGATAGACCTCCTTCGGGTGCACCGTCACCTCCTCAGGGGGTGTCACGAGACGTAAGGTCTCGTTGATAGAGGACACCAGATCCTCCACCCCATCTGGTGGTTCAGACACAGATACAGACCCGAAAGTCGAACCCCCATCATCTTCCTCACCATCAGAGGAACGCTCCTCCTCAGAGAGAGTCTGGAGCTCGGGTGAAGCCTCACGACGAGCCCGCTTAAGGGGTCTCACAGCAGAAGAGGGAGACACCCGGGGGTAACTGGATGGAGTAGCTGGGCTATCCAGTCTCCTATTAAGTGCCTCCAGGGATTGCGACATGGAGGACAGCTGAGACAACAGAGATTCATTGATCCTGTTCTGAGTCTCCCAAGGCCCTGAGATCACCTGAACCTCGGGGTATAGCACCGGGGTTGCTGACCCAGTAGTTGCAGCCCGGGCCTCTGGGCGTCCACAGTTATTGCAGGACCCCTCCACCAGTGTTCCATTGCACGTAGCACATGTAACGGTGGCCTCGGCCGCCTTAGCAGCAAGCTTCCTAACTGAGGACATGGCCACAGTAGGGGTAGATAAGCCCAATTGCAGACAATAAAACCGGAGGTCCCGGTGGCTTACCGACCGCTGTAAAGCGGTATGAGGGAGCGGTGTGTGTGTGTGACCTCCGCGCCGTCTTCCGGTCTCCCCTCTTGGAGTGCAGACGCACGCTGCATACAGTTCCCAGCCGGGAAGTGAGGGTAAAGATGGCCGCCGACAGAGAAACTGTGGGCGGCGCCGAAGACACGCGGGAAACACACGCACACGCCCCGCGGTGACGTCACCGCACGGGCTGCATCCCATCCTCCAAGCATCCTTCTCATGAGGGAGCTGGAGCCCGCAGGGCGGGAAACAGTGTAAAAAACATTGTACACAGACTGCAAACACATATCACACATCCGCAGCCTACGGCCTCAGCCCCTGTGACACACAGGGCGGTCAGCCAGGGTGACCCCAGCACAGGGTACACCCGCAGAACCGCGGGCCCGAGGGCAACGCGCGGTCTGAGTGTCATGAAACACATAAAGTGCCAGACACTACCCCCAGGCACACAGGAGACACAGAGTGCCTCAGTGCCGGTCCGGTCTGTAAGCACCATTTAGGGAGGCCTCGGACGGGGGTGCAGCACCAGTCTGGAGTGTAAGCACCATTTAGGGAGGCCTCAGACTGGGCCGCTCAGCCCAGTCCGGAGTGTAAGCACCATTTAGGGAGGCCTCGGACTGGGCTGGCTCCAGTCCGGTCTGTAAGCACCATTTAGGGAGGCCTCGGACGGAGCGGAGCTGTGCAAGGCTCCCATCTCCCACTCACCAGAGCCCCCCAGAGAGGGATGGAGAGGAGTGTAACAGCGTACCGGGAGAACACCAGGTGTCCAGGCCCTAGGCCCTCCGGTACCTCCACCAGCGTGTGCCACTAAGGGTGAGCGGGGAGGCTGTCACCGGTCCCGACTGGGACCTTATTACCTTGTCTTCAGACGCCATCACGAAAGTAGTGAGAATGCAGTGAAGTGCAAGCAAAGCGTGATCCTCCGAGCACACTAAGTTTAAAACTGAGGATGTTCCCTGCGGTAGGGGTTTATAAGCGGAGGGGGCGGTATCTACAAACTTGTAGTACCTAGTGTGACCTCCGGAGGGGAGTGCCCTAAACCCCATTGTCTGGGTCTCCCATTATGATGACCAGAAAAAAGACTAAAAAAGGCTAAACACGCTGTGACGAAAATAACTATGAGGGAGGCAGCCCAAATGAGATTGTTTAGATCGGTACAGTCTTATGAGAGGGCAGAGTGTGAGACATATGCTTTCTGTAACTGCCTCGGCACAGAGAGGATCCTCCTTTATTGCTCAACTTCAGGATTCTGAGGGCAGTTGGAAGATGATACACCGGGAATCCTGAATATTCTACGATCATTTTATGATAGCCTCTATTCGTCGGATATCCAGACCCCAATAGAAGATGTTACTAGCTTTCTGGAGTCTGCTAGGCTCCCCAAATTAACTGACAATAATAGGCAATGCCTCGATAGATCCATAAGCCTGGAGGAGATGGAGGAGGCTTTGGGTTCTATGGCTAATGGAAAGGCGCAGGGAGTAGATGGTTTACTGGTGGAAATTTACAAAAAATACAGGAAAATACTTCTCCCGACACTATTAGAAATGTATAATGACAGTTTAACGACTAGAACCCTCCCGCCATCTATGAGAGAGGCAATTATTATACTATTATACTATTACATATTAATAGTCACGGTATAGAATAAGAACACTGGGCACTACCCGTGTGTAATAACCGGTTAAAGGATCGATGATCCTTGCTGACTGAGGGTCTCCAAACACTGGTGGTGCTCACTTAGCGTGAGTGCAAATGCAAAAACGGAGAAACAAACAGGACCCGTAGAAGCGTCCACTGAGCCGCGAAACGGTTACCGTCGTCCACGCTCCCGCACCTCCCTCCCCAACGACCCGCTTCCTTGGAATGTTCCTTTGGACACGGCAATAAAATTGAAGATCGACCTGGTGAGTGCCACTGTCTTTGTTTCTCCGTTTTTGTATTACATATTAATACTGAAAAAAGATAAAGACCTGACGTTACCAGCGTCGTATATACCTATTTACCCGCTTACGGTTGATACCAAATTACTGACGAAGGTCTTGGCTACCTGACTATCGAAGGTGGTTGACTCTCTGATTCACTCTGACTAGACAGGATTCATGCCCAGAAAATCGACTGCCCTCAATATTAGACATCTGTATTTAAACATGCAGGTGCGGGCAGATAATGCGGGGCGGAGGGTGGTCCTGTCTCTAGATGCTGCTAAGGCTCTTGACACTGTTGAATGGCATTATTTGTGGGCTAAGCTTAGATGTATGGCTTTTGGCCCTGGCTTTATTAGCTGCATCAAGCTCTTATATTCGGACCCACAGGCCAAGATAAGAGCAAATGGATCACGGTCTGACTCTTCATCTCCACAGAGACACGAGGCAGGGCTGCCCTCTATCCCCGCTGCTGTTTGCTTTGGCACTAGAGCCATTGGCATCAAAAACACAACATGATTCGGGTATTGAAGGCTTTAGGTATGGGACATGCGAGGAAAAAGTGACGTTGTACGCAGACGATCTGCTTTTGTCTAATACTATGACGCTTCTTAACAAATTTGGAGATGTATCGGGCTAGTCATAAACTGGGATAAGTCTGCAGTACTCCCTTTGGACCCGGGTCCTGACCTCAACACGCTGGTACCAGTAGTGACCAATTTTAATTTGGGGATTACGAGCTCTACTAATTTGGCGGATTATGAGAGCCTGAACCTTTCCCCGTTACTGTTAAAGATAAAACAGAAAATTAGAGCTTGGGCCAAGTTACACTTGTCGGTAGTGGGAAGAGTGAACCTGATAAAAATGGTGGTCATGCTTTTGTACATGCTTCACAACTCTCCCGTGTGGCTTCCCCAGAATAGATTTCATAGAATTAATGCTATTTTTAGGGAATTCATTAGGTTGAAGGGTGGGGCCAGGATCAAATTGGAGCATTTGCAGAAGCCTGAGGAGGACGGTGGACTGGCGCATCCCAACCCATGGTTATATTCTCTATCTTCTCAATGTCAACACCTCGCGGGTGGGATTGAAAGCAACGTGAGAGGCTTGGAGGGAGGAAGAAATATCCTTCAATTTTTGGTAGGTCAGGGCTCGCTGCTGTCTAATCTGGAGGCTGGAAAGTTTTGCCCTCTGTCCTTTAAATTTCCTACCATATTTCTCAAGACTAGAGTTTGGGATAAGGTTAAACAAATAAGAGGGATCACGGCTTTTACAAAATACTCTCCTATATGGGGTAATAGTCGCTTACCAGCAATGCTGTCATTGAAAGGGTTCGCACAATGGAGGAGGATTGGTATTTGGTGGCTCTCACAATTAATGGGGAAGGAATCCTTTAAGTCTTTTGAGGATTTGAGGCAGGAGTTCCCCATACAACATTGCATGTTCTATCAGTATTTACAATTATGACATGCCTAAAATGTACAGAATAAAAATTCCCCTATAACTATCCAACAGGATGGTATTCCTAATATACTGGATTTGCAAACATCTACCAGAGGACTGATCTCTTTTATATACAATGGACTTATAAATGTGGTCCTGTCAAAACATCCAATAGGGGCGCAGGTGAAATGGGATCATCAATTGGGTCCGATCACGGAGGAACAATGGATTTAATTTTACAGATTGTTCCCAAGTTGGCCCTTAGTGAGCCCGGCCGGTTATCACAGATCTATGTTTTATATAGGGTATATAGAATCCCCAAATGGCTATATGATGTGGGGTTGCGACAGGACTCAGATTGCCCCAAGTGTACATTGGAGGGCGCTGATATTTTACATATGTTGTGGACGTGCACTTGTTTACAGATATTCTGGGTTATAGTTCTCAACCTCATTCAGAGGGCTACTGGGCAGGACGTCCCAAGAGATCCTGTAGTGTGTATTTTGGGGTATGTGGAGGATATACTGGAGATGAATACCTCAAAACAACAATAGCGACAACGCTACACGTAGCAAGATAATTAATTGCTTCCTACTGGATTTCAGATAAAACACCCACAGGACATGAATATGTCAGCAAGTTGAATGTTGTTTAGAGAGAAATACATCTATTTGAAAAGGGGATGACTTGGAATGTTTGATAGACTTTGGGGTGGATGGCTTGCGCTACCTGACCTAGCTGCTGGAGAATTAGTGGATGAGGATTTGAGGTTGACATAGCTTGCTAGACGACAGATATTGTTTACTTATGTGTTTAAGATATATATCAACTGACTTAGTTATCTTCTTATATCAGACTTTGAGGGTTGGGCTGGCGGTTCTGAAAGGTGGCCATTACCAAGTTACTACCCCATATTATCATGTACTATTTTGGATGTATTAGTCTTTATTCTTTGTATCGCTTTTTAAAATTTAATAAAAAATATCTGAGTGGAAAAAACAAACAAAAAAAACTTCAGAGACTTAGCAAACGTGAATGAAAACAAAATATGCAATGTGAAAGCCAAATGGGGCTCCTCCACTGCAGAGCCCTGCCGTGTACCTTATCGGTACAGGACAACTGCACATACATAGGTTGTTTTTCCTCCTATTTCCCCTTGTGACAATTTTAGCCTCAAGTAAGAATTGTTATCCAATATTAAATAAAAATGCCACTAAGCCACATTACCATCAAGGTGACTGCATGTGTAAAGCGTGTAGTGGCATTCTGACAATGAGCCAGGTGTCTACTTTCAGAAAACATAAGGTTATTATAGATTTTATATCAAATTTATTACTTTGTCATTTACATTTTATCTGTGTACATCAAAAGTGCAAAAAACGTCATAGCTACCAGAGGAACAAAATGTCCCCTGGCTGTGAAAACGTTAAACACATTAGTAAAAAGCCCAATTATTCACCAACAGTGGAAGGTGTCTTCAGTCCATGAAAAACACCTTGCAATTCAGTTTTATTTTTCCATATACTATCTCAAATACTTCACTAATATTTGGATATTGATCACCCAAACTGTAGGTCATCATGACAAGAGCCATATGGCAACAAGCAGAAAAGCACTTAACCTAAGTAAATATAATCAGCTTACCAATGATACCAGTCATCGCATCCATCACATCCGATCATTGGACTGCCATCATCAAGTTTATTACAACCTGGACATATCCACATCTGATTACCCCACTCATCTTGGATCTGCAGAAAGAAAAACAAGTGTATAAGTATCCAATCATGCCATTACAGAATAAGGCGAAAAACAGAAGTGACAAAATACATCATAGGTGATCGAGTGGGAGGAGACCGGGGCGACAGCTGGAACCCCTGGTGTGTTCAACTACTGGGATCAAAGTGTTATTATCCATTCAGCAGACAAATGTCAAATGATAGGAAAAACCCTATAAAGAGTTAAAGCACCATACACAATAGATCTGCTGAACCAGCTGAAACACATTGATCTCTTGCCGACATAGCTTCCATACGTGACACAGACGCTGCCACCACCCTATATAACACCACAATAATTACGGCCCTCGGCTTAGCCGCCCCCCTCACATAATGCTCCTCGCACAAACAGGCAACCCTAGCACACCACCCTCACTAAAGACCTGAGATGGAAGAAATCTCATTCCAATTAGCACTTTGCGTTGTTCAAACACTCCCCCACTGACTTCAAGGCCGTACACACCGCCGCAAAACAAGCCTTCTCATCCCTAATAACCTCCCTGTCCCACAATCCCAAAAAGCTTTTTAGAACTTATAATTCCTTACTCTCGCTCCTCCTCCGTCTCCACTTATCTTTGCTGAAGATTTTCGATCTTCTGTTTGAAGAAGGCAGAGACAGCTTTGACCCAGTGTCCCCACAGCTTCCCCTCTAACTTACAGTGCCCTCTCCTTCCATCAGCTGCTTCTCCCCCATAACTGAACATCAACTCTCCTCCCTTCTGTCAAAGTCACACCTTACCACCAGCGCCCACGACCCGCTCCCATCCTACCTCATTGCTAACCTCACCTCTGTCTTCATCCCAACCCTAACCCATCTCTTCAATTTATCACTTACTACTGGCGTCTTTCCCCTCAGCCTTTAAACACACCTTGATCACACACATTCTCAAAAAACCCTCCCTCGACCCAACATCTGTTTCTAACTATTGCCCCATATCTCTTCTCCCCTTTGCCTCAAAACTACTTTAACAAACAACACGTCCATTCAGAACGGTCATCCTACCTCTCCTCCTGCTCCCTCTTTGACCGCCCACAATCCAGTTTCCAACCCCACCACTCCACCGAAACAGCCCTAACCAAAGTCACCAACGACCTACTGATGGCCAAGAGCAAGCGACATTCTCAGTCCTCCTCCTCGACCTATCTGCTGCATTCAACACTGTTGACCATTTCCTCCTACTTCAGATCCTGGAATCTCTTGGCATCACTGACCTAGCCCTCTCCTGGATCTCCTCATACCTAACGGACCGGACATTCAGCATCACCTATTCCCACACCACCTCTTCGCCCTACCACCCATTAATCAGTCAGTCTCCTCAAAGCCTCAGTTCTGGGACCACTACTCTTCTCCATATACACTCTCGGCTTAGGAGAACTGATTGAGTTCCATGGCCTTCAGTACCATCTCTACGCCGGCAACACCTAGATCTAACTGTCTGGGCTTGACATCACCTCCCTACAATCCAAAATTCCACAATGCCTGTCTATCTCATCCTCCTCCTATGCGCGCTTCCTTACACTAAACATGGACAAAACCCGAGTTCATCATCTCCCACCCAAATCAGTTTTCCCCACTACCCGACCTATCCATCCTTGTGAACAACTGCTTACTCTCCCCAGTCCCCCACACCAGATGCCTAGGGTTAATACTCAACTCTTCCCTCTCCTTCAAGCCTCACATCCAGGCCCTTGCCAATTCCTGCCGACTCCAGCTCAAAAACATTTCCTGGATTTGCACTTTCCATGACCACGACACTGCTAAAACACTTTTCATGCTCTCATCTCCCGCCATGACTACTGCAACCTTCTGCTTAACGGCCTCCCCGCTACCTCCCTTGCACCTATTCAATCTATCCTAAACTCCCCTGCCCGACTAACCCACCTGTCTCCCCCCTCTGCCAAGCCCTTCACTGCTCCCCACTTCTCAGAGATCCCGGTTTAAAAGATTAACCATGACATACAAAAACCATCTACAACCTGTCCCACTCCATACATCTCTGACATGGTCACCCGGTACCTAGCCTCACGCACCCTGATCTCCTCCCAAGAGCTCCTTCTCTACTGCCCTTTTGCTTTCTCCTCTCACAACCACATATAAGATTTCTCCCGTGCATCTGCTATACTCTGGAACGCTCTCCTCCACCACATCAAGCACTATACCCTGGGAACCTTCAAAAGAAACCTGAAGACCCACCACTTCCGCCAAGCCTATAACCTGCAATGAGAACCAGTTCACCGCACCATCTCACTATCGGCACTTCCAATCCTACTGTATCCCTACCCGTCCCTCTTAAACTGTGAGCCCTCGCAGACAGGGTTCCCTCCCCTCCTGTACGACTCATCTGCACCTTTCCATATGTAATGCGCCATGGAATCTAATGGCGCTATATAAATAAATAATATTGATGGATATCTAATGTGTATGGGAGGGCCGGCCAACTGATGGTCAGAGGATATGTCAATGAGGAAAGTCTGATTTTAGCCTGCTGATCTCATTGTCCTCCCAGAGTTAAGCCATCAGCTAGTGGGTCGCTTTCTCAAAGAACACAGGAGTGTTCAGCCAGAAGAGAGCTCCTACGTATGGGAGAGTCGAATGAGATAGCCAAAGCTCTGTCCATCTGACAGCCATCTCAGGTTGATTTCACACCACGTTTTGATCCCATTCAGGGCTGTCAGTTGTGGACCAGACAGCCCCGGATCGGATCAGCACACAGAACCGGAGGTCTAATATGCTCTCCGGTGCGGTGTGTAGCCGCACGCAGCTAAAGCTGCTGATGAACCAGGACAGCGTGTGTGCGGCCGCAGGTGTCCGGTTCCTGGATCCTCTCGGACCGGGGCAATCCGGCCCTATAGGCTCCCATGTTAGGGAGCGCTGGATTGCCCCGAATCCAAGAGAATCCGTGAGGATCCGGTTTGGGGAGATTTTTCTCCCCGGACACAAAAATCGTGCATGCAGCATTTTTGTGTCCGGGTAAAAAAATCTGAGTCCTCCCGGATTCACCTGGACACATGTAACCGGATGGCAGGATAGCTGCCATCCAGCTCCATCCGGGCCCATAGGCACACTATTGGGCAGAAATGTGATCCGGGCCTATCCGGTTCTCATCGGATCGGCCCAGATCACAAAAAACGTGATGTGAAACCAGCCTAATGTGTATGGGAGAAGTTAGTTGAGATGGCCAAAGCTTTGACCATCTAACAGCCTTCTAAATGTGTATGGGAACATTTCTGAGACCAATCCAGATCTGTCTTCTTTTAAGTAAATCCCAAAAAAGTCTGCAGTAACATACCTTAGAAATTTGTCATAAAGCGTTCCTCATGGAGTTGTATGAATAAATTGACAATAAGTGTTACCTTTCAGAGGAAAGTCCCTGTAACCTTACATTGCCATTGATCGTGTTAGAGACATACCCAGTTAATAGAATGGTAACACCCAGTTGTCAATTTACCGTATTTTTCGGATTTTAAGACGCACTTTTGTTTCCTCCAAACCAAGGGGAAAATGGGCTGCGTCTTAAAATGCGAATGTAAAAAAAAAAAATGAACAAAATATTACTGGGGGGAAGGTGCGGCTGGTGAGTGGGGGTGCTGGAGGCAGGACCTGGTGGGTGAGGGGCACAGATGCAGGACTAGAGCAGCAGGGAGAGTACTGGCGGCAGCGAGCGGTGGGTGCCGCCATGTTTTTGTGCCCGGCTGCATTCACTAGTAGTGTGCAGCTAGCCGGTAGAGTTACAGACTTCAAAATGGCCACGGGTCTCCATTATGGCCACAGCCATTTTGTTGAAGTCCCTAGCGACTGGCTGTACAATTAGTGAATGCAACCAGTCACAAAAAAAACATGGCGGCACCCACCGCTTGCTGCCACCGGTACTCCCCTGCTGCTTTGGTCCTGCAGCTGTGCCCCTCACCCACTGGAACCTGCCTCCGTCATTCCAGCTCAGCAGCGTAGCAGCCGCACCCCCCTTCCTCGGTAAGCCATGGGGGTCCAGGAGGAATGTGGGGGCCATATACATAAAGGGATGGGGAAGGGGACATATATACAGAATGGGGGACATATATACAGAATGGGGGAACATATATACAGAATGGTGGACATATATGCCCCATCCTGGTACATGTGCTTCCTCCATCCTGGCATATATACAGGATGGGACATATATACCAGGATGAGCGATATACATACCAGGATGGGGGCAAATAAACAGGGTGGGGACATGTATACCAGGATGAGGTACATATATGCCAGGATCGGGGGGCATATATACCAGGTTGAGCAATAGACATATTAGGATGGGGACATATATATTTTTTTCTCTCTTCCTTCACCAAATTTGGGGTACATCTTATAATCAGGTGCGTCGTCTTAAAGCGAAAAATACGGTATTTAGAAATTTGCAGGTGGAATAACAAGACAATAGCACAATAGAATGATTAAGGGAAACTAAACTTCTACACTGAATATAATGGCAGCTCTCCTGATATTTCTGACATATACAGCGCCACATTCTTCAGTTATTAAATTTCAGTCTTGCATTTTTCATACTACATTTAAAAATATTAAAACTTGTTCTCTTCTACTTTCCAGAGCACTAAGCTTCCAAGCCTCCCATTCCTTAAGGGTTGGACTGACATATCCGGTGCTCCAATGCTGCTTATATGAGGGAACTTTGCTTCTGTAACATCAGATGTACAGTGGAGGTGAAGCTGGCTGGGATCATGGGCCAACACAGCGCTCCAGCCTCAGAACAGTGCTTACAAGCTCAATATAGATAAGAGCTTGTAAGTACTGAGCATGTTTAGCCACCACTGGCAATAAGCAAAAGTGGCAGGTAACTGAGACAATGTACATTACACAATAATGTTACGTTTTTAGAAAGAAACATTTTACTAGGTAAATTGTAAAACTGCTTGCTTTTACCTTGCACATTTACACTCTTTAAAGGCAATTCTGCAGATTTTGTAAGGGTTTTCTTACAGAAAATCTGCCTCTGATTACAGTGCCATCCATGTGGAAGAGATTAGAACAAATCCAATCCACATGGTCAGGAATTTTTCTGCGTGGAAATGGACTTGTGATGAGGGTTTTGATCCCCGCAGCAGGACAATTTCAGGTTTGGATTTCGCACCTTTCAATGCAATGGGATGAAATTTGCAGCAAGATTCATGCACTACAAATTCAGATTTTGCTGCAGATATACTATGGATTATTCTAAGAAGCGTGCACCTACCTCAAAATAACCCGCCGACCTGAGGGTCAAGCCTAGTCATACAGAAGTTACCTCAGTCCCAGCAATTACATATATGTACTATAGTGTAAGACTTTTAGTTTTATTACATTCTTACTTATTAGCCAAAGTCTCCAGTTCAACGTGCTGATAAGATCAAGGGTAGAACATGTTGTTACTCAGTAACTTTCCATTTACTTTATGACATCTCTGTCACTCTGAATGAAAATCTAAGTGAAACAAAACCAGAAGTCTAGTCCCACTCAAGCTGGATAATTGACCAAATCCCGTCAGGTAAAATTGGGCTGCCACCTAGAATTATTATCTTCACTACTGATGAAGGTTGGGACGGCTTATACTACAGGCCGGACTGCGGTACGAGACAGGGCATCAGAAAGAAGTGCTGAAAATGACACTTGTATTTCTAATGGGCCTCATATCCACATTCAAAGAGCACCAGATCATTTTTCTTTTAGCCTGTGTACACATTGAAGTAAAGCCCCATATTGGATGTACACATCACATATCTACAGGGCTCTACTTACCCAATGGAGGCAAAAACATTGTCTTTTTAAGTTCTGTCAGACTAGTACTGTATATAGCATAGATGGGCTCAGAATGCTAGAGTCCTCCAAAAGGAAGCCCTCCTTTGTGGCTTACAGAGAAGGTTCCCAAGAAGGGAATGGTCCCCCATAGAGTATGGCAGTGCCTGGGGGATTGGATTCTTAAAAGCCCTGTCACACATATCAATATCGCTAGCGACATCAATGATAAGTGACGCATCAGCGATGTCGCTAGCAATATCGCAAGTGCGTCGTGTTGTGTGACAGCGCGACGCAACTGCGATTTATCGCTGGTCGCAGGTTGACAGGTTTACGAGCATGGACGTAAACCTGTCAATCTGCAACCAGCGATTAGGCTGGATCACGCCGTCTGACACCGCAGTAGCGATGTTGGCGGCGATCCAGCCTATACCGCAGCACTGCTGCGGATCGCTCGCTCGGTTGATCCCAGCCCAGCGAGCGATGGCTCCACCCACATCACAGCGGCGTCACCGGCAACATGTTGCCATGTGGCACCAAGGCTGCGATGTCAGAAGCGAGCGCCCACCCGCGCATCACATCCAACATCACAGCCTTGGTTGACACGTGTGACGGGGCCTTTAGTCATGCAACCTAAATGACAATACACACAGGCATCTTTCTACTGCTCTCCCATCACCTCCACAGCTGTAGGTGAACCCTGAAGACAGACTACAAAGAACATGAAGACCCAACAGTTCTATTTTATTGCTCCATATCAATAGCTCGGTTCTTGGTTCCTACAATCAAGGTATTAAAGAAGATCCATCAACATCTTTTTAATACAAAATAATGGATCCAATCCTGCACCCAGTTTTTATTCGTCAATGAACCCTTAACCGCTGTTTGTATGGTGAGCTCTATGTATGTAGGAGTATTGGAAGGAAACAGTATAGTATAATATAGGGAGCAGAAGGTAAAAAGTTTGACAAATAAAAGCTACTTTAAAATTCAGAAGGGCACAAACATTAGGACAATATCTCCCTAAAAATAGTAAGGAAAAGCGTTTGCACTTACCACATAAGTACGGACCGTCTCTGTGACAACGCTTCTGTAAGGGGCTTTAGAGTTACCAGTGTTTGGTCCAGGAGCAGGTGGAGTAGGATTTGGAGCTGGTGATGCTGCCGCTGGCGCTGGGGGTGCCGACACAGGAGGAGGGATGATGAGAACTGGTGCGGGAGCCGGAGATGGACGGGCGGAGGAGATTTTGGTAAGGATGGTGGAGGAGCAGGCTTGGCATCTGGAGTGGAAACCACTTTACTGATAACGCTGAGAAGACAGAGGGTGAAAAACACGAAATGGTCAGTTAAATAGTAGATAAAGTCTTCAAATAAGCCAAGATGTAAAATGTACATTGTTCTTTTATTCTATAAACTACTGACAATGTGTCTCCGAAATTCAAAACTAAAAAATTTGTATCTAATCTATTTGCAGCAAATGAGAAAACAAGTTCATATTCATTTAGAAACCACAATACTAATGTTTTAACTCCGGAAGAGCTCAGAAATCAATATTTGGTGGAATAACCATGGTCTGGAGATTGAGCTGGCCATGACATGGTCTTAGGTCAATGAATGTGTAGATGAAGGAGCACCACATCAAGACCCTGTCATGGCCAGCATAATCTCCAGACCTGAATCCCATAGAAATCCTCTGGAATGTAATCAAGAGGAAGATAAATAGTCACAAGCCATCAAACAAAGAACAACTGCTTACATTTTTGTGCCAAGAGTGGTATAAGGTCACCCAAAAGCAGTGTGAAAGACTGGTGGAAAGCATGGCAAGACGCATAAAAGCTGTGATTAAAAAATCATGGTTATTCCACCAAATATTGACTTCTGAACTCTTTATGAGTTAAAACATTAGTATTGTTGTTTCTAAATGAATATGAACTTGTTTTCTTTGCATTATTTGAGGTCTGAAAGCATTGTTCTGTTTATGTATTTTATTTTGAAGATTTCTCATTTGCTGCAAATAAATGCAAAATTTTTAGCTTTAAATTTCGGAGACATGTTGTCAGTAATTTGTGTAATTTGCCACTGCATGACACTTACAGAAAGCAAATATGTCAGAGAGTAAAGGCGGTCACGAACCTGGCAAGATGTGCGCGTTCTCCCTAGCACAATTCATAAGTGTTAGGGGAACATGAAATCAAGTTTCTGAAGGCAAGTGCAATGCACTAAGGTAAATTGGCCACCAGGGCCTAACCGAAGCCAAGCAAGATAGCTTCAGGTATTGTTGGTCTGTCCAGTGAGGAGGTCTTTTAGAAGAAGGGCTGCAGCTGTGTAAGTCGGAGCAGCTCAGTGAGACACCCTGGAGCTGCAGAGGACCATGGCAGTGTATTTATCCAGTTGTGAGCGAGGTGGAACATCAATGCAAAAATCCACCGCTGTGTGCCCCGTCAGTGCCTGCATCGCTGAGCAGTGCCATATCCACAAGTGTTTATCACACAGCAGTTGCTAACAAAATGGGTCTGCACTATGATCCCAAATGTTTCCCTCTATTCTCCTTTTGCAAACACACAAAAGGTGAGGGGAGCAGTGACGTCAGTATCTGGAGCGGTGTGTGCTCATTATTACAGCAATCATAATACTATTCTCACTATTATATGACGGGAAAACATGAAAAATTGTCTTCATTTTTCATAAAAATCAAGGAATAAATAAGTGAAATATCAGAGGATAGATGTAAAAAATGGTTTACATTTTTATTCATAAAAAAACAAACATTATCTCCCTTCGTGTGTGCGTTATATACCACAACCCAGCAATGTCTATGGGAATTTTGAAGTGTTGTGCCTATGCTGTGTTTTTTTTTCTGCCCCGGATTTTGCTGCGGAAAAATCTGCAGCACGCCAATTCTTTCAGTGTTTTTTGCAGCATTTTTCACTCATTGACTCCATTGTAATGTGCGAAACACATGGGTGTCACACTGGGCCTTTTTGATGCATAAGTGCTGCGTTTTTCACCAAGACACCAAATCCGCATATGCTTTATGTAATGCTCCAAAATAATTTCTGAAAACAAAAAAAAAAAATCTGTCTGGAAATAAAACCACTACAAAAAGGCAGCAAACATCTGCACATTTTCCGTATGCAAATGAGCACTAAATTATGCAAAAACCCAGTGCGAAACTTGGTGGTTTTTTGGTGCACAAAATTCTGGGCACAATGCCTTACAGGTGAGAAGGCTCATCACTGATAGCAAGTGTTTTTAGTATGAAAACTACAAAAGTGCCAGTTTCTGAAAGCGTTTAAGTATTTTTATTGAGCTCTACCCATGGATGATGGCTTGTACTGCATATAGTGGTACGATTCAGTGTAGTATCACTAGTGAATACAGTAGTGTAGTGTAAGAGAAGAGTATAAAGCAGCACATATGTACAACACCCATAAAAATGTGAGCAATGACAATTCCTATCCCCTATAGTGCACGTGCCCACAATACAAAACACAGTAACTACTTGGTGTACATTTAAGATCAGTCTCTAAAAATTAAACTCGCATTGAACGTATTTGGAAACGTATTAAAATTTACTGAACAGAAAAATAAAATTCCTGAATACTCTGGAGTCTGTAAGTTGACATGTGGGAACTACTCAAATGAACATTAATAGAGGCCCATTTAGTGCTGATAACTTTTATCTCAAAGATGAAGGGGTGTAAGAAGTCTTTCAGCTTCTTACACTAAAGACATTACAAATATTTGCTAATTCAATACTTCCTTCCTCCATCAGATCTCTGGCTGGCAGCAAAACAAATTCCTAAACAGTGTAACCTCAGCAGTGAAAACGCTTCCTGCTCTCTTCCTTATTGTCAAGTACAGTTTACACCAGGCTTCAAGCCTACGACTCCAAGTGTGCTGTCCTCTATCCATGTTCTCCCATCAAACACACATTGCAGCTAAATAGATGGTTGGATTTTCTAGAAATCAATACTAATGTTAATAACCGTTTAATTTGCATGATTGGAGCAATGGCTGTCATTCCAGTGTGCAGGTAGAAGGAGAAGAAAGAGGACTAGGATGTCAGTCACACTGCTATCACACCGCACGGCAATACTGAATGCGGCCCTGAATTTGTCTGCGGACCACAATAAGAGCATGGGCTATCAAGTGTGTTTTTTCAATGCATACATTTAGCATTTAGGGATGATACAAGCTTTATTAAGGGGTGTATTAGGCTGATAAGGGGCTCCAAAAATCCTCTAGGGTGAAATCTTAATATCAGGATCCATTTAATTCCAAGGGAACTGCGGGCTGGCGCGGAAAAGGCAGAGCGGGCTGGCGCGGAAAAGGCAGAGCGGGCTGGCGCGGAAAAGGCAGAGCGGGCTGGCGAGGAAAAGGCAGAGCGGGCTGGCGAGGAAAAGGCAGAGCGGGCTGGCGAGGAAAAGGCAGAGCGGGCTGGCGAGGAAAAGGCAGAGCGGGCTGGCGAGGAAAAGGCAGAGCGGGCTGGCGAGGAAAAGGCAGAGCGGGCTGGCGAGGAAAAGGCAGAGCGGGCTGGCGAGGAAAAGGCAGAGCGGGCTGGCGAGGAAAAGGCAGAGCGGGCTGGCGAGGAAAAGGCAGAGCGGGCTGGCGAGGAAAAGGCAGAGCGGGCTGGCGCGGAAAAGGCAGAGCGGGCTGGCGCGGAAAAGGCAGAGCGGGCTGGCGCGGAAAAGGCAGAGCGGGCTGGCGCGGAAAAGGCAGAGCGGGCTGGCGCGGAAAAGGCAGAGCGGGCTGGCGCGGAAAAGGCAGAGCGGGCTGGCGCGGAAAAGGCAGAGCGGGCTGGCGAGGAAAGATAAAAGTGGGAAAAGACAGCAGATATAGAAAAGATAGAACCAGAGGGAGGGAAAAAGAGCAAAGAAAAGAAAAAAGAAATATGAAAGAAAAGAGGCAAATTTTAAGAAAGAGAGGAAGAAAAGAGACTGACACTAATCCATGAAATAAAAAAAAAAAGCTGGAAATAGCTTGTTAGAAAAATCACATGTGCTGTTTCACCAATGGAACAATACAAATAAAAATAAAAGAACAATTATAATAACTACTACAGGTTTGGAGAAGACAAGACAGATCTGCTGGTGGCCTAACCCTTCACTTTCTTTTTAGAGCCTTAAATGTGAGTTATGTCTCGGAGATGACCACATGACTATGATCTGCCACCGTTATTAGACAGTCTGTTTATTTGCAGTAATTAGATTTCCATTCCTGTGGCGCTTGCTTTCTAGAGAAGGCTACATTAATAATATCTGCGGCTTTGTAGCCAATGAAGACAGAAATGCCTTCAGCTTATTGCTACCTGCAGCAGACTGTGTCCGACTGAAGCATTTATCGTTAAATTCACAGGAGAAATCAGAGATTTCATCAAACTCTTTACTTGCCATTATAGCCTCAGATTCATAGCTGGTGCCATTTCTAAATGCCCCTGACCTAACGGGTTAATCTGCATTCTGGTGCTACCATTTTAGCTTTATGTAGTCACTCAGCAGTCTTTAATGCGGCTCTCCAGCTGTTAACAGTTTTCATTTCTAAGTAATAAACCACTAAATTCTACATTGTAAAATAATTTGGAGGCCCATTAGTGCAGCAATAAACACAGACAGCCTGTGCCAGCAGCCCATTGTGTACCTGTCCCTATACAGTGCTCTAGTCTCCCACATTCCTCCCCTGCAGTATCATTTCTTCCTTCTGAATTCATCTTACTTCTGGTTCTCCTTCATAGGCTTCTGTTGAATGAGCAATCTCTGGTGGAGTAACCAACACCGCCCACAGCTGCTCCCACAATAGCCCCATGCTGCTAGCATTACGTTTTCTGGGGGATTCGGTCACGCTGCCCTAACTGCTGCACACACTGGCCTCATTCACAAAAACGTGCAGAAGGAGGGATTTTCGGCAGGATTCCTTTACCTGTTTCCCCACCACATAACAGTGGATTAAATGGACTAGGTCATGAAATGCTTGGACTGGAATGCAAGCCAACAGCTTGACGAGTCAATAGGAAGCCACCCATCCCTGCCCAAACACATTGAAGGAGCCAAGGTGAAGGGCAAAGGCAATTGGGATAGGACCATAGGGGTAGTCTAATGATACCTAGGCTTTTTTTCTGGATGTAAACATTGTAGTGGCTAGTGTGAAGAATGGAGACGCTAGCACTTATGTCAGGGTAGAGCAATGAGTTACTTGTTCAAAACATACAACTTATATAGCCAAACTACATGGATAACAATCGGGATAGTGCTTGCATTGTTAACGTAATCCTATAGTAACAGCAATAAATACAACTAAATACAGCAAAATAAATACTGATAACCGCAATGATTATAAGTGATAATATCAATAATAATATCAGAAATAACAGCAATATTAGTAACAGTAAATCCACTAAAATAGTAAAAATAACCAATAATAAGTGATAACCACATTAATAATAATAATGATAACTGCAATAAATGATATTAATATCAATATCAGTAATGGCAATAATATTGCTATTAACAGTATTAGTGCTAATATTTCTATTTTTAGCTTTTATTATTGTGACTACTACTATAGATGGCTAAAAGTAAATATAATAGCAATGATAATAGAAATAATGATAATTATAATAATAATATTACTACACATTTGCATGTGTTTTTTTTAAATCAGATATTTATTTTTTTCCCAAAAATAGAAAAAACACACATTTGCATCTGTTTTTAACCCTTTAGAAAATGTTACCCATCCTTTTAGCCCATACCTGTACATTTAAATTACTTTAATGTATCTCTTGTCAATTCATTGTCACTTTTGCCATATAGGACTATGTGACATGTAGTCCTAAATATTTAGCATAGGAGTTAAAAAACCAAAACAAAAAACAAAACCTGCCAGAGTTTTGAAGCCCGTCTCCTGTCTGAGCCCAAACATATAATAATTGCTGCGACTCAGCAAGGGTCAAGCTTAAAGGGGCTGGGCCCCATTGTGTAATGCCTTCTTCGTAGTCCGAGAGTGTAGCATAAAATAATAATAATAAAAAAACAATATGGTACTTAGCTAGTTAGAATAGACAGGACAGAGGTCAGACAGAGTCCAAAGTGACGCAATGCTTTGGCTGTTGTGAATGACTGAGGGCTTTAGTTAGAATCTGTTTCTTGAAGATTTCCGCAGACACCCCAATTTAGTTCTCAGGGGAGAACATTGTCAATCTGTCCTTACAAAGCGGAGGGATCGGCAATGGGGGTGGCACTGGAATGGTAGGGTTAGGCAAGTAGAATTTATTTGATCATCTACTCTGCACGCTCTTCAATTAAAAACCAAAATATTCATAACAAGCCATTAAACTGTGTACTGTACATAATATTCTGCTACAATAATACTCGAAGCACAATTGCGGGTGATCTTTTTCCAGATTTGGGGTGAGTGGTGAGGAGAACACTGAGGTACAATAGGTGTACAAGGTATTTGCTCACCCGGGGAGCACCTCAGTGTCCGTACATGCCATATCTTAAGCACCTAGTGGCATTAACTCAATTAGTGATCAGGGACTTGATAACACTGCAGAGAAAATGCCGTAATGCACTGTTCAAATAATACATTAAGAAGCAGTCTTAAATATTTTAATCCAAATGAACTAACACCACCTAACCCATTATGGATAAGATCTGTGAAAAAACATTAAAACACAATTTATGGAAGCTGTGGCCACAGATAAGCTTAATTTGCAGATTGACCTTTTATTTATTTAGGCAACCAAATGAGGTCTAATTGCATTAGAATTGAATCCAGTAAATTTCCCTGAAATACTTATTTGGCAGCTGTAGAATTGGTATGTAGGCAAATGCGGCTATTTGTAAATGGCAAAGTGTGCGCTGTAATCAGTCAGGACTGCGACTTGTCCTCAAGAAAGCTGGAAACTGCAGACTTAGGGCCGCGTCACACTGCGGCGTGATCCGGTCCGGTTCTGTCCGGGAGGACCCCGACAGCCGCGGACCGGATCTGCACACAGGACTGGGGGGGCTATTATGCTCAGTACACTAAAATTGCTCCTAACCCTCTAATTTCACTTCTGCATTGTACAATATACATTGCAGAAGTGAAATTAAGCAAAAGAAAGAGTTAAAGATAAAAAAATCTGTATGCTCACTTGTCCATGATCCACCGCTGCCTCCAGCAAGCTCTGGGTGCTTATTAAACCTGCGGTGATGTCACAACCCGGCAGCATCATGGGGTCACATGACCGTAGTTACCGCAGTTAGGTCATGTGACTCGATCAGCTGATCGGCTTGTGATGTCACGGCAAGTCCTATAAGCACCCAGAGCTTGCTGGAGGCAGCGGTGGATCACGGACAAGTGAGCATACAGATTTTTTATTTTTAACTCTTTCTTATATTTCACTTCTGCAATATATATTATACATTGTGGAAGTGAAAGTGCCCCGCTGTGTCCGGATCCGTGATAATCACAGACCCGGACACAGAATAGGTCACCCCCTGTGGTGTCCTTTCCTGTCCGTGGGGTCCTACAATAAGTAGGATCCCACGGACAGAAAAAAAAAAAAGTTATGTGAAAGCAGCCTTAGAAAGCAAGCAGTACACACTGACCCTGGGCACTGGTGACACTTGGGTACTTGGGTTTTGTACATTGTTTTTGATGTTTATTAAGAGGGTTATTCCCTGTGTCCACAGTTTGCACCAAACATCAGAATTGGTCCATTCATTGCCTATGGGACGGTGACATTAGCCAAGTGTAATACTTGGCTGCTCAAACAGTCCTATAGACAATAAATGTAACAGTGGCGAGCATGAGTGGTCACCACTCCAACCCATAAGGCATGTCATGGCCCCTCTCTAGGGATCAGCACGTGTTCATCTATGCCATGAATTGTGGAGATGGGAATAAGGGTACCGTCACACCAGGCATTTCGGTGGCGATTTTATAGGCAACGCTGGGTCCCGATGCGTTGCCTAATGTGAATAGGCGAGGGCGACGCATTTGAGTGGTCGCCTGGTTTCACAGCAGCACTCTGAAACCAGGCGACCACTTTGAGGCGATGTGTAGATATCGCCCCATGTAAACGGGGAATGGCGATCTCACAGGCGATTTGAGACATAGGCTCCCATGTTACGGCATCGCCACTGGGGTTTTTAGACACCCCAACGGTGATGCCGCCTTAAAGATCGTTGGTGCGTCGCCGCATGTAAACATGCGACGGCGGCGAGGCGCAAAAAACGTCCGCACTCACGCCCGACGCCGACATCTCCGGCGGCGTCATCTGCTGTGACGGCACCCTAACCCTTCAGCCCCTTAAAGACATTTTTCATTTTTGCATTTGCCTATTCTTTCTCACAAGAGCCATACCTTAGTAATTTGTCTGTTTTGTGGGACTAATTTGTAGTTTTAAATGACACCGATCACTTAATTATAGAATATACTGGGAATCAGAAAAAATAAATTTAAGTGCAGGAAAAAATGATATTAAAAAAAAAAACAAAAGAAAGTGGTTGTATATCTAAATTCCCTGAGACATGTAACATTTTATTTTTTCACCGATTGAGTTGAGACTGTGCGAGTGTTCGTTATTTTGGGTGGTGAGTTAACGATTATAATGATACCAATTAGAGATATCCTTTGTTTGACATTTCTGCCATTCTGATTTTCTTCCCGTTACGGCTTTTACTTTGAGGGCAATTATTATCTTTTAATTAACACAATGGACTTTACAGATGTGGCAATACCAAAGATGTATATTTTTTAATGTTATTTTTATTGGGGGGGGGGGGGGGGGAAGGAGAGGGATTCAATATAAATATGTAATTTTTTTTAATTTTTAAAAATGTGTTTGTTTTTTTTGCGTTATTTTTGAGCTCCCCTAGGGAACCTGAGTCTGCAATCATTCAATCGCTTATACAAAAATACTGCAATACAAGTTTTGGTGTACTATTTTTTTAGTTTTTTTTTATGAGGGATTTTTTAACAAAATTTTGCAAGTTTTTGCAGTGTGATTCCAGAGTAATGGCCGTAGGCATGGTGCACACATGAGGTCACAGCAGCCACCAGGGATTTGTGTAACATAGGAAGAAATAGAGGGGTAATACAGGGACAATAACCACTCAATGGGAGTGATAGCGGCTGGACTGCTCAGCAGAAGTATACACCACTACGACTAGTCAGACTACCGTATATACTCGTGTATAAGCGACCAGTGTATAAGCCGACCCCCTACTTTTGCCCCAAAAACTGGGAAAACTTATTGACTCGCGTATAAGCGAGGGTGGACTCCAGCATAGGTATACAGCAGCCTCCCAGTGGTAGTATACAGCAGCCTCCCCAGTGGTAGTATACAGCAGCCTCCCAGTGGTAGTATACAGCAGCCTCCCCAGTGGTAGTATACAGCAGCCGCCCCAGTGGTAGTATACAGCCCCAGGAGCTATATGCAGCCCAGGAGCTATATGCAGCCCCAGGAGCTATATGCAGCCCAGGAGCTATATGCAGCCCAGGAGCTATATGCAGCCCAGGAGCTATATGCAGCCCCAGGAGCTATATGCAGCCCCAGGAGCTATATGCAGCCCCAGAGCTATATGCAGCCCAGGAGCTATATGCAGCCCCAGGAGCTATATGCAGCCCCCCCATATCAGTATACAGGCCCCCCTTGGGTAGTAATCCTGTAAAGGAAGAGATTAGTATACTTATCCCTCCACTGTCCTGCTGCCACTGTCCCGCCGCCGCCATCACGCTCCTCCATCTTCATCCAGCGTCTTCGTCTTCTTCGGCTTCTCCTCTGTCGCGCAGGCAATGACGTCATTCCCTGCGACCATCGGAGAAGCCGGAAGAAGACGGAAGAGCTGGATGAAGACGGAAGAGCGCGATGGCGGCGGCAGGACAGCGGGACAGCGAAGGGATAAGTATACTAATCTCTTCCTTTACAGGATTACTACCCAAGGGGGGCCTGTATACTGATATGGGGGGGGGGCACTGTATACATTGTATACAGTATACAGTGACTCGCGTATAAGCCGAGGGGGGACTTTTCAGCCCAATTTTTGGGCTGAAAAACTCGGCTTATACGCGAGTATATACGGTAATTAGTATATGCAGGAACAAAAGATTAAAACACTTAGGGTACTGTTGCACTGTTGCGACGTGTATGCAATTTCACTGGCAATTTGCTGGTTGCAGTGAAATCATGGACACATTGTTCTATTTTGTTGCTGTGTACAAATGTAACAATGTGTCCATGATTTCACTGCAACCTGCAAATTGCCAGTGAAATTGCATGCACTGTTGCGGGTGTAATGCTACCCTTACATTTAGGCTGGAAATACACTATCCTACTTACATGCGAGTCTCTGAGGAGACTGATCAGTGACCCTGAACAGCCTCTCCCTCTCTAGACAGGAGTGTGATGCTGCACAAAAACACAAGCAGCTGACTCACATGTAAGTAGGGATAGTGTGTTTCCACCCTTATACAAGCAACTGTCCCTTAACATTGAGGTTGCTTGCAATGAGCATTTAATGACAAATGCAGAGTTGTAATTAGTTAAGGGCTTAACTACTGCTGACAGGGTACGTCTCAGTACAAAAGATAGTGTCAAGAACCAGACTATTGTGATCACTGTACATATGAACGTCTTGGAACAATGGGAAAAAGTCTAAAGGGTGGTTTTCACATAGTGAGATCGCCAACGATATCGCTGCTACGTCACCGATTTTGTGAAGTAGCAGCGATCTCACCAGCGATCTTCCTGCGTGTGACACTTAGCCCCTTGCTAGGAGATCGCTGATCTTTACTAAATGGCTTGGAACGTTTTTTGATCCGCGATCACCCGCTGGCCAGCCTGCATCGCTGTGTGTGAGAGGCAGACTTACCAATGATCCCCATTCTGCGACCGAGACCTTGAACGATCCCAACGACCCTGGGGTGTCAGCGCATCACTGAGTGATCGCTGGTGAGATCTGCCTGACTGACATCTCACCAGCGACCAGTAGTGACGCACCAGGGATCCCGGTCAGGTAGGACCTTTTTCGGGATTCGTGAAGTGTAAACCCCCTTACATAGAGCAGAGGCGAATGTGAAAATTGCAAGATTTCCAAAGATGCTAATTTTTAATCACAACTTGAGATATGGGGGATTTTTTTTTTAGTTTGTAAAAATACACTTAGCACAAAAACCTGATTTAAACAGACCATTTTGTGATGACATTCTCTCAAAATACATCACAGAAGATCATTGGGGGAGAAAACACTGGAAATAGCACAAGCTGGCCCATTGTGCCTTTCATTACTTACATTGTATCTTGGCCTGCACCAACCCTCAGTGTCAGTCGGGGAATCACAGGTGAAGGGGCAGGAATAGATAGTTCCACTTTGGCCTGCTGAGACAAAAGGTTTATTCACAAGACAAAATTAGTAACAAACACAAAATCATTCAGAATTTGTATCCCCAGCCCCAGGGAGACAGATGAACGGAGCTGCTCCAGAGGGGGCAGGGGGGCAAGTATATTTTTACTTTTTTTCTTTGAAAACCAGGGGCCTAATAAGTTGTATCATAAGTCAAAGTATTCTATTTTTGTGACAAACATATGTTATAATTTGAAAATCTATGAACTTTAAGAGGTTCATCCAAATGTGTTGTACCAGTTGCAGACAGTCCGCAGTTATTTCGCAGAAATCATATATGCCCAAATGAATAAATCACAAATTACTGCATAGCAAATGGTGGATGTCCTGTTATGACAACCTAGATGGTAAATCCACTGGCTATCAGAGATTCACTACGAAGCCCACCGATCCCCTAATGGTCTTTATATAGATCTGCCACTTTATTCTGGCATGTTGACCATCAGCATGTTCATGTAAATGATCTACCATGTCATGGACAATCCTTACCTCCCAGCAACCAAAATGATCATCACTTGCACTGAAATGGATGTATGTAAATTGTCAAATAGGTATGCACAAAAATAATATATAATTAATTTTTGACTATGGAGGGATTTTGCTTTATATTCAGAAAACTGGAAATCTTCTTCTGGACAGAAAAGAGACTAAAGCCGCTTTTACACAGACTTTCCAGCGATCCGACCTGGCCGGGATCACTAGAAAGTCTCTCTGCAGTCGCTGGTGAGCTGTCAAACACACAGACTCACGAGCGACCAGTCAGCAACGACATCGGTGGTAACCAGGGTAAACACCGGGTAACTAAGCAGAGCGCGCTGCTTAGTTACCTGATGTTCACCCTGGTTACCAGTGCCCAGCATCTAATGTGCGGTGCTGGGCATTGGCTGGGAGGTTGCTGATCATTGGTCTCTCGCTGTCACACACAGCGATGCATGCTGACCAGCAGGCGACCAAGGACCAAAAAATGGTCCTGAACAATTTGTAGCAATCAGCGACCTCACAGCAGGAGCCAAGTCGCTGATGCGCGTCACACTCTGTCATCATCGCTGGAGAGGTCGCCGTTACATCACAAAACCTGTGACATTTCAGTGACATCGCTAGCGATGTTGCAGTGTGTGAAGTACCTCTAAGGGCTCATTTACACATTTACATAAACCAATTGTCACCCAACAAATGAGCACAAAGCTTATTCATTAGTTCATTTTTTTTTTAAGTATGTGTAATAATAATTGTATTTGGCAGCACACTTGTGTATTGAGAACATGTGTTGCCAATAATGTGCTATGCACATGGAACTATAATATTAACTATAGTGCTGTGCACATGAAAATGTGGACTGCCTGCCTAATAAAGCTATTAAAGTGAATCTGTCATCAGGTATTTACCACTTAATCTGAGAGCAGCTGATGAAAGAGACATAGACCTTGATTCCAGCAATGTGTCACTTACTAAGCTGCTTGCTGTAGTTATGAAAAAATCACAGTTTTTTCAGTTTTATCACCAGAGGACTAGTAAAGCTGCTGTCGTGTAGCCCTCCATGTTCAGGAGCTCTGCATAACCCCATCCCCACCACTAATTGACAGCTTTCAATGTATACTGTGCATAGGCAGAGAGTTGCAAATCCGTGTTGTGGTCGGGGTTATACAGCTCAGCATTCAGAGAACTTATAGATTGCCAGCAGAGAAAAGTTTATTTATTTATTTATTTTTTTTAAATAAAACATGCAGCCCAGTAAAGATCCGTTTACATGGACTGACCAGTGGAATGATCAGTGAACATTTACAGATTAACAGCCATGTAAATGCCCGTTTACACAGATAAACCAAAGAAAAGGCTGTGCACTAAGTGATACTACCGCTATCAGCATACGTAGACTGCCATAGTTCTCGGAGACACGTTGATGCACACCGACAACGATGATCCTTTGTGTTACACTTTTTTTGTCCAATGAGGTTTTATTTTTTGAGGTTTATCAGCAGCTTTTTAACATGTATTAAAATTCCAACACGGTGTTAAAAATGACAATGTAAAACAAGGTACACAGAAGGAAAAACCACATGACAGAATAGAAACCACAATGGTATTAAATCCTCAGGCACAAGAACCAGCATACACCATCCAAGGGATATAATCAGTGCCCCAAATACTGGGTACACACTCCATGTGCCAAAAGAGGGTAATACATATAAAATCATTAAGTCATGGGTCTTATTTACCTTACTGCGACCGCCCCCTGACGCGTTTCGCACCAGCTTCTTCTGAGCTTCTCCTCAGAAGAAGCTGGTGCGAAACGCGTCAGGGGGCGGTCGCAGTAAGGTAAATAAGACCCATGACTTAATGATTTTATATGTATTACCCTCTTTTGGCACATGGAGTGTACCCAGTATTTGGGGCACTGATTATATCCCTTGGATGGTGTATGCTGGTTCTTGTGCCTGAGGATTTAATACCATTGTGGTTTCTATTCTGTCATGTGGTTTTTCCTTCTGTGTACCTTGTTTTACATTGTCATTTTTAACACAGTGTTGGAATTTTAATAAATATTAATTGCAAGTGATTGGGCCTGACTCCTTGGAGTTTGTTTATGAAGTATACTTTGTTTTTGGAGGGCCTTTTAACCCTTTGGTTGGTTTGAATATATAGCTTTTTAACATGGCAAGATAGTTTGAAACAAGAGTTTTTAACAACTCTTGTTCAAGATTGCCTTGTAATGTAAATGCCCCTTAAGGGATGCCACTGGAATGACTGTCTTTGTCCCTACATCATGGTGAGCAATACCTTGAGGACATAGTCCTAATGAACAACCACTGGACGGCTTTACATGTAGCAGCTTGGCCCACAACTCAATAGTTTTCGGTAACCAGCTAGTAAAGGCCCTATCACACACAGCAACGCTCCAGCGATCCAGACAGCAATGACAACCTGCCCAGGATCACTGGAGCGTTGTTACCTGGTCGCTGGGGAGCTGTCAAACAGGCAGATCTCCCAAGCGATCAGGGGCATGGGAGCCACCTCCCACATCGCTGAAGACGATGTTACCAGCGTCCTCATTGCTTAGCGCTGCCTGTAAGCAGGGAGGACGCTGGTAACTGATCAACACCGGGTATCCAGGCAGCGCGCGCTGCCTGGATACCTGGTGTTTACCATGGTTACCAGCCAGTGAGGTCAGAGATCGCTGGTTTCTTGCTGTCACACGCAGTGATGCATGCTGGCCAGTGGGAAACCAACAATCAAAAAATGACCCAGAGCACTTTGCAGCGACCAGTGACCTCACAGCAGGGGCCTGATCGCTGCTAAGTGTCACACAGAACGACATTGCTGGAGAGATCGTTGTAACGTCACATTTACAACGATCTCGCTAACGATATCGTTATGTGTGACTGGTCCTTAAGAAACCAAGATAGGGTGCATCTATACAAGGAATTATAATTACCTAAAACAAAGAAACCCTGGAAATCTCCTGCCTGGCAGCATTAGATTGCATGGTACGCTACCAGCCAATACGCAGGAGTGCCCATATTATATTATGGGCTAGTTAGTGCACCACCGGGGATCAGATTGGCAGACTGCACTTTCCCTAGCGGGTAAAATCGGCTCAGCAGGGCATAGTATGGCCCTTTGGTAGTAGATGGGATGTTAAAAAAAAACAAAAAAAAAAAAAAAGAAAACAATGTAATCATTTAGACAAAACAAAAATCTCATTTACATTTTCATTAGAGCTGCTGCTGTGTTAATGTGTTATCTCCATTTTCATTAAGATTCAATCATTGCTTGGCTTGGCTGTAATTCTCATTTATCACATACTGCACTTCCATGCCAGGATTTCTTTTTTTGTTTTCACAGAAGTGAAAACTGAACATTAGGAGTTAAAAGGACAACTGGCCTTTGGGGAAAGCACAAAAGTGAGGCTAGGAGCGGTTTCACTTTTAAGCTTCCCAAATCGCCATAAAAGCAATGTATTGCAATAAGACATCCCTTTGTAAGGGCCTGAAAATACATTGTTAGTGGATTTGTCCAGTTTAATGTATAAGCAACTCTCCTTTCACCTGAACTAATAATGGTAGTCTTATAAACCCTTTACTGCCATGTGCTGCATTTTTTGCTAATCTTTAAGGATTTAGCCGCTTTGCCACATACCTCGGGGCACCAACTGATAAAGCTTTAACTCCATATTGCTCCTAAACCCCAGCATAGCACAAAAACGCCAGGAAAAGGAGCATCATATAAAGGGGAACCAGTTTAACATCCGAACTTGCAGGAGTCAGGTGGATTTAAGAAACACTTGGCTGGACAATTCCATTTATTCAGGGAATTCTTTGTGCTGGAGGCTTTACAGTTTATCTGTGCTGGGACTTCCCGATGGCTACTGACCAGTGCTGTCAAATTAATCTGGTATTACAGCATTTCTTCATTTGTCTTGTTCACCTTAATCGTAAGAAGCCAATTCTCACACACAGAACAATAAAAGTTTTGTATTTGGGGCCTGGCAATCTTTAAGTTCACTACTTAGAATAGTGATTTATAAATGGCTGCATTGTCTTGCCAGTCACCCCCCTAAAGGGAATCGGTCAGCTTGTTTTTGCCCTCAAACCTATCACTCCTGTCCCAGCACCTTCTATCCCTAACCATCCCTGTCCTATAATGGTTGTGCAAAACGACTTGGCCACTTACATTTCCGTATGCAAAGGAGTCCTCCAGACGACTCTATGTAGTCACACAGTACGGTCTCCGTCTCCCCCCTCGATGCTGGTATCACACCCCGCTGGGAGTGATATTTTACCAGGCGAGCTCCCGACTGTTCAACTCATATGTCCCCCTTCTGTGTATGTTTCCGTGGTGGCATCATTTCCACAGCTGGGCACTGCAAATACTTCTGAGGTGCACTGAGCAGCTTCATATTCTCGCTCTTATGCGGTGCCATCAGTGAGGACTCTGAGCATGCGCACTCAGCATTATGAAGCCGCTCACTGCACCTCAGAAGTACTCGCAATGCGCAGCTGCAGAAAGGACACCGCCGCAGCGCCATACACAGGTGGGGGACAATTGATTAGGAAGAGCCAGGAGCGCGCCTGGGAAATGTATTCTCACTTCCAGGGGGGCCTGGATATCAGCATAGAGGGAAGGGGTGGGGCAGAGCCCTGGAGACAGCACAGTGTGACTACATAGAGTAGTCAAAGGACTCTTATGTGCTGTCAAAGGCGACGTGTCAGCAACATCGCCGCGAAAAGTGACGTACACGATGTCGCTAGCGACGTCGCGCTGTGTGACAGCGCGACGCAACCGCGATTAATCGCTGGTGCAGTTCGTCAGGTTTTACAGAAGAACTGTAACTGACAACCTGCGATTAGGCTGGACGGCCGTTTTGACCATCGCCAGAGCGATGTAGCGGCGATCCAGCCTATACCGCAGCGTTGGCACTGCGGTCGCTCGCTGGCTGAAGCCCAGCCCAGCGAGCGATGGTCAACCGCCGCATCGCTGCGGCATCCGCGGCCGGAGCCGTGCTGTGTGCAGCTGGCCAGCGATGTCGGAACCGAGCGGGCACCTGGTGCATCTGCTTTCAGACATCGTCAGCCAGGTTTGTGCTGTGTGACGCACATTAGCATGTGAAAGTTAAGTGACAAACTTGTTTTGCACAACCATTAGGACTTTTTTAGCTTAGGCAGGGCTGGTTAGGGATGTATTAGGAAAGTGCAAAGAAAACTAGTGATAGGTTTGTGGGCAAAAATGAGCTGACAGGTTCCCTTTAAGAAGGCCATTGGCTGAAAACTGTTCATCAAAATTTCAGGGTTAAGCATGCATGTATTCTCAATGAGGAGAGGGAAGTTACAGGCGCTCGGTGCATCATGGCGTGAACAAACATTTAAGTACACCTTCCCTTCTGCTTATTTTCCCTCCATCTCCAACAAGACCCTTACACTTCTTTGAGTGACAGATCTAGTTTTATAGAGCCAGAGAAAGCAGAGATAGATGAAAAAACTGCAGGTGATGAAGTGTATTTAGATGTATAGGCCCTGCCATAATGCACAAGCCCCTGAACTTGGTTTGAACAGTCATTCTGTCACAATAGACTCCCTTTAAATTACAGGGAAATTGAAGATTCAGAGTTGGAGGTTTGGCTTACCAAATTGCACACCAGGGATATCGAGTCTGTCCATTTTGGTGGAGTTGGAGTCAGATTCAGGAATATTGAGGAGTCGGAGGTTTGGCTTACCATGCTTTAAAGGGTTAGTAGAAGCATGAAAAATGATCACCTGTTCTGAATCTGAGGTGCCCAACTGATGGGACATCCACCATTCCTAGAGAGGGGGACTTTCCAATGTCCCATTGGAAAGATGCAGTAGCCACATATGAATGCCACTGCTCCAATTTCTAAGGGAGTTCCAGAAATAAAGCACTGTGCTGGGTCATCTCTAGTAGCCCGGTAAGGAATCGTATCATTAATCCCACATAATGGTCATTAAAGCGATCCCCTTTTTGAATCGGTTAAAGCCCATACGCATAAGATATCGTTGAAATCGTGTAATCACAACGATTTCACGATGGTGTAAAATCGCTTGAGTCGTGACATCAGCTGAGTCATGAGGGTTTCGTGTCTGCAGATCTAGCGTGAACGCAAGCAACACGATCTGCATCACGTGGTGTTACATGTAACCACCGGTGATCCATCAGTGCGCACGTCGCCTATGCTGAATGGTAACCTATGGTACACGTCGGTTACACTCCCGTAAGCAGGGGTAGAACCGCTGTGTACCTATGTAACAGCGGGATCAGCAGCGCCACTGCTGGTACGTCTGTATCTGTTCAGCATTCTCCCAGCGATGTGGAGCGATATGCAGAGCGATTGTCGTGATGCTTACAATATCGCTAGGGGAATCTCAGCCGTGTGACGGGCCACCAGCGAGAGAATAAGAACTGCTGAGCGTTTTCCCAGTCACATCATATCAATGGGTCGATTGTAGAGATCACTTCTGTGAACAGGGAGTATAACCCACACTAATCTGCAAATTATCACCTATCTTGAGAACAGGAGAATAACCCTTTAATGCAAAGGAATTAGAGATGTTACAATTCAACATGCTCATCTCTTGACATTTGCCGTCAGGGCAATCAGCAAATATATAAGATGGTCAGCTAACTTCAATCTATTACGTATGATCACCTTACGACTGCAAAATGGTCTATAATATAATATCATTGGTAAAAGCTTACTTTGTCATGCTTGTGTTTTTCCTTGTCTTTGTCTTTCTTCTCCTTTTCTTTTTTCTCCTTTTCTTTCTCCTTCACTTTCTCCTTGTCCTTTTTTTTCTTCTTCTCTTTCTTCTCCTTTTTCTTGTCTTTCTCTTTAGTTTTCTCTCGATCTTCAGTGACTTTTTCTGGAACCAGTGGGGACATGGCAGGCATTAAAGATGGCAGTCTAACTGCATTAGGGGTACTTATAATTGGCAGTGACAAGTCTTTAGGTGCTAATACAATAGGCGTTGAAGCATTTTTCAACTTTTCTTCTTTGTTTTTATCCTTTCCTTTCTTCTCTTTATCCTTTTTACCCTTTTCTTTCTTCTTGTCTTTATGTTTTTCTTTTTCTTTCTTCCCACTGTTCTCCTTTTGCTTTGGTTTCTGTTCAGAGTCATTTAAGTCCTTTGACTTGAGCCTAGGCAACTCACCCTCATCATCCTTGATAGGTGTCCTTCCACTGAGTTTGGAATCTTTGTCTTTTTCCTTGTTTTTGTCCTTGTTTTTTTCCTTGTTTTTGTCTTTCTGCTTTTCTTTGTCCTTTTTCTTGGTCTTTGTTTTCAGTTCTTTCTTTGCCTTTTTCTTTGACTCAATAGGTGAAGCTAGTTTAGCCTTGTCCTCAAATGTTTTTACAAGTGGCTCTGGAGTAGGAGGAGACGCAGAGGGAGAAGAAAAGCATGGCTGAATTATAGATATATTTGGTGGAGTTTCCTGGTTGACTTTCGAATTACTTCATTGATTGAGTCATCCATTGTCCATGAAATATCAGAACTGGATGTACCCCCGGAAGCAGGCAGTGGGGTGCTACATGCTTTACCAAGACTATTGTTTGCCGCTGAAATCTTAGGAGTAACGGGTTCTGCTATTGTCAGTCTTTTTGGACTAGTAAAGACGTCCCTTCAGACTTCCGAGCCTGAGGAAAACTCAAATGGATCAGGTTCTTGTTCAGCACAAGCCCGAGCAATAACCGCATCAATGGAATCTTCAATTGTGTTATCAGCCACTGATGGTTTTTTTGAAGGATTTTCAGCATTTACTTTTCAGACTCCTGTGATGCTTGGCTTTGCTTTACCTGTATATTCTCTCTCCCAATTTTTTCGCTTAATGCAGCAAGTGGTGTACGGCTAGGTGTTTCTGATTTTACAATTGGCTGGCTAGTCGGGGCAGACGTTTTGGGGCTTTTGGGGCTCTTAGGACTTTTGGCACGTCCAGGAGACTTCTTATCTTTTTGAGCATTTTTAGGTGACTCATTGGACTGCCTAGAACTGTAGTCAAAGGTGTGGATTTGGGAGATTTTGTTTTTTGTCCAGGTGAATTTTTCGATTTGGTTTTAGAGGTTAATGCTTTAGATTCTAAAGGTTTTGAAGGAGTCTGAGGTTTAAGAATAGGAGAAAGCATTACTGGTTCTGGAGAAGAAATAGTCAAGTCAGAATTGTCCTGTATTTGAGCGGGTGAAAGCATTGGGGAAACCTTTTGAGTATTTATTGAACTAAGTGGCTCCCTTGGTTCCAATGCTCCATCCAAAATATCTCCTTTACTATTGGCTAATCGTTGCCGCTTTGCAAAAGGCATTTCTGCCTCTGGACTATCCAGTGGTCTTTTACTCAAATAGTTCTCATCATTAATGGTTTCTTCATCTTCCATCTCTCCTTCCTCATAAGGAACTTGCATAGCTTCTGCTGAAGTCCCGCCATCTGTGGGTACTTGCTCCTCTTCTTCCTCTATAAAAGAAAAAAGAAAATTATCACATTGAACGGAATCACAAAACAAATTACACTGATAACACCTGTAGCTATATTAAACATCTAACCAGAACTTTGCTCTTGAACAAGTGAAAGGCATCATAGATTGCAACTATACTACAGATTCCATATAATATATTAGTATACACTTATATATTTGAAAGGGGGCAGCAATTTCATAAAAATTTGCACAAATCAATAACACGAGGGAATATAAGAAACTTTGCCATATATTTTTATTTGCGAACTCTGCTTCTTTTTCCAAGTAAGAGCCACTACTCCCGTGCGATCCAGCCTCCTCTCATCAGCTCTGGGGAGGAATAGTTTGGAGCAAAACAATATCAGTATAGTGAGTGTGTCAGGTTACCCAATATATTAGACCCTATAGAGTTGGAGGAAAAGAAAGCATGAGTGAGGAGCACAGTGAGAAAGCAGGTGGAGGAGACAAGAAAAGATCATTCGAGCTTTCTAAAAAGTCTCATACCTTGACTCCAGAGCTGAATTCACATATACACTGCTTAGTAATTCTTTATATTATCATCCATGCTGTTATTTATATCTGTGTGCTAACTACAGAATGAAAGACATGAATCCCTTTGTTCTGTGGATTGTATGGGAGATACAGAAGCTAGTCTCATCCTCACAGGCAATTGAATAACAAGAAACCGTGCATACAAATAGGTAAAACTGCTAAAAGTGCAGGATACAAGTCTTGGCAACGCCCCATGCATACTGCTTTTTTCCCCCTCTCAGAGATCAGGTGGAGCAGCAGCCTTGGTATGACCAACACATCTGTCTATTGTTTTTTATCAGAGAAGTGCATGGTTCTTTGCACAACTCCATCTGGTGAGCATACTGCTGTTCATACCTTTTTGTATGTGTTGTGAAAATGTAGGTATGCATTTCACCATGGAGCTCTTTCTATCTTAAAAGGGGTTTCCCACAAAGTTAATTTAACCCCTTCATGACCTTGCCATTTTTTGCAATTCTGACCAGTGTCCCTTTATGAGGTTATAACTCGGGAATGCTTCAACGGATCCTAGCGATTCTGAGATTGTTTTTTCGTGACATATTGGGCTTCATGTTAGTATTAAATTTAGGTCGATAATTTTTGCATTTATTTGTGAAAAAATCGAAAATATGGCAAAAATTTTGAAAATTTAGCAATTTTAAAATTTTGAATTTTTTTTCTGGTAAACCAGAGAGTTATGTGACACAAAATAGTTATGAAATAATATTTCCCACATGTCTACTTTACATCAGCACAATTTTGGAAAAAAAAAAAAAAATTTGTTCGGACGTTATAAGGGTTCAAAGTTCATGAGCAATTTTTCATTTTTCCACCAAAATTTACAAAACCATTTTTTTTAGTGACCACATCCCATTTGAAGTCCCTTTGAGGGGTTTACATGACAGAAAACACCCAAAAGTGACACCATTCCAAAAACTGCACCCCTCAAGCTACTCAAAACTAAATTCAAGAAGATTATTAACCCTTCAGGTGCTTCACAGGAACTAAGCAAATTGGAAACAAAAAAATGGATATTTTAATTTTTCTAATAAAAATGTTCTTGTATCCTCAATTTTTTCATTTTCACATGGGCAACAAGATAAAAATGGATCCTAAAATTTGTTGGGCAATTTCTCCTGAGTACACCGATACCTCATATGTGATCATAAACCACCGTTTGGGCGCACGGCAGGGCTCTGAAGGGAAAGAGAGCAATTTGACTTTTGGAGCTAATTTTCCATTCAAAAAGTGAAATGGCGCTCCTTCCCTTTTGAGTCCTGCCGTGCGTCAAAACAGTGGTTTATGACCACATATGAGGTATCGGTGTACTCAGGAGAAATTGCCCAACAAATTTTAGGATGAATTTTATCCTGTTACCCATGTGAAAATGAATGAATTGAGGCTAAAAGAACATTTTTGTGAAAAAAAAGTACTTTTTCCATATTCACAGATCAATTTGTAAAGCATGTGGGGGTTCAATATGCTCACCTTCCATCTAGATAAGTTCCCTGGGGGGTCTAGTTTCCAAAATGGGGTCACTTGTGGGGGAGCTCCAAAGTTTAGGCACACAGGGGCTCACCAAACGCGACATGGTGTCCGCTAACAATTTGAATGGAAAATCAGCTCAAATTGTTAGCGGACATCATGTCGCATTTGGAGAGCCCCTGTGTGCCTAAACATTGGAGCTCCACCACAAGTGACCCCATTTTGGAAACTAGACCCCCAGGGAACATATCTAGATGCATTGTGAGCCCTTTGAACCTCCAGGTGCTTCACAAATTGATCTGTACAAATTAAAAAAGAAAATTTGTGTGAAAAAAAAGTATTTTTACCTTATTACGGATCAGTTTGTGAAGCACCTGGGATTCAAAGTGCTCACTATGCATCTAGATAGGTTCCTTGGGGGGTCTCGTTTCCAAAATGGGGTCACTTGTGGGGGAGCTCCAATGTTTAGGCACACAGGGGCTCTCCATACACAACCTGGTGTTTGCCAACAATTGGAATTGTTAGCGGACACCAGGTCGCGTATGGAGAGCCCCTGTGTGCCTAAACATTTGAGATCCCCCACAAGTGACCCCATTTTGGAAACTAGACCCCCCAGGGAACATATCTAGATGCACAGTGAGCACTTTGAACCCCCATGTGCTTCACAAATTGAGACGTATAAATGAATAAAGAAACTTTTTGTGAAAAAACATACTAGTCTAGTAGTTACAATTCGCAGCATAGGGGACCCAATACATTTGGGTCTCTCCATCCTGAGGATTCTAGCCCCCTAGCTGCCAAGTCGTACCTGGCTGGCAACCAAAAATACGGCAAAGCTCCATGTCATTTTATTTGTAGAATTTAAAAAAAAAAAAATGACATGGCGCTCTGCCATATTTTTGGTCCAGCCAGGTACAACTTGGCAGCTACGGACTGCCACCAGCCCCCAGCTGCCTCATTGTACCTGGCTGGAACCAAAAATACAGCGAAGCCTATTTTTTTTTTATTTCTAGAATTATTTCTAGAAAAAAAATGACATAGGGCTCCTCCATATTTTTGGTCCAGCCAGGTACAACTTGGCAGCTACGGACTGCCACCAGCCCCCAGCTGCCTCGTCATACCTGGCTGGAACCAAAAATACAGCGAAGCCCTTTTTTTTTTTTAATTTCTAGAACTAATTCTAGAAAAAAAATTACGTGGGGCTCCGCCATATTTTTGGTCCAGCCAGGTACAACTAGGCAGCTGGGGGATGGAATCCTCAGCATAGAGAGGCCCAAGCGTTCTGAGCCCCCCTGGTGCGAATTTCAGCCCGCAGCAACCCCAGAAAATGGCGCATTCATTGAAGCACCATTTTCTGGCGCTGTACCCATGCTCTTCCAGTTGCCCTGGTGCCAGTGGCTAACTGGGTAATAAAGGCGTTAATGCCAGCTTTTTATTGGCAGCTGGCACTAAGCCCAAGATTCATAATATAGGGCCAATGTTAGACCCGCCATTAGGAATCTCTAGTACGGTAAATAGTCAATAAATACACACAGAGAAAAATCTTTTTATTTGAAAAAAAAACACAGACACAATTCGGACTCCATCTTTATTATAAAAAGATCCGACGTAGTCCACAACGAAGGTCCCACGACGCCCGATCGCTCCGACGTAGTCCATAATGAAGGTCCCACGATGTTCGATTGTCTCCGACGTAGTCCACAATGAAGGTCCCACGCTGCTCGATCACCTTTGCTTTCAGATCGCTACTCTGGAGCCCAATCCGCCAGCATGGTGATCGAGCTGCAGAAAGTGATCTGACACCCCGGGCGCAGTGACCCACTATGTGCATCACTGCGCCTGGGCTGCCAGATCGCTTTCAGCAGCTCGATCCTCATGCATGGGGATCGAGCTGCGGAAAGCGATCTGGCAGCACAGGCGCATTGACCCACTATGTGCATCACTGCGTCCGGGCTGTCAGATCGCTTTCTGCAGCTCGATGCCCATGCAGGGAGATCGAGCTGCAGAGCAGCGATCTAAGAGCCTGGGCACAGTGACCCGCTATGTGCATCACTGCGCCCAGGCTGTCAGATTGCTTTCTGCAGCTCGATCCCCCTGCATGGGGATCGAGTTGCGGAAAGCGATCTGGCAGCCCAGGTGCATGTGATGCACATAGTGGGTCACTGCGCCCGGGGTGTCAGATCACTTTCTGCAGCTCGATGCCCATGCAGGGAGATCGGGCTGTAGAGCAGCGATCAAAGAGCCCGGGCGCAGAGACCCACTATGTGCATCAGTGCGCCCGGGCTGTCAGATTGCTTTCTGCAGCTCGATCCCCAGGATCCAGCTGCAGAAAGTGATCTGACAGCTCTAGCACAGTGATCACATAATGGTCACTGTGGATCACTGTGCTGGAGCTGTCAGATCATTTCCTGCAGCTAGATCCTCAGGATCCAGCTGTAGAAAGTGATCTGACAGATCCAGCACAGTGATCCACAGTGATCACATAATGGTCACTGTGGATCACTGTGCTGGAGCTGTCAGATCACTTCCTGCAGCTAGATCCTCAGGATCCAGCTGTAGAAAGTGATCTGACAGATCCAGCACAGTGATCCACAGTGATCACATAATGGTCACTATGGATCACTGTGCTGGAGCTGTCAGATCACTTCCTGCAGCTAGATCCTCAGGATCTAGCTATAGAAAGTGATCTGGCAGCTCCAGCACAGAGCTGTCAGATCCGAAGGCGGTGAAGAGGAGGAGGAGGAGCGGGACGCAGTGGAGACAGAGCGGCCGCCGGAGGGGTGAGTGGGAGAGGCAATCGCCGCTCCGGTGATCGGGGGGGCAGGAAGGGGGAAGAGGGGGGGTGACAGGAGAAGTAGGGGGGCACTTAGGAGGAAGCGGGGGCAGGCAGGAGGAAGCGGGGGCAGGCAGGAGGAAGCGGGCGGCAGGGACAGGAAGCAGGCGGCAGGAAAAGGAAGCGGGGGGGGGGATAAGAAAGATGAAGAGGGGGCAGGAAAGAGAGGTGGGGGGCAGGGGGACAGTTAGAGGATGACAGGGGAGAAGATTGGAGGGTAGGGATAGCAGCGGCAGACAGGGAAGCATTACAGGCGCGGTGATTTTCACTTTCACTTTTGAGTGCCAATCACCGCGCCTGTAGCCGGGGGGGTGGGGGTGGGGGCAAATCGACCCCCCTGGGGTGTTGTACAACTCCCCATGTACCTGCAGGCCGAGTGACAGGTCAGTGACACCCTCACTCGACCTACAGGAGCCCGATCATTCCATGGCCCAGGGGGTGGGCCAAGGGTCTGGAAGGGGTTAAAATAATAGATTTTGAGGAGCAGGAAGAGGAAGGGGTTAACACCACGCTTGTGATTTTTATTCTTGATGCTTTTCAGGGAATAGAATCCCCCTTCTTCAGGAGGAACCTTTTTCAGTTTCTCCTACACTTTCAGGGAATAGAATATGTAAATTAATAAAAATCATAAGGTCACTATATTCTGTGAATCCCGTTTCTAGATAAGTGGCAGCGCGATGTTAACTCCTTCCTCCTCCTCGATAAATATGCCTTTGGTGACTGCAGTAGTCATTGTTAATCAGCTATACAGAGTATTGTGACTATAAAACCCTCAAGTGAGAACCTCCTACTCCCTCTTCTAACCGACCTCTTTTGAGGCTAAGATCCAACCTTCCTTGTTCCAGTTATATTTGGAATCAAGAGATCTGGGAATAATAATTTCCACAGTTGCCAATGCATTTAAAAAAAAAAAAAATGTTCCTGTGCTGAGATAACCTTATATATGTGTCCCTGCTATGTACTGTGTAATGGCTGTGTCTGACCATACAGGGACATGGTCTGATCATACCACATCTCCTGTGCTGAGATAATCTTATATATGTTTCCCTGCTATGTACTGTGTAATGGCTGTGTCTGACCGTATCGGGACATGGTCTGATCATATCACCTCTCCTGGGCAAGGGATGAAACAAGAGTATCCAGACATTACAGCTCGGGATCATAGAAACCGCGTTTTTTTTCGCGGCAGCACCTGCCGCAAGTGCCAAAACCGCACTTGCCGCACCTGCCGCAAGCCCGCCTATACATTGTATGGGGCGTGCCGCAACTGTGCCGCAAGTGCAGCCGGTATGCAGTAATCGCGGCAGATGCGTTTTTTTCACCGCATCTGCCGCGATTTAAAAAAAACGCTGATGTGAAAGGGGCCTAAGTTAGTAAATAATTTCCAACAGTCTAAATGTTTTTTTTTTTTTTTTTTTTATTATACCATTGGAAATTCCCTTTCATGAATATACCACCTTAACCAAGAGCTTGTAATAAAGGCATTTCTATCACCAGCTGGTCCAAATTTTTCAGTCTGTATACCAGGTGTTGAAGCCACCACAATATACCAAAACACACATTTTTTTAGTCCTTGAATAAAAGTCATTGAATAACATACATGTTTAGAATGACTTTATCCAAAGTAAAATCTACTGTAGCAATTTCGTCCTCCTACGGGCACCGGCACATATTTACAGACATATTTAAATGTTTGCATGGCCTAGCAGTGTACACAGCAGAGCGGCATTGACACCTGATATTATAAATGGACTAATATATATGGTAATAGTGCTGTATCACATAACTGCAGAGTGCCCTGATAACACACGGACCCAGTTTCTATGGCTACATACGAGCGCGCGCTGTTTACAGGGCCTCGCTGCTGACACCACAAGCGGATTCAGACCGCTGAGCCTTTGTTATTTATGATATAGTTTATGATAAGGACACCTCAACCTACTCCCTCTGCCTGTCACATACAATAAATTGGAATCATAAATCACCACATCTATCATTACTGTTGACCAGAACATACAGCAAACAGAAAAGTGATGGAAGACTTTTTTTTTTTTACACAGTATAAGACGTCATGATGCAACTGGATGTGGGTCTAACCAGAAGCAAAGAATGAAGATGCACAATTGTAGATGTGTAAATTTAGACTTTAAGAACTCCACAAAGTGTCCATAGCTGTTGGTAGAGGGTTTGTTTTACCGATAGGCACGATTCCAGACTCACACATGGATGCTTATTTTGACTGAACGTACACGTGTTCTCAGTGGGAAATATACCCCTGTCTGACTTCTCAAGTGAGAGCAAAGGATCCAGTACTTTTAACACAAGCATACGGCGTTGTGACATGGTCTGTACACATACGATAGATGGCTGGTCCTGGCAAATTTCTCCATCTGTGCTGTTCTGTATATAAGAATCTTTACACCTTAAAAGATTATACAAAAATTATGTTTTTAAAATAGTACAAGTTATTTTTGTTGTTTGAAAGACCAGAAATGAAAGGAAATACAACAGTTAGAGGAACGCTAGAACCTTGATGGTCCTTGCAATAGTCAATAGGATCCCTCTGTAATGGAGGAGTGCAAGCGGATTCACATCAACAGTCATGAAGCTAGTGTGAACTCCGCTTTACATTCATCTAACTGGCTCATGTTTTTGTCTCTCTCAAATAGTTTTTATGGTCGCTTTACACGTCCCAATATCGTCATCCAACTTCGATAAAAAGTCACGTGGTTCGTGCGTTGGCACTGATATCGTTCATGCGCTGTGTGGTGTGAATGTGCAATTCGATGCAAGAACGATGCCAAAACGATATCGGGAGAGAAATGAGCAGGCTCTCCAACTGCCTGATATTGGATGGACGATCTGGCAGGATCGTGCTGTGTGACAGCCCAACAACGACTTAGAGAGCAACTTCCCCTATTCACTCCCATGTTAAATGGTCATTCCTGGGTCGCTCGTACAAGAGGGCGTACACATCGCAGTTGCGTTGCCTGGCGATATCTCCCTGTGTGACATCTCCTATGCGATCTTGGATTTCAGCCAAAAAAGTACGCGCTCCCGTGCCGTTGTATCCAATATCGAAACGATGTTGGGACGAGTAAAGCGGCCATTGGAGTGGAGAAAGTTGTGGAAATTTCTTACGTTAAGCCAATATATTATCATTGTATACCAGTAGCACAGCCATGAGAGTCTCCTTTTTTATCAATAATGAAACATGAAGCCAAAAATTAGAAAATAAGTCAAAGGGAATAACCAGTCATACGGTATGAGCAGAATAATCTACTACAAATGCTGGAGTGTACTCAGGAAAAATGCTGAGTAAAATACTTCCATTTTTTAATACATTTTAATTACCATTCAATTGAATGGGTGAAAAATGCAAGTAAAAAATGAGCAGCATCTGTCACTTCAGAAATCTCAATCAGTTTGCAGGTACTGCAAAACATAGGAAAAAGGCAACATGTGAACATACCCCAATACTGAAAGTACGTTTAACATCGCTTTCTGAGAATCTAATTACCGATGCTGGGGCTTCCATGCAGCCTGATTAGTACAGTATGTCAGTTGTGTTTATCATGCATGGCATGTAACCTTGTACTGAAAATTATACGGTTTTTGGAAATCTTAGCTGCAACTTTCATAATATTTCATACCCAACTTTAAAAATGAATTTGTTAAACAAAAAAATAATTATAAAAGATCTCTCAAAGATTTATTCACACCCCGCCATTGGAAGAAATACGCATATCCACCAGCTATTCCACAAATAGTTGGCTCCTTTTGGCCACTTGCTTGCAGTAAACACGTTTATAGGACTATTAACTAGTTGAACGGATGCCTTCATTCTAATGCAGGACTTGCCCCACTGCTCTCAATGACCTTGACAAAATTCTGGAAAAATATCTCAGGACCTGGGGCTCTAAAGCTATTTTAGAATTAGCTTTGAATAATTGTCCCACAATATGAGTTTCTTGATTAATTGCTTCAGATAAGGTCTCGTTTTCTTCGCTGGCCTCCAGTGGCTCCCCCTTATTTCCCATAACTGCTTGTCTCGTTCCTCTGCACACTGGGAATGGCAAGGAGGAAAATCACAGATACACCAATTGCATTACTTCAGGATTAGCTGCGAGATAACCCTTCATATTCCATTACTGGCCATTATTAGCGTAATTATTTCATCAGGTTTACGTCGTTTGAAAGATGCATAATTGTTTTCAAAAGCTTATTACACAACATAAAGGCTTACAAAATCGCCAGGGAATTGATCTTTTAGCAGTACAAAAATCCTACAAGGTAAAGAAGTTTATTCGACAAATATGTCACGGAGGCACTTTTCCTAAAGTTAAGAGAAAACATTGGCATAGATTGCAGCGATACTAAATATTCTTAGCAGACAATTGTGCGAGGGGCAATTTTTCCAACTCTGTAGAGGGAGGGAAAACAGTTTTGCATTGAATCAATGTGTTTGCCCCACTCTGGCGCAGTTCCTACAGTGTCGGAACTCGATCTCCCAGGGCTTACGTGACATTGTTAGGTCACACGAGCCCGGCACCAACAGTGCTTCACTGTTCCCATCTTCAGACATATGAAACACCAAGAGGAGGCGAGTGGCCAGTCGCAGCCTTGACTTCCTCTTGTTGTTCAATTCATCCAAAGGAGAGGAGACAGAAGCACTGCGTATTGGGCTCACGTGACCCAACGACACATGAGCCCTATGAGAACAAGTGCTGACACTGCTGGAATAAGTGGGTGCAGACACACAGATTGAGAGGGGGTTTCGGAGTATTGGACAACCCCTTTAATAGTACCTACCACCAAAATGGGGCTGTCTTTGTTATTTAAAATAAAAGAATGGGGTGCCTTTGTGTCAAAACGGCTCATAAGTGCTTTTCACATCCCACAAAAGGGCCCCCCTATGCAGAATATGATCGCACAGCCCTCTGCAGCAACACTCATAAGTGATAGAGCAAGATCTCACACTCTGTGTAAAAGTACCATTACACACTTCAATGCTGAAACGATATCCTTAACCATCTCATGAACGCAGTGGTCGTTTAGGACATCGTTGGTGAGCTGTCACACATGGAGATATCGTGCACAACACACCAACTATGCGGCAAGAGGTATCGTTCGCACAACCCAGCCAACGATACTTCTGCATTGCTGAGAAAAGGGAAAATCGATTTAAAGACATAGTTATCACGGTGTCACACTGAACGATGCAGCAGGTTGGCTGATTGATGATCGTGTGATATGTGAACATGTTCTCAAATCTGCGATCAACGATCCAACAATTTATCGTAGTCGTATCTCGGTGTAACACGCAACAAGGAAGTAACAATGTCGCTTGAACAACTCCAAACCCGTGATGTTTAAGCGATATCGTTTACGATCTCATACCGTGTAACGGGGCCTTAAGAGCGGCCATAGCAGTTTGTGGGATCCCGCTCTGTATGCCAGGATTCTACAACCTGAATGATTGGCCCAACATTGGTAGAAAGTTGTGCCCTTTCAGGGGGTCATCGGAGCAATTATGAGCAGTTTCAACACTAAATTATATTTAATGAAACTCAGTCTGGGCTGCCCAGTCTTTAAATAAAAAGGGCTCCAAGATTATAAATATAATATGACCTCTTAGGCCGGCTTCACACTGTGATTTTTCACCGTCAGGTTCTGTCCGATGCATCCTGCAAAAACCGGACAGAACCTGACAGCTACGGACGAGCTTTTTGCTGGCGTCGTTTGTGCCGCTGTCCAATGCGGAAATTTCAGCACTGCGGCTGCAGGGAGCTGTCCGCAGTGCTGAAATTTCAGCCATGGAGCTCTCCAGGTGCTGAAATTGAGCACCAGGCGTCCAGGAACTGGCATGATTTTCTGCTGGATCTGGGGCCCATGGACTCCCATGCTATGGGCGCTGTATCCAGGCGGATCCGGTTTGTCCCATTTTTTTGCATCGGACACAAAAAATGCTGCAGACTCTGGTTTTGGTCTGATACAAAAATCGGACAACACCGGATCCTCCCAGAAAAGCCCCAAACCGAATGGCAAACAGCAGCAATCCTGCCCCATAGGGAGCAAATTCGGATCCGGAGCTGTCCGGTTCAAACCGGACAGCCCTGGACCCGAAAAATCATGGTGTGAAGTCGGCCTTAAAGGATTGCACGCTTTTTCACCTTTATGCACTTTCATTTTTTTGCTCTCTCCTTCCATAATTTTAATTTGTCCACCAACATAGCTGTATAAGGAACTTATTTCTTCAGAACAAATTGTAGTTTTGAGTGACACCATTCCCTTTTCCAAACAATGTACAGCAAAATGGGCAGATAATTCCAAATGAGGTAAAATTGCAAAAAAAAAAAAAAAAAAAAAAAATGCAGTTCCACAATTTTATAGTGATTTGATCTTTTGGCATTTACAGTACAGTAAAAATATCCTGGAAACATGGTTCCCCCGGTCAGTGTGATTTGATCATGGCAATACCGAACAAACTTAGGTTTGATTGTTTTTTTGTTCTTTTTTAAACTAATGAAAACAAAACCAAAGAAATTGATGAAAATCTTTTTGCTTGTGTAACCATTTTCTTAGTCTCTAAGGCTGCTTTCACATTACGATTTTCGGATTTCCGATACTGTCCGATCAAAATCGGACAGCATCGGATCCGAATTTGGCCTCCATGCAGCCCTATGGCATCGGACCGAATCGGATGTGCACTAAATGCCATCCGTTTGGTCCGTCCGATTCTGTCCGATTTTATTATCGTGCTAAAATCGGAGCATGCTCAGTACAGTAAAACTGCTCCTAACTAGGAGCACAAGTGTTAAAAAAAAAAAAAAAAAAAAAAAAAAAAAAAAATGTTATTTTCACCTCTCCACGAGCCCCCGTCTTCCGCTATCTTCTTGAGGCTCCCGTGGCCTCGTAGCCGCCGGTGTCAGCAGAGGGCTTCTTTTTGCCTTATAGGACCTGCGGTGATGTCACAGTCATGTGACCGCGGGTTACCATGGTGAACAACCGGCAGCCTGCGAGAGCCACCGGGAGCCTCCAAGAAGATAGCGGAAGACGGCGGGGCTCAGGGGGAGGTGAGAATAACATTTTTTTATTTTTTTTTTTTCACCCCGCAGGGAGCGATTTTATGCCGGAACCGGGGGCCTATTTGGCTCCCGATTCCAGGCAACAGAAGGGAGCCGATGCTGTCCGATTTATATCGGACAGCATCGGCTCCCTAAAAATCGTAATGCGAAGGTAGCCTTAAGACCGCTTTACACACACCAACTTCTGTGTGCAACTTCTGAACAGATCTCTGGTTGCACTGAAATCATGGACACATTGCTCCATTTTGTGGCTGTGTACAAATGTAACAATGTGTCCATAATTTCACTGCAACCAGAGATCTGTTCAGAAGTTGCTCACAGATATCTGTGTGTGTAAAGTGGCCTTTAGTCTATGTCGACACGCTGCAAACACAGATTGTGGTAACATGCCCTAAAAGTCTTCATTTTTCTGTTGATGAAGCTATGTAACTGCTTGATTTCTTGCATGGTGAGCTGTTATTTTGGGGAACATACAACGTTTTGATTGCTTGAAATAGCAGCAAACAAACGCAATTCTATTGTTTCAATTCACTTCTCACTTCAGTTTTTGCCAGTTGGGTTAGTTTTTATTTATTTTGATAGAACATAGTCGTCCCATTGATATGGTGATACCATAGATATTTTTTATATTTTTTCAAAAGATCTTTATTTAGCAAAAATCATGGCACTCATAAGAGCACCATTATGACAGACAGAGGGTTTTTGAGTGGCTCCAGGCTAACATAACCCATGGGGGTGCTGGGGGAAGGGAACCAAGAAGTGTACATTGCCTTGAAAATGTATATACCACATGAACGTTTCCACATTTTTTCACTTTACACCCACAATCTTTAATGTACTTTATTGGGATTTTATGCACTATTCCAACACTAAGTAGAAAGTATTTGTGAAGTGTTAAGGACATGATGCATGGATTAATAAATTTAAAAAAAATATAAATCTGAAAGTTGGAACGTGCATTTGTATACATGGCATTTTTGCTGCATTTTTTTCTGCAGCAAAACCTAAATGTTTTGATATTTAAAAAAAAAAAAAACCACTTCTATCCAGTACAACACCTGGGGTTTTTAAGGGCTTTTAAGCCAAACCTCTGACTCAGACTCCTTTATCATACACGGCTCATGTTTAAGTGATAAATTTATTCCAGTACAATGGTAACATCAGGCTTTAATCATTATTATGATAATATATCTAGCTTGATTATTGTATCATAATTCTGAATAATATTCAGCACATTCTGTATTGAACCCAATTTATAGTATATTTTAGGAGTCAGTCCATTTTATACCAACTCCACAGCCCTGTTTTTTCCCCCGAGTTTTGCGATTCCTCAATGATTTTTAAGCTGTCACATTATAAAGTCGAGGCAAAAAGCACAGCAAAGAATTGATATGCTCATCTTTTCAAAAATGCAGCAAACACCAAGCAGGTTTCAATTTCCAGAAGGAAATAAAACCAACATGTGCGCACAACTTTTCCTGAATCACATAGGCTATGTTCACACAGGGTGTTTTTACCTAGGTTTCATGCAAATCCATTTAATCTAAACCAGCGTTTTTCATTCCAAGCAAAACCTAAGAGTGAATACTTTGGAGGACCACCTTCCGCTGCAATTACTGCTGCAAGTCTTTGCAAAATAGCTCTAGCTCACTGAGACTGAATGGAGAACATCAGTGATCAGCAATTTTCAAGTCTTGCTACAAATTCTCAATGGGACTGTGGCTGGGCCATTCACACATATGAATCTAAACCAACCATTGTAAGCTCTGACAGTATGCTTCGGGCAGCTTTACACACACCAACTTCTGTGAGCAACTTCTGAGCAGATCTTTGGTTGCAATGAAATCATGGACACATTGCTCCATTTTGTGGCTGTGTACAAATGGAACTATGTGTCCATGATTTCACTGCAACCAGAGATCTGTTCAGAAGTTGGTCACAGAAGTTGGTGTGTGTAAAGCGGTCCTTATGGCCACTTTACACATCCCGATATCAGCGTCCAACTTCGACAAAAAGTCATGTGGTTCGTGCGTTGGCCCCGATATCGTTCGTGCGTTGTGCGGTGAAAATGTACAATTCGATGTAAGAACGATGCCAAAACGATATCAGGGGAGAAATTAGCACGCTCTCCAACTGCCCGATATTGGATGGACGATCTGGTAGGATCGTGCTGTGTGACAGCCCAACAACGATTTGGAGCACAACTTCCCCTATTCACTCCCATGTTAAATGGTCGTTCCTGGGTCGCCCATACAAGGGGGCGTAGACATCTAAGTTGTGATGCCTGCCGATATTGCGCTGTGGAACATCACCTATGCGATCTTGGATTTCTGCCCAAAAAATGCGCGCTCCCGTGCCGTTGTATCCAACATCGAAACGATGTTGGGACGTGTAAAGTGGCCATTAGGGTCGTTCTCCTGCTAGAACACTGTTTCTCAACTCCAGTCCTCAGGACCCACCAACAGATCTTGTTTTCAGGATTTCCTTAGTATTGCACAGATGATTAAACTATCACCTGCACTGGGGATAATTCAAACCCCTGTGCAATACTAAGGAAATCCTGAAAACACGACATCATGGTGGGTCCTGAGGACTGGAGTTGAGAAACACTGTGCTAGAAGGTGAACCTATGCATCAGTCCCAAGTCATTTGCAGCCTCTAACAGGTTTTCCTCCAGGATTTCTCTGCATTTAGCTCCATCCATCTTTCCAACAACTCTGACCAGCTTCCCTGTCCCTGCTGAAGAATAAACTACCCACACAATGATGTGGCCACCACCATGTTTGAAGGTGGGGATGGTGTTTTCATGGTAATGTGGAGTGTTAGTATTTTGGAGCTTAGTATAAAAATATGTGTACAGGGAAAACTATCTACTTTAGTATTTTCTTCCCAGAACACTTACTTCCATGTTAGTTGTGTTCCCTACATTGCTTTCCGCAAACTGCAAATGTGAAAGGTGGTCCTATAAAGCATTGACTCAGGGGGGCTGAATACAAATGCACATTATAATTTTCAGATTTATATTTTTAAAAAATATTTAGAAAACTAAGTACAGTTTTCCTTTATACTTCACATATACTTTCTACTCAGTGCTAGTACATTACATTAAATCTCAAGACTTTGCTGCTTTGTGGATTTAAGATGTAAAAAAAAAAAAAATGTGGAAAAGTTCACAGGGTATTAATACTCTTTCAAGGCACTGCACATTTCTCCACATTGTTCCTCATCTGGCACATGAATGCCCTAACACTCAGTTTGTCTAAATCATCGTTTCATTTTCCACAGACTGTACAATACTTATAGTTTCAGAAAAAGAAGGTAGCCAGGCACCACTGACAAACCAATATACCCCAATCGACCCACGGAACTCTTGAGGGGCTATTTGCTGGTGGTGCACAGCCAATAAGATAAAGTCACTGAAACAATCCAAGCAGAGGAGGACCAGGAATACATGTCACCCACCAGTAAGTTAAGACTTTTATTTCATTTTTCAGCATAAAACAAGGCAGGAAGGGGAGTGCGGGAAACAGGCAGACGATGGCTACCATTTCACGCGAAGATTGTGCTTCAACGGGTCCTAGTGCTCACGTGAAACAGCAGCCGTTGTCCACTCGTTTCCTGCACTCCCCTTCCTGCCTTGTTTTATGCTGAAGAATAAAGTAAAGAAGCTGTTAAGTTACCGGTGAGTGCCATCCAATTCTGGTCCTTCTCGCTTGGATTGTTTCAATACTTCTAGTTTATCATCTGCAGAAATAGAAACTTTATCCAGCCTTCTATAGCCTTAACAAATAAGCTGAATAATCGGGCTCCCAACATAAACGTGGGGTACACCACTTATAATGAAGACAATTCAATAATTCACCACAGCTTTCAGGGTATGAGATTTGAGCCAGTTTTCAATCCAATTGCAAACCTTAAGGTACTGTCACACGCGGCAATATTGCTTGCAATTTCACTGACAATTTGCTGGCTGCAGTGAAATCATGGACACAGTTGCATTTGTACACGGCAACAAAATAGAACAATGCGTCCATGATTTCACTGCAACCAGCAAATTGCCAGTGAAATTGCAAGCAATATTGCCGCATGTGACGGTACCTTTACTTTTTATGTTGGGAGAGAAGGACTAAGCACTTGGAATTTCAATAACCGATCTTTTGATTTCCAGGAGATAATACCCTGCCACTTCTTACCCTCTCCCTTCTCTAATCACCTTGTCCTCTTTCCCTATTAAACACAAATGCTTGTCTTAGGCCTCTTTCACACTAGCTTTATTGTCCGAATCCGGACAAAAAACGCATCTGCCGAGGGTTCCGCCTAACGGTCGCACTTGTGGCAAGCCCCATGCATTGTGTATGAGGCTTGCGGTAAGGTGCAGTAGTTACGGCAGATACGGCGGCGAAAAAAAACGCGGTCAGCAGCAGTTTTTCTGTGGCCGCAACTGCCAGGAAATGCACTTGCTGCACACTTACTGCAAGCCCCATACACAATGCATGGGGCTTGCCGCAAGTGTGCCGCAAGTGCGGCTGCGGAAAATGCGGCAGATGCGTTTTGTCTGGATCTGCCGCATTTTCATAAAAACGCCAGTGTGAAAGCACCCTTAAGCCCCAGTCACACATAACGATATCGTTAGAGAGATCGTTGTAACTGTGACATTACAACGATCTCTCCAGCGATGTCGTTATGTGTGACACTTTGCAGCGATCAGGCCCCTGCTGTGAGGTCGCTGATCGCTGCAAAGTGCTGTGGGTCATTTTTTGATCGTTGGTTTCCCGCTGGTCAGCACGCATCGCTGCGTGTGACTGCAAGAAACCAGCGATCTGTGACCTCACAGGGCTGGTTACTATGGTAAACACCGGGTATCCAGGCAGCGCGCTGCCTAGATACCCGGCATTTACCATGGTTACCAGCGTCCTCCCTGCTTAGCACTGCCTGTAAACATGGAGAACGCTGGTAACTATGATAAACAGCGGGTATCCAGGCAGCGCGCACTGCCTGGATACGCGCTGTTTATCATAGTTACCTGCGTTCTCCTTGCTTAGCGCTGCCTATAAAAGCAGCGCTAAGCAGGGAGCGATATGGGAGGTGGCTCCCTTGGCCTGATTGCTGGGGAGATCTGCCTGTTTGACAGCTCCCCAGCGATCAGGTAACGACGCTCCAGCGATCCCGGCAGGTCGTTATCGCTGTCGGGATCGTTGGAGCGATCGTTATGTGTGACTGCACCCTTAGACAAGTATTCATGTGTAGAAGGGAGGCAGGAGAGGTAGCCCTTATCTCCTGTATAGGGGAGGAGGCAGGAGAGGTAGGTTTTCTCATGTGTATGGGGAGTCAGTAGAGGTAGCTCCCATCTTGTGTGTAGTCAGTAGAGGTAGCTCTTCTCATTTGTGTATTGGGGAGGGGGTTATCGGGGGGGGGGGGGTGTGTTTGGGGGGAGTCAGTAGAGGTAGCTCTTCTCATTTGTGTATGGGGGGGGAGGCAGGAGAGGTAGCTCTCATATAGTGTGTTTGGAGGGAGTCGGGAGAGGTAGCTGTTGTCTTGTGTATATGGGGAAGGGAGAGGCAGGAGAGGGAGCTCTCATCTGATGTGTATGGCCGTTTTTAAGCAGGAATGTCCAAGGCTGAACATATGCAAAAGCATGCTATGGCGGCGGGGAGGGGGATTCTATGTTTTACAAATCTACATTTCCAAAATTGGATGATTACTGAACTGAAAGGGTTAACTGAAGCACTCAGAGGTCAAGTCAATGTGTTTGTGAGGTAGTCCCTGCATGGTGTAACAAGAGGTTATAATTAAAGCCGGCTTAATTAGGATTGTCAGGGCACTGGACATAGTGTTTGAATAAATGTAAACCAGTGATCACGTTACAACGTACCGCTAACAATTAAGCTTACCAGCTAAGATTTGATAAAAGTTTGTGTAAACTTTTTATGACCTTTCCACCAAAGGAAATTGAGGAGAAAAAAAAAAACAACTCCAAAAAAAACTATAAAAAAATAACAAAGAGCCATTTTTGAGAGTTTTTCTAATTCTGCAGGTTCTTTATTGCATTTTATGGTTTTTTGTATAATGCCATACCCTGTCACACAATGCAAGCAACATCTTGGCACGTGAATTGTGTGTACATGCGGCATCCAAAACATCCACATACCAATGAAGGACAAAAGAACATAAAAGTTCCAGCATTAATCAAAACTGTATGAAAGACTATGCAACAAAGATCATCTGTTTCTGGCTTTCCACAAGCCCCGTAGTTGGAAGATAGTAGGTTTACATGGGAAGGCTGTTGTCGGCTGCCCATTTCCCACTCCAGTGGTCTATATAGGGCAAATGCACTCAAATGGACAAGAACCACTGGTAGTGGGGTGAGATGAGGTGTTTAATGCACCACTTCAGTAAGTGGGAGGGAGGATGGATTTTTTTTTCACTGCTGTAGTGCTGCTTTAAGTGTAAGCCTCCCGCCACTAGTCTTATACACATGTTATGGCATTTTCATACTTTTTTTTTGGCATCGTACTGGTTCCACAGGGCCATGTTATGTCTGTAGCCTCTGAATGGCCAGAAATCAGAAGTTATGTCACAGGAGCTCAATGCATTTCTATGATAGCCAGAACGATGCTCCCATAGAGGTACATTGAAAAGGTGCCTCAGGAACTGGAGCTGCCAGCAGGTCACTTTTCACCATGGACCAACTAGAGCACTGCTAGAAAAGGATCAAGGCGTCGGAAGGAGAGTATAAGACAGGGGTCTTACACTTAACCACCACTACAGCGATGCAATATAAAAAAAAAAATTGCAGTGGTACTTTAACGGATATGTCATCCCTTTTTAATAATGATTGATCCTCTAAGTATCATATAGTCTAATCTGTGTTTTTCATTTTATATTATTCCCACTTGGGTAATTCTGCTACATAAACAACCTAAAATATAGAACCCTTCTCAATTGAGGTAATGGAATTGGGGGTTCATAATAAACTACAAAACTATTTAAATGAAGAGTTAAAATGTTCCAGAATTCTGACACAATTCACTCAAAATTCAGAATAAATGTGGTACAAGACACTTTTTTTTCCCTCTAAGGCACTTTCTACAGGAGGGCATGGCTTGGAATTTAACATTTGGGAAAAGAAATATTATAAGGCTCAGGGTTAGGAGTGACATTCCCAAGATTTCAGGATTTTTTATTTTAAATTGACTATAGCAAAATTGAAGAGAAGATTCAGATGGATACACTTCTTTTTTGTAACTAGGGTGTTGCAGACATTATTTAGTGGCTATTAATAGGCTCCTGAAACTTGTTAGTACAGATTTCACCAAACACTACACAGCGCTCCCGCCAACAAAATGGCAGCTGGATCTTGTGTCCTGCAGTCGAAAAACAACTTTCCTCACATGCAGTTTTCTAATTGGGGAAGATGAAAGGATTTCGCTGTCTACAAATATCTCAAGGGCTGTCACACTGTAGAGGGAACAGCTTTATTCTCGCTAGCACAAGGAAAGACTAGAAGCAACGGGATGAGACTGAATGGGAGGAGAGACAGATTACAGTAGCTATTAAAAAAAAAAAAACTTTTTGACAATTAGGGTAATCAACGAGTGGAACAGGCTGTCACGAGAGGTGACGAGTTTCCCTTCAATGGAAGTCTTCAGAGGCACCTGAATGATTTAGTGAATCCTGCTTTGAGCAGGGAGTTGCACAAGATGACTCAGGAGGTCCTTTTCAACTCTTCGATACTTTGACGACAGGTCTGGTCACATGCTCCTCCATCAGAAGCCATTT